>CM076577.1:1016125395-1016490511 GCA_034641835.2 Pinus albicaulis | reverse complement strand
CCTATCGGCCTAATTACACATATTTTTATTTTTATTTTTTTTTTGTCTCTGTGGTTGGGAGAACGGTAGAACAATTAGGACAACAAATTTTCCCAGTCTAACAAAATAGTGGCTAGTCATTATATTTTTATATTATCAAAATCTCTTAGCCTAAATTACTACATAACTCAATTTAAAAAAAATAAAATCACACTACATAACTCATTTTTTTTCACCCATATCATATGCACAATAAAATTGGTAAAAGTCCAAAATCATATAATAACTATTACAAAATATAAGAAGTAAGTTTGACACACAATCACTTTACTAATCATTATGACACTTTCCTATTCTTTTGCCGACCTGACAAAACACTTCCTTTCTCAGCTTTCTACTAACCGAGGAAACCCTGAAGAAACTGTATTCCTGGATGATCATCAACGCTTCCCGGTGTTAGTAAACAGATACGTTTAACAGTAAGAGTTGTGATTTCATTTGTTGGTGCACCTGGACCATCTTCCCACGAAACCTCGAAAGCGCAAACACACTTCTCTTCCTTTCTGTGGGGACGCTGACGAACCTGCCATCAGACAACACAGCTTGTTACTAACACATGATGAACTACGTTCCTAATATGCAGAGGTAGAAGCACACTGATATCAAAATATTTTAGGAAAAAAAAAAACAGCCACTGTTTTTAATTACATAGTATTAGTTGTTCATGAACCATATAAGATCTAAAGCAACATGATCAACATGATCACTTGACAGAGGCTGAGAGAAATAATTTAAGGAAATCCACCTAGCACTCAAGTTCAAAGGAATAAAAGCTACATGAAATTGGTTTCATCCTTGAATCAAAGTCATTTTGACCTGTATGACAATGGCGTCGTAATATCGCAGATCCCCATGGCGTCGGTATGATGCACATATTCGCATCCCCCGGTGCACCATGCAGCAGTCAGGATCCTGTAATTGCCGGGACAGCGGCCGAAAGTTTCTTGTCACCTCCTCTACTTTGCTGCTATCATTTAAGTCTACCACTTCCACCTCCCCTCTTGGAAGCACACCTGTGTAACGTATGTTAAAGTAGGCAGCGCGTCCTCTGGGCTGTCCATAGTCAAGCAATACGGCATACCATGCCCGATCCACTGGAGATTTGTACTCCACCTTTGCAGTGCGTTCTCTAGGAGCTCTAGCCATGGCAAAATGTTGATAGTCTTATGAACGAACTGTCTCCAAGAAATCTGAAAACTTTTCTGAGAAGAAATTGTGTAGTGTAGTCTCTTATTATAACTGCGCAATGGCAGTTTGGAAGGTGCTGCATTTACTCCGTAGCCTAATTTTTATTATTATTTTACAGTGTCGTAGCCGCCCAATTCGTGCTGGTCAACATCTGCGAGTATCGGAAGTAGAAGCCGAATCGGTAACATTGATCCACTAAACAAGTGCTTTCCTTGTTCCGTCTTTGAATATGAACTCAGCCTCGACCACGAAATGTGTGACTCTCCTAAAAATTATTCTCTGACATTCAGATCCTCTGAGAATATATTGGTAAACCGAAAGGAAAATCTGACCACAACAGTGATCGAAATGTTGGCTGAATATTTGCTTTGACCATGTTAATCTAACCCAAATTGAGCATTGAATTGACAAATATTATTGCTACTCAAACTTGGCTCGGAAATAAAAAAATAAAATAAAATGCGATAAATTATTAAAATAAATAACAATTCTGACCAACTTACATTGTGAAGATCAATTACGTTTTCTCTATTTTTGGAAGTTGCAATTATGTCATATTATTATTTTTTGTTATTTAATTATTTAGTAACTAATTAATATTTAATTTTTTTTTATTTAGCCATTATGATTTGACTAAAAACATTTATTTTAATTGGTATTATAAAATAGTTTTCAAATAATATTATTATGGAATATGTTTTCATTTATATTGGTAAGTTATTGGAGGATGATATACAGTATAAAAAAAACAAACTTGCTGGGACAATTTATGCTCTTGTGTATTGGAAAATATGCTGGAAAATGTGCATGTGTTTATTGCTACAAGACATTAAAAATTTGTGGAAAGGTGTGGGAAAGGTCAAGGGTGGAACTAGTGCATGTTGAAGACAATGCATGTGCTTGTTGGGACAACGCATTAAAAAGGCATGGAAAACACCCATGGTGGAGCCAATGCATGTCAGAAAGAGTGCATGTCAGGGACAATGCATGTGCCTATTGAGAAGAGGCATTAAAAATGTACAGAAAGGCCCATGTTAGAGTCAATGAGTGTAGTTTTTGACACAAAGTATTGTTTCTCTGGGAGAAGGCATCTAAAAAGTATGAAGAACAAAATATAAAAATTAATCATCAATATTTAGGTTGCAAGCTAATATTTAATATCATATGATTTTGAAGTAATTAGAGTGTAATCACTTATATATATATATATATATTGTAAGCTTGGTTGTAGTATTCATTTTTTAGTTTTTTTTTTTTTTTTACAACTCATACCAATATTAATAGTGCTTACCCTGATGGATATTGTTTGTAGTAGGAAATGTGCATAGAAAAAAACTCATATTTAATATTAATGTTATTTTTTGATCATAATAGAAATCTAACAACTAACATTCACCATGATAACTAGTTGTAGATGTTCATGTTTCTGTCAATACTCATACATGGTTTTAAACTAATTATCCATTATTCATTAATACAATTTAACTATCCACTATTTATAAATTTTATTTTATTTTAACAAATAACAAAATTATATAAATTTTAAATAATTATTATAAGTTAACACAACATTTAAATTTAAAAAATTATTCTAAACTCATCGTCCCAAAAAATAAATTGAAAACTTAATTTTTGTGTCACTAATAGAATACTTACTACCATAATAATTTCTTAAAAATATAAAATTACAAATAATAATTTAAAATTTAAAATATTTACTATATTATTAAAAAATTAAAATTATAAGAATTATATTTTAAATAAATTCAATTTCTGTATTTTTATTAACATTATTTATATATCAAAATTAAATTTATGTTTCATTAATTTATATTTATGAGTAATGATTATTTTAAGTTTACAAATAATTATATAAATTGTCAAATAATTATTGCAATATTATTATAATTTTTTTTCATTGACATCTCAACTATGTGGGGATACGATCCCGACAATGGATTAACCTGCCATCAGAATAGACCTTTTTACTGCAGGATGATGAACTACCTTCGTAATACGCTGAGGCTGAAACACACTAATATCAAAACATTTTAGGGTAAAAAAAAGAAATCAGGCACTGTTTTAAATATGTTTTAATAATTCTTCATAAACCATATATGATCTAATGCAACAAAATCACATACACTAATATCAAAACAATTCAGGGGAAAGGAAAAAAAAATCAAGCACTGCTTTTTAAATATATTTTAATAATTCTTCATAAACCATATATGATCTAACAAAACCTGATCATTTTAAATAGGTTTAAATATATAATGTAAGGAAATCAACGGAGCACTGAAGTTACGCTACATGATTGATATATAATAACAAACTATCTCGTAGAACTCTCGAATCTTTTCTGAGATATTGTGTACTGCATCCTCTTATTATCATAGCGCAGAGGAAGTTTGGGAGGTGCTGCATTTACTGCTTAGCATTATTTTAGAATGGCACGCCCCCTAATTTGTGGCTGGTGCCCCGCTTCGTGATCTGTTAATAGAAGTGGCAACGGTAACATTGACTGCCCGTGTTCCGTCATTGAGTACGAACTGGCTCATCTTGCCAGCCTCGATCACCAACCGTGTGTCCGGAGCTGCTGCCTCTGCTTGAAATATTCTAGACATGTAGGTCGGCGAATATATTGGTAAATGGAAAAGGAAAATCTGGTCACATTTAAAAGTGATCTCAGCGTTTGGGTTGAATGGTCAAAGCTTCTTACCATGGGTTTATTGGTAAGTTTTACTGGTGAAATTTCCAAGCCAACATTTCAGATCTGATTGAGTAGATTGTTTCTTATGATATTCTATTCAAGGACTTATTCAGTTAATGGACTTATTCAGTAAATGACCTACTATGATCTCCTATTCAAGGACTACACTCCTCTAAGAGTCTAGATAAATCATAAAATCTAAAATCTAATATTTGAAAATCATAAAAATCTGATATATTTGATTTGCAGGATGTTGAATATATTTTCCTAAATTTTATTAGGAAATAACTACTATTAACTATCAAAATAAATAGCAATGTTTTGTATTTTCTGGTTATTCAATTCATTCATATTATAAATATTTTGCAAAACATTATTTTTATTATCGTTTATATTAATTATTAATTTAATTAAAATTTTCATTAATTATTTAATAAATAAAATAAATATTTATAAATTTTAATTTAATAATTGTAATTTTATGAATAAATTTTCTTTTGAGCAATGTTGTAGAGTGGTGTCAAACTAATCCCATGATGGAACTGGTTCCATTTGTAAACCTAAGTTATTTATATACAAAGTCTACAAAAAATGGATGTGTCTAGGGACAACTTATGCTCATGTTATGAAAGGAATTAAAAAGGGCATGGAAACAATGCTAGTGTTAAAAAAGACATTAAAAAAGTATGGAAAAAACTAGTCTTGTAAAAGATGCATGTGTCTATTAAGTGAAAATATTAAAAAAGCGTGGAAAAATCCCATCTTGAAGCTAATGCATGTAGGTGTTGGGATAGGGCATTGGGACAAGACATTGAAATGGCATGAAAGAAGAAAATATGCTAAATTCATTATTTAAAAAATATACTAAAAACTTAAATTTTATGACGCAAATTATAAAAATTAATGTTTATTAACGTGATAAAATATTATTTATGTAATTCATAATTTATTAAAATAATTATTTATTAGAAATATAACAATAATAATTTAAATTAATTTAGTTTTTTAAATATAATTAAAAAAATAAAATTAGAAAAGCTATATTTTAAGTAAAGTTGATTTCCTTATATTTATGAATAATAATTGTTTTATATTTGTAAATAAATATATAAATAATAAAATATTTAAGCATTAAGTTTTTTTTGAACAACTCCCCTGCATGTCTTTATTGATATTTATGATTGGAAATTACAGAGAATAAGTGTAAATTAGTAATTTACAATATTTACTCTTTATCAACTTAGTGTGAATTAGTAAATTTAAAATCTTTACTCTTATTCAACTTACTTTTCTTAATGTGGTTTATGTACTTGCTCTATTATTATTGAATTATTTTAGAAGGTGTGAGACACATAAATTTGCTAATTTATTTATTGAGGATTTAAGAACATTGACACAACATTCAAGAACCAATACATGAAGGCAACATATATAAGTTGAAACCTCATAGGGTGAAAACCATGAATTTTAAGCCGAAAGTGATGTGAAGACAAGCCTCCTTATTACATCAAATTTTTGTAAGCTTCAACCTACAAGTGAGTGGTACCTTAAAGGAAGCTCCAACCCCCACAACTTTTCTGATCATCAATGTGATTGAAATGTTGGCTAAGCATTTTTTTTGACCATGTTAATTTCAGTCAAATTGAACATTCAACTGTCAAATATTATTGTTATTCAAGCCTTGTTCAGAGTCAAAAAAAAATGTTATCAATTATCAAAATAAATAACAATTTTCTAGCCACTCAAAACTCACAATGTGGACATCAATTGCATTTTCTCTCTTTTTCTAAATCTCCCTAGTTGCAATTTTTTCATATTATTATTCTTTGTTATTTAAATAATTAGTCACTAAAATAATATTTTATGATTTTTTTATTTAAATATTGTGATTTCACTAATAGTTTTTTTTTTAAAATTGGTATTGTAAAATAGTATTCAAATAATATTATTATGGAACATGTTCTCATTTATATTAGTAAATTATTGGAGGATGATGTACACAAAAAAAACAAGTGTGTTGGGATAATTTATGCTGTTATGTATTGGAAAAAAATGCATATGTTCATTGCTACAAGACATTAAAAATTTGTGGAAATATGTGGGAAAGGGCAAGGGTGGAACTAGTGCATGTTGGAGACAATGCATGTGCTTTTTGGGACAAGGCATTAAAAAGTTGTCGAAAAAAACCATGGTGGAGTCATTTCATGTCATAGTCAGTGCATGTGAGGGACAATGCATGTGTTTATTGAGAAGAGGCATTAAAAAGGTGCACAAAGGCCCATGGTAGAGCCAATGCATGTAGTTGTTAACACAAGGTATTGTTCCTGTGGGGAGAAGGAATTCAGAAAGTGAACTGACAGCATGTGGTGGAGAAGGTATGGAAAATCCATCTCTCTTGACAAAGTATAGAAATTAACCATCAATATTTTGGCTACTACCCAACATTTAATATTACTTTCTTTTGAGATAATTAGAGTCTAATCACCTATATGTCACATACAACTCCTCCCAACATTAATGATGCTTATCATGGTGAATATTGTTTGTAGTAGGAAATGTGCTTAGAAGAAGCTCATATTTAAAGTAAATGTTAGTTTTTGAATCATAGTAGAAATCCAACAACTAAATTTCACCATGATTACTAGTTCTAGATGCATGTTTCTATCAATAGTGATAAATTGTTATAAACTAATTATATGCTATTTATTAATACAATTTAACTATCCATTATTTATGAATTTAGTTTAGTTTTAACAAGTAACAAAATTATATAAAATTTAAATAATTATTATAAGTTAAACATAACATTTAAATTTAAAAAATTATTCTAAACTTATTCTCCTAAAGGAAAATCTTGAAAACTTAATTTTTGTATCATTCCATTTGTAACAAAATACTTATGGCCATGAAAAAAATATTTTCTATATAATTATTTTCATTATATATATATATATATATATATATATATATATATATATATATATATATATATAATTAAAAATATAAAAAATCATATTTTAAATAAATTCAATTTCTATATTTTTATTAACATTATTTATATATTAAAATTAAATTTATGTTTTATTAATTTATATTTATGAGTAATGATTATTTTAGATTTACAAATGATTACATAAAGGATTAAATATTTATTGCAATATCATTATAAATTTTTTTTATTCCCATATCAACTATGAGGGGTACCGGTGGATTAACCTTCCTTCAGAATGGACCTTTTTACTGGACGATGATGAACTACCTTCGTCACTCGCTGAGGTTGAAGCACACTAATATCAAAACGTCACAGGCACTGTTTTTAAATATGTTTTAATAATTCTTCATAAACCATATATGATCTAATGCAACATAACCCCATACAATAACATGAAAACATTTCAGGGGAAAGAAAAAAAAAAGAAATCAGGCACTGTTTTTAAATATAGTTTAATAATTCTTCATAAACCATATATGATCTAACGCAACCTGATCACTTTAAATAGGTTTAAATATATAATGTAAGTAAATCAACGGAGTACTGAAGTGACCCTACATGATTGATATATAACAACAAACTATCTAATAGAACTCTAGAATATTTTTATAAGAGACTGTGTACTGTATCCTCTTATTATCACAGCGCATCGGCAGTTTGGGAGGTGCTGCAATTACTGCGTAGCATTATTTTACAGTGGCACATCCGCCTAATTTGTGGCTGGCCAACACCTTGGAGTTCTGTTAATAAAAGCTGGTCAACGTCTTCAAGTATCGGAAATAGAAGCCGGTAACATTAACCCACTAAACATTGACGACCCTTGTTCCATTATTGACTATGAACTGGCTCCCCTTGCCAGACTCGACAACCAACTGTGTGTCCTGAGCTGCTGCCTCTCTTTGAAATATTCTAGACATCTAGGTGGGAGAAGACGGCCCTTGTTTCGTCATAGAGTATGAACTGGGTCCCCTTGCCAGGCTCGACCACCAACTCTGTGTCCTGAGCTGGTGCCTCTCTTTGAAATATTCTATACATCTAGGTGAGAGAATGTATTCGTAAAGGGAATATATTCCTTCAAAAAAGTAGTGTTGCAGAAGATGCAGGTGCCTATCGAGGCAAAGCATTAAAAAGGTGTGGGAAAATCTTATCTTGAAGCTAATCCATCTAGGCGCTGGAATAGGGTATTGAGACCAGACATTGAAATGGCATTGTAAAAGAACTTGTTGGGAGAATTTACTTAAAAACTAGGTATTGAAATGGCATTGTAAAAGAACTTGTTGGGAGAATTTACTTAAAAACTAGGTGTTGGAATAGGGTATTGGAAATCGGCATTTGAATGGCGTGGAAAAAGCACTTGTTGGGAGAATTTACTTATAAGAAAAACACGTACCTGGACAAAAGTGTAGAAATTAATGGTTAATATTCAAGTTTCTACTTAACCTTTAGTGTTATGGTGTGTTAGATTTTAATGTAGTCTAACCTTTATATTACATACACCTCACTCCAATATTAATATTGTTTAGCAAAATGGATGTTGTTAATAGTAGAAAATGTGCATGAAGAGAGAAAGCATGAAAATAACTCATGTTTCTAGAACTCATTGAGTCCCATAAACTATCTATCCATCTATGTAATTTAATTGAAATATCTATTATGTATTAATTTAATTAAATTTTAATAAATAACGAATTTATAAATTAGATACTATTTTTAAATTTAAAAAAAATATTCTAAACTCGTTATTAAAAAATGGCACTAAAAATTGTTTATTAAATACCACTTTTAAATTTGAAGGAAATATTCTAAATTTATCATTAAAAAATAGACTAAAAACTTAAATTCTAGGTTGCAAATTATAAAAGGGAATGTTTATTGACTTGATAAAACATTATTTATATAATTAATAATTTAATAAAATATTTAATTATTTGAAATATAATAATAATAATTTATATTATATTTTTAATATAATTAAAAAGTATAAAATTATAAAAACTATATTCTAAGTAAATTTGATTTCTCATATTTTTTTCATAGTATTTATAAATTTATATTTTATCATTTTATATTAATAAATAATGGTTTTTTATGTTTATAAATTAATGAATAAATAATAAAGTATTTAAGCAGTCAATATTTTTTTCAGATGAACATTATTGCATGTTATTGTTGATATTTATGATTGAGAATTAATGAGAAGGGATGTGAATTAGTAATTTAAAATACTGACTCTAGCTCAACTGAATGTCAATTAGTAATCTAAAATCGTTATTCATGCTCAGTTTAATTTTCTTCTTATGTAATGTACGTGTTCAAGAACCAACGCATGAAGACACGAAATATAAGTGGAAACCCCTAGGGGGGGAACCAGTAATTTTAGGTAGAAAGTGATGTGAAGGAAAGCAACTACTCCTTATTACATCAGATTTTTGTAGGCTTCAACCTACAAGTGGCTACTACCTCAAAGGAAACTACAACTCCCACAACTTTTCTGCATGGTCCAACCCACGGGATGCCTCTACCTGAACATAGAAAGGAACAAGAATCTCTCAGTCACAACATCAAGTCACAAATTTTGGTTACCTCATACATCATTTTGCTTTCAAGTCTATTGTTGTACTGCTTGACCTTTTCCACTTTGTGCCTCTTCTGCTCTTCTACTTTCTTAGGCCAACTACTTCACTTTAAAAATGTAATGTTTCCATTCCACATTGCATATTTTATAAGCAATCCATTGGTTGTTTGTATTCTTTGCAAAAATATGAAATGAAGCATTTTATTTTGGACTTCCAAAAAATACTCGTAAGCTTGTCTCCTCATTTTCAGTTCTGAATGAAAATTTGAAAAATAGAGCTGAAATAAAACTGCTCAATTAGTAATTATTACAAGGAGACCAATGAGAATTGTATTATCTACATTTTTCTTTAAAATGAAAGAATATATTTTTCTTCTTTTCTCTTAATATTTTATGTTCCACTTTAACCATTTTCATCCTTCACATTAAATTTTCAACCTTTACACTTCACATCACTTTCAGCATTTTCAACTACATTGATAACATTTATCAACATTAATCAATAAACTCCTTTCTCTTCCCATCTCTGTTTCTATTTTTTTATTCCTTTTCCATGAGTATCAACTTGTGATAGCTTCATTAAAATTAACTAGTGTAATTAGTTAAAAGACAATGTGTTTATCTTTATCTAGCAAGAAAAACTCAAACAATTACTGTTGATTAAGCAAATTATATAATTTGCTGATTTATTAATTAGAAGTAATTAATTAATTAAAGGAAAAATCTCTAATATGAAATATACATAAAGCTGATGGTAAAGAAATGTTTCCAAGAATAGGAGGTGGTTGGGGATAGTTGGAAAGACAGTTACCTACTCTTCTGAGGATAAAGCTAAATCCCAGAGGAGGAGTGGGGGTTCTATGCTATTTTGGTAAAGGGGAGTATTTTCTAGAGCTAGTTATGATCAGTTGAAAATAATTCATAGCATACCTTGTAAAACCAGACTTTCTGAGTTTGACTAGATTGGCCATCCAGAGGTCATAGCAGAAAGTGAAACAAATCCATTGTTAACCTGGGACACCATCCAGATTATGGGGCTAGGGGGCAAGTGGAGGACGTAATAGCCTCCCTTGATGGCTGGGAGGACCACAACTTGAAAAAATAAATTCCAGATAAGTACAAAGACTTTTTATTATGTTGTGTTATTTGTATTAATATGGAAATATTGATTGTAATAGATTACTATTATCAAAAATTGCAGTATGGGTTGAATAATAAAGCTCTGTAAAATGGTAGATTATATTTTTGTGTAAAGGAAAAGAGAGAAATACTGTTGAAAGATACAGTTAAATTTTTATACTACAAAATATATCAAACGCTAAGAAGAATACAGTGGGATTATTTTGATTTTAAAGAAAACATATAGTATTTTACATTATAGGTAAAAACAAAAATTATGCAAATATAGTTAAGAATGAGTTAGGAAAGTAAATTGTAACCGTGATAAAAAAAACAGCTGAATACAACATGTACTATATCATAATATACGAGTTCTTAACATTTAGAAAATGTATCATCTCAGAAAACATGAAACTAGAACTTGTGGTCTGAGGTTGGGGTGAAACCCTACCCCAAAACAACTGTTCATTATAACAAGGGTTTCTATACACAAACTTTCATAAGGGTGGTCTGATCACTGATTAAATACGTTATTAAAGAATATTATAAGCAGAGAAATAGAACTTCGGCGGAAGTTAAATAATCTGTATGCAACTCTACTATAGAGAAACAAGAAACATTATGAAAGTTCCATAGAAACCCTTATTACATTATTGGGTAATAAGAAAAGAATCTTTAGTAATAGTTATTAATAATAACGAGAAATATTCTTTGAGAAATTTATAAGACATAAGCGAGATTTTCTAACCCAAGAACGCATACTTGAAAATTCATACATGCAGGAGGTAAAATTTCTACTATTAATATTGTTGCAAGGGAAACCAAACATTTTCATATATAGATAAATATACAAATGTATTGTGGAAAACAAGAACCAGACTAAAATGTATTATATTTAACTCTGCAAACCAAGTAAGAATGTGCTTGAGAATGTTAACAGTACTGCTAATTTAAACCCTTTTTCCTCTCTATGAAACTTGTAATAAATCTGAGGGATTAATCCTTCAGATATGTCTCAGAATCGAGTTCAGGGTGAATCAAACACATTAGGATCTAATAATTACATATTCCGAGGACTTTTAAATCTCATTATCAGAGAAAAACAAATGAAATGAAATGGCCCAATGATAGAAATATGGGAAAGCATGAGACCAGAACCAAGGGTTTCGACTCTCATTGGAATCGGGGTACCTGTGTATCATCGAAGTATGAGGAAACAAATCATAGTTGTGATGCATGTAAATAAAATCTAACTGTAAACGTTATTTGACAAACATGCAAAGGTTAAAACAAATCGAGAAATGATGGTAAGCGCATATGAACTTAACCAAAATGCGAAAATAGAAACCCTCATAGAATGTAAATGCCAGCTAGGGTATTTACCTAAAAAAATGGAGGAGTCACTACTGCCAAGGCCTGTGAACATTAAATAAAATGTGGAAATAAGCCTCCCAGAACTATGGTTTACCATATACATACACTTCGTACACAGAGATAGGAGAACGAATACATCTCTGAGATTATCAAACAAAAACATGTGAAAACTCTGCAATAGAGCCAAGCAAGGAAATAAAACGTAATAGCAAATTATAAACATAGTCGTGCCTTACCTGAAAGGCTACTCCATTAAGCATTCCAACAGGGTAATGATGCCTAAACCCTCTGCAGCTGGGGCATGATCATAAATTGAACTTTGCGGATTAAATTGGCAGGCATCCTTACTGTCAGCAACATAAATGAATCGAGCCATGTTTAAGAAATCTCCCAAAAGGAGAGCCAAGAAAAGCAGCAAGCAAATTTATGCGAATAGAGGCGGAGAAACCATAGGGTTTTGGTGAAATGGAGCTCAGATCCATAACTCCTTCCAAGCCAAATGCACTAAAATATTATCAGATCGGAGCTGATGGATTCAGAAAGACTCCCATAGAAAATCCCGAAGAAATCTTAAGGGATATGGCAGCTCTCCCATAAGAAGTAAATGTGCAGTACAACTGAGTCAAGTGGAGTTGAAAACCAGCTCCTTATACTTAAATGCCTTATGCTATGTGGATTTCCACCATAACCGAAACATGCAGATAACCTAGGTTAAACACTTAGGAATAACATTTGTAAGTTTTGTATAAAAATCCAACAACTGTAATATCAATGTTGCCATGTGCCATTTTAATACGAGAATTACAACTAATGAATGAACCTATGTTTATAAAGTATCATCGGTAAAATTAAGTGTGCAATGTTACTATTATGTTATGAATGGTAAATCTTCCCCTAGCATCAATATATATACATGGTAAGGCCATTAAATTTTTTTTTTTACTGTTGTATTTTCATTTTCTTAGTATGGGTATGTGACAAGTGGTATCAGAGCTAGCGTTACTATGCTGGGACCCTAAGGGTCGACTAATGATGAAGCTGTGTATGTGAATAATGCACACACAAAGAGAGAGAAAGAGATACTGAGAGGAGCTATAGCATCACAATCGCAACAAGGGGCTGGGGAAACTCAAGAACCAACAGTCATGAACCCAGAAATGTGGGTTCAGTTAAGTGTAGAACAACATCAAAAGACTAGTTGGTTGCTTGAAGAATAGCAGCACCAAACTAGTTTCTTGTTGAATATTGTGCAACAATTACAGTAGGAAATGATAAGAGTCCGAAAGGATAATGAGTGACTGTTACAAGACCAGGGGAAAATATTAAAGAGCCTATCAAACAAACAAAATCAGGAGATGGATCATCCAAGTGCTGAAAGAGGCTTACCAGCAGATGATGAACAACAAATGAGAATTAATATCACAGACAGAGTTGAAAATATTCCCTCTCTAAGAAGTAAAAATAAGAATTACAATGAGGTAGAGTCAGGCAATCTGTCTGACCAGCAAGATATTAAGAGACAAAAAGTAGAACTGCAGGAAGAATTTCGCAAAATTAAACCACCAACATTTGATGGTGAGGCAGAGGAGGTGCTGGAAGCCTGGTTAATTAATATGAGTAAGTACTTTCAGGTATATGAACATAACAACAATATGAAGGCTAGATTAGCTATATAACAGTTACGAGAAAATGCCACCCTGTGGTGGGAAGAAGTGAAAAATGTACGCAGCATTGATGAACATGATATTACTTGGGAATTGTTTCAGTAGTATTTTAAAGACAAGTACTTGAAAGAAAGATTTTATGATGACAAAGCTAAGGAATTTCATGATCTACAGTTGGGGAAAATGACCATGGATGAATATGTCACTAAATTCACTTCCCTGTTACGTTATGTCCGTTATCTTCGAGAGGAAAAGGCCAAGGTGTAGAGGTTCCTGAGTAGCCTACCAACTCATATGAGGGAATGAATATAATTTGTTAATCCTCAGACCATGGATGAAGCCATTCGTAAAGCTCGAATGTGCTATTAGCAGTCCAAGGCCAAGGGTGAAGGCGGAAAAAGCTGGCAGCCAAAGAAAAGTCAGAAAATTAATTACAATTTCAAAAGCAGTAAAAGTGGCAACTTTAAAGGTGTAGTGCGTCATTCTATTAGTAAGAAATTTGGTAGAAATCACCAAAGAACCAAATGGCCAGTGGAAGAAAAGTCCATAAAATCATTTAGTAAGCCAGAGCAGGGATAGATTACTAAACCTCCTCTACAGTGTTGGGGCTGTGGGGAGACTCATTATTATAAAAACTGTCCACAAAGAACCAGAAATGATATTGTGGCAAACCTACAGGAAACATCTATAGTGGGGGACGTGGCGCGTAACATACCTCGCATCAATGCAGCTTTGGAAGACCGGCAGGCTGATTATCAGCCCACAATGATTGAATTAGAAGGTACTTTACTAACTAAACCTATTTCAATTTTGGTAGATCCTGGAGCAAGTTTGAGTTATGTAAGTCCCAAATTAGTGGAAAAGTGCAAATGAAAAGAACAGAAATTTAAGAATTCCTGGTTAGTATAGCTAGCTACTGAGGCAAAACGAAAGGTAACTACAAAGATTCCAAATTGTACATTGGAAGTGGCAAAACAACAGTTACAAGTAGATTTAAATATTTTACCCTTGGGATCTTATGATGTGTTATTGGGCATGGATTGGTTAGAAAAACACTGGACTTTAGTGGGATGTAAAGAAAATATCATTTACTATAGAATGAAATATGGCATGCGAAAAGAGATTCAAGGAATTAAAAAGCTAGTATAATTACCTCCAATCACAGCATCTCAAATGGGTAAGTGTATCAGAAAATGATGCCAGTTGTATGCAATTCAAGTGGGGTACACAGACTCCAAGGAAAAGTCACCAATAATGGAGGATATCCCTGTAGTATAGGAATTTCTGGATGTTTTTCCAGAAAACATTCCTGGTTTACCACCTAAGAGGGATATTGACTTCACCATAGAGTTGTTACCAGGAGCCTCCACGGTGTCAAGAGCTCCTTATAGAATGAGCGTGCCAGAACTAACTGAACTGAAAATGCAGCTACAAGAACTGCTAGACAAAGGCTATATCCGTCCAAGTGTGTCTCCATGGGGAGCACCAGTCCTATTTAAAAAAAATAAAGATAGAACCTTATGTATGTGCATGGATTACATGCAGCTTAATAAGCTAACTGTCAAGAATAAATACCCCCTACCAAGAATTGATAACTTGTTCGCTCAAGTAAGAGGGGCTAAGGTGTTTTCTTAGACATAAGATCTGGATATCATCAGATTCGAATTAAATATGAAGACATTTGTAAAATAACATTTCGCACTCGTTATGGGCACTATGAATTCATGGTGCTACCCTTTAGATTGACGAATGCACCAGCAACCTTTATGAGGTTAATGCATGGCATTTTTCATCCATTCTTGGATAAATTTCTACTTATTTTCATAGATGATATTCTGATATATTCTAAAAGTTTGGAGGAACATAAAGAGCATTTGAGAATAGTCTTGGAGATGTTGAGAAAGCATCAACTATATGTTAAGTTTAGTAAATGCGATTCTTTAAAATAGAAATCCAATATCTGGGACATGTCATATCAACTAAAGGAATCGCTGTTGATCCAGAAAATATCAAACTATTATGGAATGGCGAGTAGTCCAGAATGTGGTCGACATTATATCGTTTATGGGATTAGCTGGTTATTATAGCAGATTTATAGAAGGATTTTCTAAAATTTCTTTTCCTATTACATCTTTGCAGAAGAAGGGAAAGCTCTTCAAATGGACAAATGAGTGTTAGAACAACTTTGAAAAGATGAAACAACTTCTGACTATAGCACCAGTTTTGAGGGTAGCTGACCCTGATAAAGATTAGAAAGTTTGTACTGATGCAAGTAAAGAAGGTGTTGGAGCAATCTTAACCCAGGAAGGTAAAGTGGTAGCATAGGAGTCTAGAAAACTGAAGGACCATGAACATAAATATTTTTCTTATGATTTGGAGCTTACAGCAGTGGTACCTGCTCTCCGAGTGTGGAGGCATTATCTGCTGGGTGAGAGGTTTGTACTTAAAACATACCATAGTAGCTTGACTAATTATTTTAAGCAAGCAGATTCAAATTCCAGGCAAGAAATATGGAATGCCTTTCTAAGTGAATTTGATATGGACATTCAGCATGTAAAGGGAAATTAAAATCGAGTAGCAAATGCGTTGAGCAGAAAGTTACATGGTATTTATGCGTTATACTATAATCAACTAGAAAGCCAATTTTTGGAACAGTTAAAAGAAGAGGCACAGAAAGATCCGAAATAGAAATTTCTATGGCAAGAAATGGAAGAAAATAGGAAGCAAGGTAAAACATCTGAGTATGGAAAGAATGAAGATCAGCTGCTGACCTTCCAAGGAATAATATATGTGTCTAATCGCATAACTCTAAAGGAGTTAATATTGAATGAATTTCATCGCAGCAATTACGTTGCTCATCCGGGATATCAAAAAATTCTTAGTGAAATAAGAAAGGTATATTATTGGCCAAGCATGTGTAAGAATATTGTTGAATATCTAAGAAAATGTTTGGAATGTCAGCAGGAAAAGGTGGAGCACCAGCATCTTGCGGGACTATTGCAGCCCATACCCATACCTGAATGGAAGTGGGAGGTTATCTCCTTAGAATTCATCATAGGTCTACCGCGAACAAAAATATAGAATGATTCAATCATGGTAGTGGTAGACATATTAAGCAAATCTGCACATTTTATACCTGTACAGTCTACTTACAAGACAATACATATTGCTGATATATTTATGAAAGAAATTTTCGGGTTGCATGGGATTCCAAAAAACGTGATTTGGGACTGAGATGTTATGTTCGCATCCACATTTTGGAAAAAAAATAATTCAGGTCTGGGAACATAGATAAAATTTAGCACCACCTATCATCCCCAGACTGACGGAAAAATGGAGCGGGTGAACCAAATTTTGGAAGACATGTTGCGCATGTATGTGATGCAACAGCCAACCAAGTGGGAGGATTATTTGCACCTTGTTGAGTTTTCTTATAATAATGGTTATCAGCAATCTCTAAAAATGAGTCCCTTCGAGGCATTATATGGTAGAAAATGTCGTACACCTCTAAATTGGAGCAGTCCTGAGACAAAGTTATTGTTGGGACCTGAGATGTTGGCAGAAATGGAAGCTGAAGTAAAAAAAATAAGGCAGAATCTGAAGGCTGCTCAAGACTGAAAAAATATTTATGCAGATAAGAAAAGGTCTTATCGTGAATTTGTAGTAGGAGATCATGTTTACGTGAGAATTAAACCCAAGAGGAGTACCTTGAGGTGGACCTCTTGTGCCAAATTATCTCCCCGATACTGTGAACCTTTCCAAGAACTGGAAAGGGTAGGACCAGTAGCTTATCGGTTGGCTTTACCCAACCATATTCAAGTTCACAATGTGTTCCATGTGTCCTTGTTCAAGTGATATGTTCATGATGAAAAACATGTGATTCATTGGCAAGATATTCAGGTAGGATAGGAATAAAATACTAACTTGAAGTTCTGAACCAATTAAATGTATATTGACTTGGAACCATTCTTTGTTTTCCAGGTAGAACCGAACGGAGAGTTTCTGGTCGAGCCGCAACGTATACTTGACCGAAGAGAAGTCGAACTCCGCAAAAGAGTAGTTATCCAGGTAAAAATGCAATGGAAGCACTTCGGACCGGAGGAAGCTCCTTTGGAGGACGAGAAGTTTATGCAGGAAGCTTACTCGAAGCTCTTTGCAGAGCTGGGTTGAAACACCGAGGACGGTTTTACTTCCAGGGGGGAAGTTTTGACAGCTTCACTAAAATTAACTAGTGTAACTAGTTAAAATATAGTGTGTTTATCTTTATCTAGCAAGAAAAACTCAAACAATTACTATTGATTAAGCAAATTATTTAATTTGCTGATTTATTAATTAGAAGCAATTAATAATTAAAGGAAAAATATTTTAATATGAAATATATATAAAGCTAATGGTAAAGAAATGTTTCCAGGAATAGAAGGTGGTTGGGGACAGTTGGAAAGATAGTTACCTATTCCTCTGAGGATAAAAGCTGAAATCCTAGAGGAGGAGTGGGGGTTTTGTGCTATTTTGGTAAAGGGGAGTATTTTTTAGAGTTGGTTATGATCAGTTGAAAATAACTCACAGCATACCTTGTAAAGCCAGACTCTCTGAGTTTGACTGGATTGGCCATACAGAGGTCATAGCAGAAAGTGAAACAAATCCACTGTTAACCTGGGACACCGTCTAGATTCTGGAGCTAGGGGGCAAGTGGAGGACGTAATAGCCTCCCTTGATGGTTAGGAGGACCCCAGCTTGAAAGAATAAATTCTATATAGGTACAAAGAATTTTTAGTATGTTGTGATGTTTGTATTAATATGGAAAGATTGACTATAATAGATTACTATTATAAAAAAATACAGTAGGGGTTGAATACTAAACCTCTGTAAAATGGTAGATTATATTTTTGTGTAAAGGAAAAGATAGAAATACTGTTGAAAGATACAGTTAAATGTTTAGACTGCAAAATATATTAAACCCTAAGAAGAATACAGTGGGATTCTTTTGATTCTAAAGAAAACAGATAGTATTTTACATTGCAGGTAAAAACAAAACTTATGCAAATACACTTAAGAACAATTTAGGAAAGAAAATCATAATTGTGATAAAATAAAACAACTGAATAGAACATGTACTGTATCATAATATACAAGTTCTTAACATTTAGAAAATGTATCATCTCAGAAAAAAAGAAACTAGAACTTGTGGTCCGAGGTTGGGGTGAAACCCTACCCCAAAACAACTATTCTTTATAACCAGGGTTGCTATACACAGAATTTCGTAAGGGTGGTCCGGTCACCAATTAAATACGTTATTAAAGAACATTATAAATAGAGAAATAGAACTTCGGTGGAGGTTAAATAATCTGTATGCAACTCTACTACAGAGAAACGAGAAACATTATGAAAGTTCCATAGAAACCCTTATTAAATTACTGGGTAATAAGAAAAGAATCTTTAGTAATAGTTATTACTAATAACGAAAAATATTCTTCGAGAAATGTAAAGGACATAAGCGAGATTTTCTAACCCAGGAACACATACTTGAAAATTCATACATGCAGGAGGTAAAATTTCTACTATTAATACCATTGGAAGGGAAACCAAACATTTTCATATGTGGATAAATATATAGATGTATTGTGGAAATCAAGAACCAGACTAAAATGTATTATATTTAACTCTGCAAACCAAGTAAGAATGTGCTTGAGAATGTTAACAATACTGCTAATTTAAATCCTTTTTCCTCTCTATGAAACTTGTAATAAATCCGAGGGATTAATCCTTTAGATATGTCTCAGAATTGAGTTCATGGTGAATAAAACACAATACGATCTAATAATTACAGATTCTGAGGACTTTTAAAGGTCATTGTTAGAGAAAAACAAATGAAATGAAACGTCGCAGTGATAGAAATATGGGAAAGCGTGAGACCGGAACCAAGGGTTTCGACTCCCATTGGAATCAGAGTACTTGTGTATCATCGAAGTATGAGGAAACAAATCATGGCTATGATGCATGTAAACACAATCGAACTACAAACATTATGCGAAAAACCTGCAAAGGTTAAAACAAATCAAGAAATGAGGGTAAGCGCATATGAACTTAACCAAAATGTGAAAACAGAAACCCTCATAGAATGGAAATGCCAGATAGGGTATTTACCTGAAAAAAACGGAGGAGTCACTACTGCTAAGGCATGTGAACATTAAAGAAAATGCAGAAATAAGCCTCCCAGAACTATGATTTACCATATACATATACTTCGTAAACAAGGATAGGAGAACGAATACATCTATGAGATTATCAAACAAAAACATGTGAAAACTCTGCAATAGAGCCAAGCAACGAAATAAAA
The DNA here is from genome assembly GCA_034641835.2 of Pinus albicaulis. NCBI lineage: Eukaryota > Viridiplantae > Streptophyta > Pinopsida > Pinales > Pinaceae > Pinus > Pinus albicaulis. The sequence goes on along the minus strand of CM076577.1, from coordinate 1,016,470,510 downwards.
TTTAACAGCAAATTGTAAACACAGTCGTGCCTTACCTGAAAACCTACTCTGGTAAGCATTCCAACAAGATAACGATGCCTAAAACCTCTATAGCTGGGGCACGATCATAAATTGAACTCTGCGGATTAAATTGGCTGGCATCCTTACTGTCAGCAGCAGAAATGAATCGAGCCATGTTCAAGAAATATCCCACAAGGAGAGCCAAGCAAAACAGCAAGTAGATTTATGTGAACAGAGGCGGAGAAACCATAAGATTTTGGTGAAATGGAGCTCAGATCTGGAACTCCCCCCCAGCCAAATGCACTAAAACATTATCAGATCCGAGCTGATGGATTCAGAAAGGCTCCCGTAGCAAATCCCAAAGAAATATTAAGATATATGGCAGTTGTCCCATAAAAAGTAAATGCGCAGTACAACTGAGTGAAGTCGAGTTGACAACCAGCTCCATATACTTAAATGCCTTATGCCAAGTGGATTGCCACCATAACCGAAACATGCAGAGAACCTAGGTTAAACACTTAGGAATAACATTTGTAAGTTTTGTATAAAAATCAAACAACTATAATATCAACGTTGCCATGTGCCATTTTAATACGAGAATTACAGCTAATGAATGAACCTATGTTTATAAAGTATCATCGGTAAAATTAAGTGCGCAATGTTATTATTATGTTATGAATGGTAAATCCACCCCTAGCATCAATATATATACATGGTAAGGCCATTAATTTTTTTTTTTTTTACTGTTGTATTTTCATTTTCTTAGTATCGGCATGTGACACAACTGCACCTACTTCTCTGCAACACACCTTGTTGGTTCTTTACCATCAATGAAAACAATGCCAACTACCCCCCTTTAACATTGATGGAAAAGCATTGATCCTCTCCTCTCTCCTCTACTAACCTCCCCCTTTGACATCAATGACAAGGGGTTAATGAAAAAATTTTGGCCTAATAAACATAAATATGTAAGAAATACCATATGTGTTGTGATAGGGGTTTGGCCTAATAAACGTAAATATTGAAGAAATACCATATGTGTTGTGATAGCTGCATTTGGTATCAACTAGTTGTTAACTAGTGAAATGACATTTTGCTATTGTTTTAAAAGAAAAGACTAAGACATTTAATGTTTTGTTTTGGAAAATTTTATTTTCTTTGTTGTTAATATGAAAAATAAAATTGGTTATGGAAAACCAGTTCCATAAAAAGTAAAAAGGTTCATGGTAAAAGTATTCCAGGAACTGAGAGGTGATTGGGATATTTTGAATAGTTACCCGTTGCTCTGAGGATAAGAGACATATCCCAGTGAGGAATGGGGGTTTTGTTCATGGACTAGGGAAGAGAGTGGAGAATTTCTTGAGCTCGTAGAGACCAGTGGAAATCACTCAGTGTTCCGGAGAATTTCTAGTACTAACTGGACTAGTATTCCTGAGGTCATAGTAGAAACTACTGTCGACCTGTACCTCTTAGGTGTGGAGCACGGGGGAAAGAGAATGATGTAATTGCCTCTCTTGAAGGTTGGGTGGACATTAGCAGGGAACTGCACTTTCAGATAAGTTTCTGTGCATATTCAGTAAATTATAGACAGGAAACAATTTTATTAAGTGTATGTACAAGTATGTTATTAATTAGGATAAATGACAATGAATATATGGAAGATAAATGTTGAGAAAAACTAGAAATTTGTGTACTATTAAGATTTAAGAAGGTTAATTATAGGATTCTGTCAATTATATATGAAGGATATCATGTTTTTTAGGTTCGGTGAATGTGGTTCTAATAGAGTAATTACAATGGAAGAGTGATATAAAAAATATAATATAGATGTGATTGTAAACTTAACAGTAACTATGTTATAAAAATACAGAAATTATTGTCTGGTTTTAGAAAAACACATTACTTGAAGAACTACATTTGCATGGAATGAAAACTATTAAAATAGCAAGAAAAGGAATAACATGTTACTAAGTAAAAAATGTCATAGAAACATTTCCGAATTTTGACATTCTAATACCTACAAAGCGAACTGTCGGTTATTGGCATGAGGTGGAACCTCAACCCAAAACACATCATTCCTCTAAAGCTAGCTATACTCTGACAAATCTCAAGGTGGTCCAGTCACTAAAACTATATACATAGAATTCTTGTTGTAGAATCATAACTATTGAAAGAAAAATGATTGTGCAGGAGATTCATTTCCAAGACTAAATAAAATACGATAATAATATAATGCGTAAAGAAAAATAAAAGCTATATACATATATATGAATTGCAGAACTGTGCAAGAACATAAGGACCAACTAGAGGCTTGGGACATGCAAACATAAAACGAAACAATAAACCAGGGTTTGAAATGTAAGGCCCAGCCAGAGTCATCGAGTATAAATGCATAACCAGAACGCTAGAATAACAGAAATGAGAAGTAGCATCATATATACAAGCTGATATTTATATTACTTAACAAAACAACATATTTATACTTTTGGATAGCACATACTTTAAAATACCTCAAGCAGAAAGAAAACCTTTCTTTTAAATTGAGCAGAGAAATCCAAATTCCAAGAAAATGCATGAATTAATACTGAGCAATAAAACCCGAATATATATATATATATATATATATATATATGCAAAAATCTAGAATTCTCGATTAATAACCTTCATCAACTCGGGAGAGGACCATCTAACACATTAAGCCCAAAAACCTTACGACAGTAAAAATTAAAAATGAGTTCTACTAAATGATAAAATGGGGTCGACACCTAATGTGGAAAATTCCATCATTCACCATAAGGTAGATGAAGAACCTTCTTAGAGACATAGTACCTGGAAAAAAACATATTTTTTATCCGTTAGCAGAAGCCAAAAACCCGAGTGCTCAGCAAGGAAAAAGGATTATTGTGTCATTCAAAAGGATACACAACTGTAAAGAAGAAAAGAGACAATACATAGAACCATTAAGTAATGGCATAGTGAATTAGCAAAATAAAAACAACTTGAATTCTGATGGGTATAGAAGAAAAATGTGAACTGGAGTTCATTTTACCTACAAATGCTAAACTCCTCACAGTTTCGTAGAATATTGAGCTGTAAGGAATGGAAAAACCGGCAACAGGAATGAGACAGGAAGAGCGACTTCATAGTCTAACTGCAAAGTAATAAATGATGGAATGAATACATAAATGTCAGGAGTTCAACTCGAAAAATTCGTTACCTGTGTGGTGAGAACCTTTCTAAAACCTCGTGAATTGAAAGCTGGTGGAGTTGATTCCAATTTGGGTTGAACCACAAAGAACTATCCACCTCCGGATCAAACCCATGGGCGAAAATTGGTTCATCATCATCTCTTTGTAAACACTAGAGGCATCAAGGCAACGACCTGCAAACCCCTAATCAGTTGCAGTCTAAAACCAGTGACGGAACAGAGAAAATGAGGAATTTCAGATGGATAAGTAGGTTTTACCCAAACCAAGTTTCCTATCGAGAAAATTCCATTGTTGATCGCCAGTCATCAGACAACGTGTAGAGGGGCAGGTAGCCCATAAAAACTCCGACCCAATCCCAAATAAATCCCACAACTGGCGCCACATTAATATGCCAGTACATGACAACTTCAGTTCAGGACAAACATAAAATTGAGGCATTTAATAGAATTGAAAAGTGTTCAACCATAGCTGAATTGATAATTGGTGTTTGGTAGTAAACGAACTTATAAGTTTATTAAGTGTTTATTTAATATGTAAACCGATAACATTATACCTATGGTTAACAAATTTGCAATGGGAGAAATTATTTAGAAATCTAATAGTTAAGGTAATGTAATAGTTAAGTAATGTGATTTTTTTTTTTTAATTCCGTATGTTACATGTGTGTATATAGTATTCAAACCTATGTGAATGTTATAAAGAAATTTTCCAAGGCTAATGAATGTGTTGATCAAATTTCCAATATATCATGAAACAAATATATCAATGAATGCTTTCAATATATATTTCCAATACTGACACCATCATTACACCATAGCAACTACATCTTTGATGAATTAGCTCGTAAAACCGTAAATTCAATGTATATGAAAGAAAAAAAAATGCACTGTAAACACTATCTAAGCTCAATGCTCTTCAATGTTGCACACATAAAATTTGAAAACAAATGATGATAGGCCACCCAAGATTACTCAATGAAGCAATGTACCAATTGAGTTTTACTTTGTCATATTCAATGGAGTTTTACCAAAGATGACTACCTTGGAGTCTCATAATATGCATTGTATAATGAGACATATAGTTTTTTTTTCTTGGATTGGACCCTGAAGACTAGGTATGATATACCCTACGTGGTTTCTCATTTTCAAAGGAATGTTTGCATCGATTGGAAAAAAGAGGGCAAAGAAATTGAGTCCTTATGTGGTATCATTCTTTGACCTGTCTTCTCACCCCAGAAGCATCGATTTCGTAATCTATCTTTTTCATGGGAGGAAAGATACTAGAGCATCAAACTAGTGAACGAGTATCCTTTTCGAGGGAATCAAGATCCCAGGCTTGTTGACTTTACTGTATGAAAAGATATATTCTCACTGCAACATTATAGTAAACACAAACAACACAGAATAATGGAATATATGTTTTCAGACCTCGGAAGTATGGAATTACAAGTATGCTGGTATCGATAACCTGCAAAAGAATGAAACTCCTTATATATAATCTCTCCTCTCTGGATTGACCCTTGTTGCTATTGCTAGTAGATATGTTCCTGCGTTTTGAAGGTCCCACGGATCTCGAAGGTTCTTTCATAGAACTTGCATCTCAATAATATATACCCAAATGTCAAGGTATTACTAGTAGAGTGGGCATCCGAGCACACCACCAAGAGCTCGTTCAGAAAGAAGATACACCAGTTCATCTTGGCACCTTGGGTTGGAGACTCGTAACGTAGGTTCGAAGCATATGATCTCCCCTGGATGTCTTTGTTAACTGCACATCGGCAAGGAATAGCCTCTAGATCTCTCTACAATAGTTTTGAAAACTTAGATCGACTATCAAACCCGTGGATTATTGATAGAATAGTCAAGAAATTTACCTAGTTATTGATTGATTGGTAGAAATGGTGATCTCACCGAAAAGAAAAAAAACCAAAAAACAAAAAAAACAAAAACAAACAAACAAACACTACTGCATATCAACGATATATATATTGCAGTTGGCCATATAATAATCAATCAATGTGCATATGCAAGCACAACTAATATTGACAGAATATCCAATGTAGAAGCAATAGTATGCAACATAAACAATATCTAATGGATGATTGATGAAAAGTGACGATGATCTCAAACAGCCTATGAGGCTAAAATGTATGTTAAACGGTGTTATTCTCTGGTCATAGCTTCCATGCTACAATGAACATGTATCGAACCCAACCTATGATGAAATGTTGCATTCAACGCAGTATAAAACGCTGCATAGAGCCATTTTTAAAACGTTGCCTTCAACTTATAATAAAATCCTTCCATTCAACCTAATAAAAATCCTCGTTTCAAAACAATATATAAAATTTGTATAAACACTGTATGAACGTTATATCACTGAACACATTTGTATGATTGCTTGTTTCAAATTGATGTATTAACATTGTTTCAAGCTCAACGGTATATGGACATTGTATTAGTGTCGATAAATATATTAATTACATAATAATTATAGAGCATTGAACGTTATTCTAAACACTACGGCAGAAAACCCTAATCCTCACAAGCACTTCAACGTAAGTGTTTCGAGAAATAACATATGTCAAGGCTTGTTGCCAACACTTTGACAATGCATTGGATTCTTCCATCTGGGTGTCAAATAAAGCACGCATGTTAAAAATATAACGTTCTCCTTCCAGCCATTTATTAGTTGCAGTTGCCAATAAATGAATATAGCATGCGCACACTCATAACACTTGTTTCCGTGAATGTAATATGCATCATCCTTACCTCTGTATTTCTTCCTTGAATGGAGTATTGATTAACGCTGGTTGCAATGAATGTTGGTGTTAGTATCCACAGTGAAATGAATTCTACATTCAATTGTATCATAAACTGCTCATGTTCAACAAATCATATAAGTTGGTGAAATGAAGGAATATTATTCCTCCTCCATCTCATGTGTTACATTCAACTGTCCTCGTTTTTCCACTGCAACCTACCAGTCTGTCATTATTGTCACCTTTGTTCCATAATCATTTCATTTTCATGCATTACCATTTGAACTCGTCTGTGCATTTTCTTATTCATACAAGTATGAATTCTCTAAACTGTTTGAGTCTCTTCCTACTATGAAAAGATCATTCTTGTTTCCTTCATACATATATATATACTTTTGATTGTCCAGCCATCCCCATTATTATCCACTGGCATTCACATAGAATTAACTGAAATATATGCCAACAGAGTTTCTTTTCGGAATCGAGTTAGTGATGGCATTGTTCAGGCTTATAGAGTTCCTCCAAATTATTTTGTAGACAAATGTATCAAAAGCAGCAAGCCAATGTCGAATATTGCATTTGGCTCTTCACATTCTTCCGCAAATGCTTTGCATTTTTCTTTGAACTTTTTTATTTTCTAAACTGGGTTTATTATCTGTGGCTTACATTAATTTTGATCATTTTCTTCAAGGATATACACACAGCATTGTGCCAAAAATAACTTTCCTTCAGATATTTGGAGAATGGCCCTTTTTTGGATTTAATGGCCTTTTCGTTGGGAGAACGGTAGAACAATTAGGACAAGAAGTCATCCCAATTAAACAAAGTAGTGGATAGTAATTATATTTTTATATGATCGAAATCCCTCAGCCTAAATAATTTAAAATAAAATCACACTACATAAGTCTATTTTTGTTACCCATATCATATGCACAATAAAATTGTTAAAAGTCCAAAATCATATAATAACCATACCAAAATATGAAATGAAAAGTAATTTTGAGATGCAAAATCACTTTACTAATCAATGTCTCTTTCTTATTCATTTGTCGACCTAACAAAAGAATACGGCAGCGCGTCCTCTAGGCCGGCCATAGTCAAGCGATACGGCATACCATGCACGATCTACTAGAGATTTATACTCCACCTTTGCAGTGCGTTCTGTAGGAGTTCTAGCCATGACAAAATGTTGATAGTCTTATGAACACACCGTCCCCAAGAAATCTGAAAACTTTTCTGAGAAGAAATTGTGTAGTGTATGCTCTTATTATAACTGCGCAAGGGTAGTTAGAAGGTCGTAGCCGCCCAATTCGTGGCTGGTCAACATCTGCGAGTATCAGAAATAGAAGCCGAATCGGTAACATTGACCCACTAAACAAGTGTTTCCCTTTTTCCGTCTTTCAATATGAACTTACCCCTTGTCAGACTCGACCACGAAATGTGCGACTGATTCTAGTCATTCAGGTTCTCTGAGAATATATTGGTAAACCAAAAGAAAAATCTGATCACAAGAGTGATCGAAATGTTGGCTGAGAATTTGCTTTGACCATGTTAATCTCACCTAAATTGAGCAATGAATTGTCAAATATTATTTCTAAATATACTTTTCTTAGAGATTAAAAAAATGCGATAAATTATCAAAATAAATAACAATTTTCTAGCCACTCAGAAACTTACAATGTGAAGATCAATTGCATTTTCTTTCTTTTTCTAAGTCTAGATAGCTGCAATTCTTTCATATTATTATTCTCTGATATTTACTTATTTAGTCACCGAAATAATATTTATAATTTTTTTATTTAAATATTATAAATTTTTTTATTTAACTATTAAATTTTATTTTAATTGCTATAAAAAAAAATTTTATTTAACTATTGTGATTTTACTAATAAATTTTATAATAGAATGTTAATAATATTATTATGAAATATGTTTTCATAAATATTAATTTTTTGGAGAGGATAAAAAAAATGTGGTGGTTATAATTTATGCTCTTGTGTATTGGAAAAAATGCATGTTTTATTGCTATCGCACATTAAAAATTTGTGGAAAGGTGTGTAACGCCAAGGATAGAACTAGTGCATGTTGGAGACCATGCATGTGCTTGTTGGGACAAGACATTAAAAAGGTGTGGAAAAAATCCATGATGGAGCGCACAGACAATCCATGTCAGGGACAATGCATGTGCCTATTGAGAAGAGGCATTAAAATGGTGTAAAAAGGACCATGGTAGAGCCAATGAGTGTAGTTGTTGACACAAGGTATTTTTCTTGTGGGGAGAAGGCATTCAAATAGTGTGGAGGGAGCACACTGAGATAACATATGGAAAATCCAAGTGTTTTTGACAAAGTATCAAAATTAACCATCAATATTTAGGCTATTACCCAACATTTAACATCACAGGCTTCTGAGGTAATTAGAGTTTAATTAGCTATATATATATTGTAAGGTTGGTTGTACGTTTCATTTTTCACACTTTTTTATGCGATGAGTGCTATATATATATATATATTGTAAGGTTGGTTGTACGTTTCATTTTTCACACTAACAACCCGCCTCATCATCTCATCACTCTTAAACCAAGACCCCACCAACCTAATCACCTATATATCACATACAACTCATTCCAACATTAATAGTGCTTAACCTAGTGGATATTGTTTGTAGTAAGAAATGTGGGTAGGAAGAAGGTCAAATTTAAGATTAATGCTAGTTTTTGGATTATAGTAGAAATCTAACAACTAACATTCACCATGATTACTAGTTGTAAATACTCATGTTTCTATCAATATTCATAAATTATTATAAAATAATTATACACTATTCATCAACACAATTTAACTATCCACTATTTATAAATTTTATTTTATTTTAACAAATAACAAAATTATATAATTTTTAAATAATTATTATAAATTAAACAAAACATTTAAATTTAAAAAATTATTCTAAACTCATCATCCCAAAAAATCTTGAAAATTTAATTTGGGTATGAATGCATTTAAAAAAAAAAATAGTTACTACTTAAATATATATATATATATATACATTACAAGTAATTTATTAAAAATATTAAATTAAAAATAATAATTTAAATTTTACAATATTTGATATATTATTAAAAAATTAAAATTATAAAAATCGATAATTTATTAAAAATATAAAATTAAAAATAATAATTTAAATTTTAAAATATTTACTATATTATTAAAAAATTAAAATTATAAAAATCATATTCGAAAGAAATACAAGTTATATATTTTTATTAACATTGTTTATATATTAAAATTAAATTTATGTTTTATTAATTTATATGTATGAGTAATCATTATTTTAAGTTTACAAATAATTACATGAATTATCAAATATTTATTGGAATACTATTATTAATTTTTTTATTAACATTTGAACTATGTGGGGATACCAATGGATGACTCTGCCATCAAAATGGACCTTTTTACCGGAGGATAATGAACTAAATTGGGCACTGTTTTTAAATATGTTTTAATAAACTATATATTATGTAATGCAACATTTAAGGGGAAAGAATGTAAAATTATTAAACTACAAATATGGATTCATAGATCTAGTTGAAGAATAATTGCACAAACTTGCCAAGTTGAAAAAAAAAAAACAATTAGAATTGAGAATGAAATTGATTCTATAATATTAGTTTTGGAATCAATACATAAAAGCAAGCAACAAAGTTAAGCTTAGTTGTATATGCAATAACTATGGATAGTTAAAGCTAACTGAAGCTAAGTGTGCTTTATGTTTTCTAATGTGCACATGCACCACATGCAAGCAGCAAGTTAACTAACTAAGCCAAGTGCACATCACATGCAATATCTAGAGTTGAACTAAAGCTAATTTAGGTGTATGTACACCAACACCCCCCTTGAACATAACTTAGGTGAATGTGATGCAAAATGAATGAATCCCAGCAACACCGCCATTTTAGGTACCCATATACAATGCATGAAAAAGAGGAAAAAGGGAAAACCCAGTGGGAAGAATGCCACCACCCCCCCCCCCTCAAAATATAATGCAAAAGTAGAGAAAAGACAACTGCTAGGAAGTTGTGTCTTTCACCCCGAGACGATCTAGTAGGAATCGTAACTTCTGCTCAGTGAAAGTCTTGGTGAAGATATCAGCAGTGTGCTTGCAACCCGGACAATTCTGAAGATTGATGGTCCCATCATGGATCTGGAGGAATAAGCTTCATTTTTTGGAAGTAGAGGTATCAACTCCCATGTTTGGATCAATGAATGAATTTCTTTATAGATGGTTGCATTCCAATATGGATTCCCTGCAAATTCGTCATGCTTTTGATGATCACATTCATGTAGCCTATATGCATGCATGAGAATGATTGTATCTAGTGATGCATGCATGTGCATGTGTGGCTTTAGAGATACCTTTTTGGATGCATGCATGAGCATACATGGTGTTTTAAATTCCTCCTTAGATGCATGCATGTGCATGTGTGGCTTTAGAGATGCCTTTTTGGATGCATGCATGAGCATACATGGTGTTATAAATTCCTCATTAGATGCATGTATGTGCATGCATGGCTCTACTGAGAGTGCATGTGGGGCATCATTAAATTGAGACCTCGTCAGATCTACTTCATTAACATCATCAATAGTAGAGGAATCAAAGTCCTCTTCTATGATTTTGAAAGTAGTGTCTTCATCACTAGCAGATGAAGATATTTCCTCATGTGAAATTTCTTCGTTATTGGACAAGATAAAATTCTCATCTGCAATAGGTCCATTAAAATTAGAAGAATCAGAGTCGTCTTGTTCAACAATGTCTTGAGAATATTGCCTCCAAATGGTATTCTTCTAGATGATTTTCAGCACCATATAATCCTTTCAATGTAGTCCAGATTTCATGTGGTGACTCAATATTTTTTATCTCATAAAGAATACCATGAGACACAGATAAACACAATCTTCCATAATCCATGTCATATATGTTAAGCCAATTTGACTTCTCATCCTCTGATATTGGTTTTGTCTGAATTCCCATCACTATTTGGTACAAGCCTTTTCTCCTAAGATGAAGCAAAATCATTGGTTTCCATTTATGGTAATTGTATGGAGTGAGAATAGTGGAAGTTGGGAGTTACATTCTTTCACTTTGTGCTTGTAGCAGCAATTGCGGAAGTTCTCCAATATTTTTATTTGCAAATCAAATCTTCGAACAATTTCGAATTCCATGCTCTTCAAACCTACAAAAAAGTTGTTCATCCAACTTCTCCAAACCCTTGTAGCTTTCATACCATGCAAAATTATTAGAGCAGAAATATGGATCTAGTTGAAGGATAATTGCACGAATTTGCCAAGTTGAAAAAAAAAAAATTAGAATTGAGAATGAAATTGATTCTACAATATTAGTTTTGGAATTAATACATAAAAGAAACTAAGATAATCTTAGTTGTAGATGCAATACATATTGATTGCTAAAGCTAACTGAAGCTAAGTGTGCTTTATGTTATGCGAATGTGCACATGCACCACATGCAAGTAGTAAGTTAACTAACTAAGCCAAGTCCACATCACATGCAAGTAGTAAGTTAACTAACTAAGCTTTAAATATATTTTAATAACCCTTCATAAACCATATATGAACTATCTAACACAGCCTGATTACTTTAACAAGGTTTAAATATATAATGTAAGGAAATCACCAGAGCACTGAAGTTATGCTATATGATTGATATATAATTATAAGAAACTATCTAGTATAACTCTCGAATCTTTTCTAAGATATTGTGTACTATATCCTCTTATTATTACAACAAAATGACAGTTTGGAAGGTGTTACAATGGCACATCCGCCTAATTTGTGGCTGGTGAACACCTTCGAGATATGTTAATAGAAGTGGAAACCATAACATTAGCACACTAAACACTGACTACCATTGTTCGGTTATTGAGTATGAACTGGCTCACCTTGCCAACTTCGAACACCGAATGTGTGTTCGGAGCTGTTTCTTTTGTTTGAAATATTTAAAGTTGTCTACAGATGCAACAGAATAGCTCGGACGATAGTTTTTTTCCAGAATCTGGTAAAAAAATCAAAAAATCAGGTAGTTGGAGTGTTTGAATTGCATTTTTGATAGTGGAAATGGATTGAGCACTATCAAAAACTCTTAGGGCATCAAAAATAATGAATTTTAACAACTATAAACAAGATTCTCATAAATCTTTGCCGGAATTTTTCAGAATATTACCGTAATTTATGAGTGATTCTGTGGGTTTTTTTAAACTACAGCGAAATATTCTAAACATCTAAGTTGGAGAATATATTGGTAAAGGGAAAAGGAAAATCTGGTCACATTTACAAGTCATCTCAGTGTTTGTGATGACCTCTAGGCAAATTTAGCATTGAATGGTCAAAACATCTTCCCATGTAATACATATCACTGACATATTATCAATGATATGTGGTTCAATGTTAAGTTTAGGTGGTGAAATTTTTGAGATAATATTCCAAATTTTATTGATTATATTGTTTTCTATGATCTTGTATTTAAAGACTTATTCAATATATGATTTGTTATGGTCCATTATTCAAGGACTACACTCCTTGATAAATCATTAAATCTAACATCTGGTATATTTGACTTATAAATTTTTGAATATACTCTTAGTAAAGTCTATTTGGAAATAAATATGATTAACTATAAAAATAAATAACAATATTTTGCATTTTCTCCTTATTCTTTGTAATTGCAATTCATTCCTATTATAATTTTTTCTTATATGAGTTAAATATTCTGCAAGACATTATTTTTATTATACTTTATATTAATTATAAATTTAGTGTAAATTTACATTAATTAATTATTTAATAACTAAAATAAATTTTTATAACTTTTTAATTTAATATTATTAAATAAATATTTATAATTTATTAATTTATTAATTTTAATTTTATGAATAATTTTTCTTTTGATCGATGTTGTAGAGTGATGTCAAACTAATCCCATGATGGAACATGGTCCCATTTGTAAGGATAAGTTATTTCGATACAAAGATTAGAAAACGTGGATGTGTTTTCAAACATCTTATTCTCCGGTTAAGAAAGCTATTAGAGAGGTATGGAAACAATGTTAGTGTTAAAGTATACATTAAAGAGGTAGGGAGAAAACTAGTATTGCGGAATATGTATGTGTCTATTGAGACAAGGTATGAAAAAATCTTATTTTGAAGCTAATGCATGTTGGTGTTGTGATAGGGCATTGGGACAAGGCATTGAAATGACATGGAAGAAGCACTTGTTGGTAGAAGTTACTAAAATAACACGTGTTGACAAAGTGCAGAAATTAATGATCAACATTCAAGTTTCTACCAACCATTTAAAGTTATGATGTGTTTTTAAAGTAGTCCAAATTTAATGACCTTTATATTACATACAACTCACACTAATATTAATATTCTTTAACAAAGTGGATATTGTTGATAGCAGAAATGTGCATGAAGAGAGTAAATATGAAAAAAAATGATGTTTCTAGAGCTCATTGAGTCTTATAAACTAACTATACATAAACAAAACTCAGGTTTTTAGAGCAAATTGAGTCTTATAAACTAACTATCTTTCTATTTAATTTAAGAATCCATTATTTATTAATTTCATTATATTTTAACATAGAATAAATTCATATAAATCTTAACTCAATATTATAAATTAAATACCACTTTTAAATTTTCAAAAAATACGCTAACTTCATCATTAAAAAAGACTATACTAAAAACTTAAATTCTATCCCCCAAATTATAAAAAATAATGTTTATTGAATTGATAAAACATTATTTATATAATTAATAATTTCTTAAAATTTTTATTTTTTAGAAATGTAATAATAATAGTTTAAATTTTTTTTAAATATAATTAAAAAACTAAAATTATAAAAACTATGTTTTAAGTAAATTTGATTTATCATATTTTTTTTCCTAATATTTATAAATATATATTTTATCACTTTATATTTATGAATAATGATAGTTTTATATTTATAAATAATAAAATATTTAATCAAGGAGAAGGGGTGTGAATTAATAATTTAAAATATTTACTCTTATTCAATTTAATGTGAATTAGTAAGTTAAATTTTTTTTCTTTTAATTTAATTTTTTACTTACGTAGCTAATGGTTTATGTGTGTGCTTTATTATTATTGAATTTTTCTTGCAAGTTTGAGAGAGAAATTTGCAGATTTATTTATCAAGGAATTTAAGAACATTCACACAACATTCAAGAACGAACACATGAAGACACCATATATAAGTGGAAATTCTGAGAGGAGGAAACCACCAATATTAGGTGAAAGTGATGTGAAGGCAAGCCTCTATTCCTTATTACATAAGGTTTTTTTTAGGCTTCAACCTACAAGTGGCTCCTAGAAGCTCCAACTCCCAAAAGTTTTTTTTAGGCTACAACCCACATCATGCTCCTACCTCAACAGGCTACAACATGTTCTTTATAAAGCTAGAACATAGAAAGAGACAACAATCTCTCAATCACAATGTCAAGTCAGAAATGTTGGTTAACTCATATACAAGTCGAGTGTTGTATTGTTTTACCTTTTCCACTTTGTGCCTCTTCTGCGCTAATCAAATTTCTTATGCAATCTACTTCACTTTCAAAAATTATTGTTTCAATTCCACCTTGTATGTTTTATAAGAAAAAATACTCAATTAGTAATGATTACAATGAAATAAATTAGAATTGTATTATCTACATTCTTCTGTACAATGAAAGGATATATTTTTCTGCTATTGTCTTAATATTTTATGTTCCACTTTAATTATTTTCAGCCTTCACATTTAATTTTCAGGGTTTAAGCTTCTCATCACTTTTAGCCTTTACAATTACAATCACAACATTTATTGACATTAATAAATAACTCCTTTGTCTACACATTTTTTTCTATTTTATTGTTCCTTTGCCATCTTTGTTTCTATTTTATTGTTCCTTTGCCATCGGTATCAACTGAGGGTGCACCTGCATCTGCATCTTTGCAACACACCTTGTTGGTTATTTTCCACCAATGACAATAATGCCAACAATCCACCTTTATCATTGATGGGAAAACGTTGATCCTCTCCTCTCTCATCGACTGACCTCCACCTTTGACATCAATGGAAAGGGCTTTGGCCTAATAAACATCAATATGGAATAAATCCCACATGTGTCTATAGTATTCAAACATATGTGAATATTATAAAGGAATTTTCCAATAAAGCTAATGAATGTATAGATCAACTTTCCAATATATCATGGAAGAAATATATCAATGAATTCTTTCGATATATATTTCCAGTACTAACACCACCATTACAACATAACAACTACATATTTGATGAATTACTGCATAAAACCCCAAATTCAATGTATATGAAAGAAAAAAAAATTAATGAACATTGTAAAAACTATCTAAGCTCAATGATCTTCAATGTTTCATGCCAAAAATTTAATACAAAAATTGAATACAAATTGAATACAGATTGAATACAAATGAATACAACTACCATCCTATCTTTCCACACAATATAGTTAGAGCTGCCCTCAAGTGCATACTCCAATCTCAAGCCATTCAAAGACATTTTGATCATGATTCACCTGTCGCACCAAGAATACCTTTGCAAATTTGATTTCTATTCAGTGACAAAATCAACTTCTCCTCCACTATAGTGAGTTCTTGTGTTATGATACCATGTAGAAATTATACAAACAATATTTATTTCATGTATTCAATCCGATCATGTGATATGCTTAAGCAAGATACTGAATACTTCTACAAATCAATTGCGGAAAATACACACGATCGCCAATCACAACAAGTAAAGAAAGAATCAAATTAAACCACAAAATAGATAATTTCCCAGGGAAATCTTGTTGTTAAAACCCCCTATATCATATAGTGTATATTCCATAAGGAATCATGAAACAATTACAATGCAACTCTTCTCACAAGAGTCTCTTGCAATCTACCTATCGTCTCACACTAATCCAGACCAAATTGGGCCAACGCTTAGCCAATTCTTAGCCTATGATCATCCCCCCTTGCTCAAACAATCCATGTGGAATGAAATCCCTATTCTTTTGGAATTTCAGACTTCCTTGACTCCGTTGAGTATCATGGGAAATCATGTGGTGTTTTAACTGCATCTAGGCAGTCTGCTAATATCACAAATGATATTCAAAATCCCTTTAACCTTTGTTTCAACTGGGTCTCCACTTGCACTGGCATGCATGAAACTATTAATAGTAAATCATCAGTTGCATGGCAGATCACTGATTGTGAATTAAATATATTTAATTCACTTGATCTATCACAAGTGCAACAAAAAATCAAAACTAGTTCAACTGACTTTAACTCAACTAACTGGCTTAATTGATTTCTCATGCATTAAACTCATGCACTTAAATGCAACTTGAACTCTAGAAAACATAGAATCATTTTGCATGCCTCAACAACCACCCTCAACTCGAAATACATGAGAAAATTGAATTTATCACACTCAGTTAACTATTACAAGTGACTATGAGATAAGATTACATTTTATTGTCCAATTTAATTAAGGGATAATTAAATTTGACAAATTTCAAATTTATTAAATAAATTGAATTTCACACTAATGTATCGCTAGGACCCATCACTACACGACCTTTGGTCCCACATCAGTGTAGGTGTTTTCATGTTGTTTCTGGATGCTAATTTCACTATTTTTTGTTGTAAACTTCAATAATTTCTTTGTCGATAAATTTCATGATGGAAGGAACAGAAATGGGTGTTCACAAGGAAGGCAATTTTCAGTAGTTTCGATGGTTTCATACTATGTGGTGTGTGTTGTTTCTTTTTGAGTGTCTATTGTTTATTGAATTTTACTACCCAGAATGGGAATGTTGTTCCAACTCCATAATAAATGTTGTATGATAAGGGTTTGTATACTCGATCAAGGAAGCTATTTTTATATGTTTTTCCTCTTGAGCAATGCAATGTGTCTAAACTTATTGTTTCTAACTTATTATATATATGGTGATGTCTATATGGGTTTTTGGGTCGAGGATTAATTATTTGATGTATACAATCAGAAGAGACATAAAAATTTCAGAATTTCTCAGTATCTTGGCCATTTTGAGCATGAGGTGTTGAACAGTGGATGTGAATGGCAGTGTTGGCCTTCCGTTTCAAATTTCATTCTATTTATCAGGCTTACACCTAACATACTTTTTTTCCTTTTTATGTACATGTAGAGGTTTCTTATAATTTGTGTTTATACTATGACCATGTTATCAAAATCAGGCAATGGTTCGTGGCCCGCATTATTGGTAGGACAGTTTGTAGTCTACTTGATAAGATGATAACCACGATGGTCTTAGGTGCAAGCTCATCTAGAAATGAAGGTCAGGGTCAAGGCCATAAGTCAAGGAAGCGAAACAACAGAGGATCTTCCTTTTAACAGCCTCTGAAGTGGAGTGGACGTAGAACATATGCCCAAATTCTATAGGAAGTAGTTCATGCTTACAACATCGGAAATCTAACGCAACTCAAGCAAATGATATCATCTTGGGAAGACTCGCAAGTTATCCTTTTGGATACGGGACATACCCACGGACGCACCACCTAGAATACACAAACAATGCATCTTTATTGGCTAATTAAAATTCTGGTTGCCAAAGCTATCACGACCTCAGCGGTAAATTCGGGAAAATGAGCTCCAAGCTTCCTGGAATTTTGGAAAGAATTTCTGTTGATTCAATTCTAGCTCCAACAGCAGAACATTGACTTTGGCGACATCTAAAAACACATTTCATGCCTGCCTGAGTCAGAACTTGCAGGTTCCCATACAAAGGAACCAACTCCCATGGAGTCCTTCGATGATTAATTGTCTCTTCAATATATTTAAGGTTGTATTTTTTATTTAATTTCTTGTTGTATTTGTTGGTCAGTACTAAATATTGTAGATTTTTAGATACAAACTGGTGGATAGAAATTCATGCCTATAAAACCTTGTTTGAAAAACTTAATATATTCGGATTTTGGATGACTTACAATGTGTTTCAGTAGCCCAGATACCTGGTTTCCAATGGGTAGGTTGAGGCTACTAAACATATTTCATCGTTGTAACATACTTTTGAAAATGAATGAATGAAGTATATCTACCAAGCTTAAAAAAATAAATGTGATAAATTGATTTATCTTATATTAATATACAATAAATGCATTTATCTTTAAAAAATTGCAATACTTTTATAAATATCATATCTATATATAATAAATTTATGTCCAATTTGTTTTTAATAAAAATATAGTATCTCATTTATTTATCAAAATTCATTAATTGATAAATAGAAATAATAATAAATTAATTTATAGATTAAAATTATTTTAAATATCACATTTTATTTTATTTTTTCTTAAACTTAAAATTTTTAATATAAAATAACACAAAAATTATTATTATGGTAACATTTAGTATTTTTTTTAAAGAAATAAGATCATTTTGCAGAACCAAACAAAATTATTGAAAAGAAATATAATTTAATATAGGGTTTCCTCCTTACAACCCATACGCGTAGCCATCTAAGCCATCATAATTAAGCTAGAGAGACCATTCTAAGGGTCTCTTTGGTTTAATTTTCTGTTGTATTTGTTGGTTAGTACTAAATATTGTAGATTTTTAGATAGAAACTGGTGGATAGAAATTCATGTCGATAAGACTTTGTTTGACAAACTCAATATATTCAGATTTTGGATGACTCACAATGTGTTTGGGTGGCCAATATACCTAATTTCCCGATGAGTAGGTTGAGGTCACTAAACATATTTCATCGTTGTAACATGATTTTGAAAATGAATAAATGCAGTAGATCTACCAAACTTAAAAAAATAAATTCTATAAATTGATTTATCTTAATTATATTAATATACAATAAATGTATTTATCTTTAAAAAATTGTAATATCTTTATAAATATCACATCTATATACAATAAATTTACCTAATTTTTTTTAATAAATATATAGTATCTTATTTATTTATCAAAATTATTTAATTCATTAATAAATAGGAATAATAAGAAATTAATTTATAGATTAAAATTATTTTAAATTTCACATTTTATTTTATTTTTTCTTAAACTTAAATTTTTTAATATAAAATTACACAAAGATTATTATTATGGTAACATTTAGTATTTTTTTAAATAACTAAAATGATTTTGCAGAACAAAACAAAATTATTGAAAAGAAATACAATTTAATAGACAAAATTATTGAAAAGAAATACAATTTAATATAGGGTTTCGTCTTTACAACCCATAGCGTAGCGATCTAAGCCATCATAATTAAGCGATAGAGACCATTCTAAGGGTCTACTACTCAAAGGAACGATGGAAAATGAAGTTGAATATTTGATCTAGATAATTTCAAAATCATCAGTACTCTTATCGACCAAATAACTCTCCTTCTAGTGCTTTGATAGATCTAGTGTGTGGGGTTTCAGGTGCTGCAACAATACCTAGTGGAGCATACCCAATTTTAAAAAGAAAATAAATAGCTTTCAAAAAGTTTATAATTACTAATAAAATTTAACTTAAAAACAAATAGTTAAATCTAGCAACTTGGGTTAAATATTCAATAAAAATCCGGTGTAAT
This sequence comes from Pinus albicaulis, assembly GCA_034641835.2. Lineage (NCBI taxonomy): Eukaryota > Viridiplantae > Streptophyta > Pinopsida > Pinales > Pinaceae > Pinus > Pinus albicaulis. The sequence goes on along the minus strand of CM076577.1, from coordinate 1,016,450,868 downwards.
TTATTATAACTAAAATTAAATTAACTTTAAAAAAAATACAACTATTTGGGTTAAATATTCAATAAGAATTTAGCGAGATTTATAATAACTTAAAAAAAATCATTGCATTACTCAAAACGTCTAGTAAAGATATTGACCTTAATTGACACCGTATTCCCATAGTTGTGAATTTGAAAAAAAAAAATCTCCACATTTATTTTTTAATTAAAATTTAAAACTAAAATAACAAAATTCAATGCTTTGGTTCACCTCATACCTTATTGTTAAACCTACCTTGCACACTCTAGCATTAGATCCATGAGGTCAATATCCCAATAGGCCAATTAATAGTGGATTCTCATTAGTTTACGGTGGAATATGACTCTAAATCTAGATTTTCATTAGTTTTTATTGGAAAATGGCACTAGATTTAGTTGGAGGATAATTTATGTGGGTTTTTTCATACATAGGAGCACTAGATTGAAAAACACATTGATTCAAATATATTTGGTAATATTGGATTACCAAATATATGTAGAAAATTGAAAAGCAATTTGTATTTAGATTTAACTCATTACTATTGTTTGTTCATAGAGTTGCACAAAGCCCTTTCCAATTAAACCATAAATGTTTAGCTTATATGGGAGAAAGCCTCGACCTATATGTTTCATTTTTATCCACTCATCAAATACTATTCGACAAAAAATAAAAGCTCCCTCTCTAATGCTTCCACAAACAAGAATACTAAGAGCTAGTAAAATAGCAATACAATTCTAACTCACACATTAATCAAACCCCATGAGACTATACTATGTGTGCCAAGTGTATCCCTGAAAACTTGCCAACTCAAATCCAAAGCCGACGTAGACAAAAACAGCATACAATCTCCTTATGCTAGATACCACTAGTGGGCCATCCTCTCTAGAGAGAACCCTCAGGGGAGTTCTAGCTCACCGAGTCAATCATCTATTGATAACTTTCTTAGTTTTTCAACTTTAACCTTCAGTGGTAGGAGAGTTGTTTCAAAAGAGAATATTCTCCTGATTCTTCAAGGACATATATAATTGGGACCATCAGGCTTTTCTATCTGGTAGCCTTGATAGAGCATTGTTTTCTCTCTCTTTTGGAACCATTAGATATTACACATTAGTTTTACTTTTGTTTTTTACTTTTCATGTGAATTGGGAAAATGTGAGGTAATACTTGTCAGAGTTCTGGGGTCTCAATCTCCTCTTAAGAAATGAAGAAAAGTATGCTTATTTCTCCTGCTTTTAAGCCTATCCACAAATTGTGATAAGCTGATTGAAGAACAAAATTGGTTGACACACGCCTCTTAATATCATTGAATAGTTTGAGTGCATGCATAATATTAAGATCCTTAAATTGCGAATATCAATTTTTTTTGGGTGGGTGATTCATTAGAAAACTGTTGTTAACTCGGTGGGTGGCACAACTGTAGGACAAGAATTCATCTCAATTCAACATAGAAATAAAATCATGCTACATGGTTCCAAATTTTCCTATCCATATCATATGCACACTAAAATTTTTAAAAATCTAAAAACATGCAATAAGCATTACAAAATATGAAAAAAAGTCCAAAAACATGCAATAACCATTACAAAATATGAAAAGCTAGTTTGAAATAGACCATCACTGTATTGAATCAAAATCATTATTACTCTTGCCCATTCTTTTGTGTTCAAGACCTGACCTTGGGGGAATTAACCCCAAAAAGGGGGAATTAACCCGATCGTAGGTACCAACTAGAATGGCTCTCGTTTGGAATGGCTAATCCCAACACATTTTAAGGATTATTATTAGGGTTAGTGGAATAATGAGTTAGTGGTTAAGGGATTAGGGATCAATCCTCAGTAGGGCGGGGGTGGAAGAGAAAACGACCATTGGTTCTATATGTGGTAATATAACCTTGCCTCCATGTGGGAATAAGTTGAACATACATGGTGTGGATGTCCCTTTGGCCTTGCAGAATCTGTGTTCAGACCCAAATGTAGTGCTTGGGGTTTCAGGGAACCATGGGTCATCGAACCTCAGCAGGCCAGAATGGGGTTATTGTGGTGGTTTTGGTATTTTCTCTCTAGGAGGTATGAGTGGTGGTTTTCTCTACCTTACGGGTGCTTACAGTGAAAGGGAGGTGGATATCCTGTGGAATGGAAACCCCGGCATTTGGACGGGATTTAATGAGGGCCCATCTTGGGCTGGCTCAAAACACAGTCTCTGCTGGGAAGTGTTGCAGGTGGAATTAGGTCAATCCAGGAATGATGGCGCCAGGAGCAAGGGGGTTTCTTCCAAAGTTCGTGCATGGTTTTCCAAGTTTTCTATGATGCTTGACGAACATAAGGGTAATAAAATAAATAAAGGAAAAATAATTAAGTAGATCTCTAAATGCCCAAATCTGATTTGTGGGGTTGATCCACATTTTGATAGCGTGATGGTAGCTTCTGAACTGATCTTGGTGGGAAGGGCAAGAGGGAAAATTTTCTCTGTGGATTATATCAGTGAATGGATTCAAACTAGCTGGTATCTTTGTTGTGGAGAGGTTGAGTTTAGGATGGCTTTGCGCCATTGTCATATCTATTGGGTGTTTCTCCTTATTCGGAGTCTCAGAGTGATGAAATGATTATGGTGGCTATGTTGTTTTACCACTTTAACAGGTCTTCTATCTAATATGGTCTCTGAGTGATATCTTGATTTCACATCTGGAACCTTCAATCCTATGGGTGTTGTTTGGCTGGTGTTTTTTTCCTTGTTCCCTCTAGGGACAAGGACTTATGGAATGCTACGACATATGCGATGTAATTTTTTGTTTCTGATAATAGAAAGTTCAATTTTTTCTTGGGAAAAAGAAAGAAAGAAATGTTATATTTATCTATTTATTAAATGTAAATATGAATATTTAACCTTAGATTTAAAAAAACTCACAAGATTAACATAAATAAATGAAGCTTAAAAATCAAAATTTATGGCCGAATATTAAATATAAATATAAATATTAATTTGGCTATCTAATTAATTGATAAACTTTACTAAAATTATAATGAATGCATTAGTATAAAGTTGATATATGATACATGCAATTATGTTAATTGTAGATGAGTCCATCTGCACTCTTAAACTTTAGAGACAAAAGGGTATTCATAATTTTAACACTGTAAATTTAGAAACCCCTTTGTCTCTAAATTTTAACACTGCAAATGGATTCAGAGACACCTATTGTGAAATGTAACACTTTGGTACCAAAATTGCAATTTTCCATATATGGAGTGACACAATTAAAAATTAATGACATAAATGACCAATTCATATACTTTTTGTACTTGTTATTTGGCCATATTTTTATTCTTGGACTATAATAGTCATTTACATTAATCATTATTAATTTTGTCACTTATTATGTAGTCATATATTTTAATCCTAGACTAAATTAGTCATTTAAGTTAGTTGCTTTTACTTTAGTGACTTATTATCTAGTCATATATTTTATCCCTAGAATAAATTAGTCATTTAAGTTAGTCGCTTTTTGTTTAGTCACTTATTATCTAGTCATATATTTTATTCCAAGACTAAATTAGTCATTTAAGTTACTCATTTTTAGTTCAGTCACATAAAATTTCTCAAATTTAGTAATAATTCACTTGAAATAATTGCGGTGACTAACATTTTTAGTCACCTAGTCATTAATTTCATCATTTTCTACTAGTGAAATATAATAGAATCCAAGCCCTTTACTTGATTTATGAGGAGATATTAATAGCAAATGAAAATTAATTTTGAATTTCCTCATGGCTATTCAACTTCTATGACCTATGGGCTTCCATACAGCATTTCACATTCTATACATGACCTTTTACATTCCACGTGTTTCTTTTCACATTCGACACGTGTCTCTTCAATTTCAGTACATTAAAAGACAATATACATATAAGATAGTTTCTATATGAGACAAAACGTATAATAGAACAAAAATGTTATCAAATAGATAATTCATTTTCTTCTTCATGGAGCTCATTAGTATTATATGTGTGCCATGCTCTGAACTCCATAGCATTGAATTTGATTCAGACTGTAAAGTCAGCTTCAAAACACATCTTCACCTCCAGTGCTTATATCAATATATATTTAGAGTTTGATTTCACAATATTCCATAGCGATGATAATTTCGTATGAGCTTTAGCCGGTGAAATGGTATATTTTAGAATAATGTATTTACTGATATCCAAGTCTTCTTGTTGATTTGTTCAATATACTACCTCACTTCATGTAATATTATTTCCCTGCCTCTTATCTCTCTATGTGCTTCTATGCCAGAGACCCTAAACCATTGTGTAGTCAACTATAACTAGAAATATTGTTAGTCAAATTTTCTCCAAGATGGATATAATTATGATGTTGTAGTCTCAACTATACTTTGTCTATTTCAGTGAATATCTTTTCTTTTCTAACCAACTATTGTAGAAAATCTAGATATTTGACAAGCAATTCCTCGATTTGATCAACAACATTCTTTGTCACCTTCACGAGATTTAAGACTTCTTGTTATTTGTTCTCTATACAAAAAATTAGTGCCACTACTTCATGGAGAAGTATCATTTCGTCATAAATTTATGCCATGGTATCCTCCATTAGCCCCAATTCCTCCTATATGGTTAATTGCCATTATTATGTGTTGAATCTATGGGAACATAGTCGCACATTTTTTGCACTGAGGTGTTTCAATTGTTTCATTACTAAAACTAACTCCTTCCTCAATTGTGCGTTCTCATTCAACAAATTTTCTGAGTTATCCTATGTTGTTGTACAGAAATCCACATTAGCTACCATGACTTCCAGAGGATTACTCCTATTATTTGGAGTTATCACCTTTTCTATTGATACAAAGAATGAATTCTTAGAATCATTTGGTAAATATATTCAACTTTGTTGCATGATAATTTTCTTTAGTTAATCAAATGTGACATTACACACATCCATGACTCTATTCTATGGTGGAGGTGTAAGTCCCATCTCATCAAATGGGATATGGCCACATATGAGATTCAATTCAGCTCGAGAACCTGGTTCATTATCTATGGGTTGGATGGCATCATCTTCCTCCTATTATTATTCTATTTCCTAAATCATTTATTTTTCCTGTACTCTTTGTGATGATTCATCCTTCTACATCTACCTTTATTTTTCTTCTTTCACTCTCCTTCTTTCTTATTCTTATTCCTATTTCCTTTTGATTAATTCATATTTTTTCCTCTTTTAATCTTCTAATTGTTGAATTGTTGCATGTAACTCCCTCTTTTCCTATTCATCTTGAACGGATCCCTTTTCAATGGATAAAATTTCCATTTCTTGCTACATTTTTCTATTCGATTATGCTTGATTCTTTTCTTGGGAGCTGCAATATTTACTTGAGTTGCTTCTTGTTGTGCCTCCTCTTCTTTTACATCTTGAGGTGGTGGAACTTGGAGGGAACGAACATCAATTCCTTGACCTGTATTTATTATTCATTGTACGAGTTCTGCAACTTTTCATCGCCTGCTGCAGTCATTGATGAATATCCCAAATTGAAACCAATATTGTCACAGTGTGTCTTTCACACTCTTTTATGGTCATACTCATGAAAGTGCTTGACTAAAAAGTGCAAGTTGTCTAGCTCTTATATTTAAAAATGTTCTTCCTTGTGGCTCTTTAGCTCATACATTCCAATCCTCAAAGGGAAATTTGGAGAAATTTGATATCCAAAGCATCTAATATATGTACCTTCTGACACAACAAACCAAACCATGATATCATGTAATGATTCCTTTACCCAGTTGGTCATGAAAGGAGGATCAATCTTATATATAACCTAAAATATGACTGCAAATAAATGCTCTGCCAATATTTCATATGCTTCTCTAAAACTCAAATATGAAAACACCCTGCAATTGAAGTAAACTGGGAACTTATCCTGTGGGATCCAATTCTAATACATTCCTGGGAATGCATATCGTGCGCAAGTCCCATCTAATATAAATGAAGAGATATCAAACTCTAGTTCTCATTTTGTGATTAAGGATGGTTTAGCATGCCAAAAATGTTGTTACAACTCAAAAGAAAATATATCTACCCAATTAAATATTTTACCACTGGTAAAATCTAATTTTAGTATAAATATCTAATTCTCTTAGATTAGTTTAACATTCTTATGCCCATGTAGCCTACAACACATTGCAATGAGATACTAATACACATCCCTAACAATTATAGTTGTGTAAAATATAGATGGGCGGAGTTGGAACTTGGAAATCACTTGACAACAAGACTCGATGATGTCACTTGTGTCGAGTTCAGATCATCTAGTGTAGAAGTCGTTACTGGCATAATTTGTGGGCTTTAACATGTTATAATAAGTTTCCATGTATTCTCCATAATAGGTAGTAGGCTAACCACCACTTTCACCATGAAGCACAAGATATGAGTCATCCATGTGTGATAGAATCCATTCAATTGCCTCTGCACAAGGTATGATTGAGAACCGACATGAAATTTTGTGTATCGTAGACTGCTTCATGTTAATGTATCCTTCCAAATATTCCAAATATTCAAGGATTTTCTTCTGCATGAACGCGTGCTTAATATTTCCACACGAATAGGAATGATAGACTCTATAACTTCTACTGCTTCTAGAGTGCTTGATTTTGAATCTTCTTTAGAGGCCGCTCAACAGGTAGTGGGGGGGATAATTCCAATAGATGATTAAAGAGTAATGAGACTAGTAGCTGGAACACTTGTATGCGGAAGCACACTCATGGAAACAAATATTAGATTTATGAAATCCACTATTTATTACAAGTAATAACTTAGTAGATCATATTCAATGGCATTAAATGTAAATAATATTATAATCCTATGAACGACGAGACATGGTTACTTTTACATGCAAGAAATTTTCATTAAAATAGGGGCACACTATTGGACCACAAAGGGAAGTTCAAGGTTCATTCAAGCATTGAAGAAAGAGAGAGAGATCATCAAGGGTGCAAGGTTCATTTTTGAAGCACAGAGGATGATCACATTTCAGTTGAAGGAGTGATCATGCGCTCAAAGAGCCTAAGAGGGTGAAAGGGCACACTTTATAGAGAATAAGGGATCAATATTCAATCCTTCAAGTTGCACTCATGTTATCAAGAGGACAAGGATGAAACAAGTGTGCATGTTGAAGATATGAAGGTGAAAACATTCATGGATTAAAGGTGTTCTCCTGTGCTTAATGAGGGCACTATTATTCATATTGAAGGAGTTTTCTCGCGGGGAGAACTTGTATTTCTGGGCATAATTTTCTTTGACAATTGTGCCTTTGCTTCTAGAAGTGTTATCTATCTTGGAATGGCTAAAAAAAAAGTGAGCAACATGATAGAATTATATAAATGTTGAGAAGAAAGATCTATAGCTTCTTATAGGTTTTGTCGCAATCATGATTAGAATATGAAGAGCTACAAAATGTGAAGAGTCACAATGCGAAACAAATATTTTGAAAATTGAAAAGAAATAAAACACCAACAAGGAAATAAATATTGATAGTAAAAACACTAAAGGAAAGCAATAGAATTGACATGCCAAACTTACCTAGAATGAAGATCGAAAAGAGATCCTTAATCCAAAGAATTGCACTCAGCCAAGATGAGAGTCATTATGTGTAAGAATCATTAGAAATATTAGTTATAAAAATATTAAATGAAAACCCATTTCATGCATGCTCGCCAGTTGTCAACAGATGGATGAGTTAGTTAAGAGAAGGGAATTGGGCGCCTATTTTGTAGGAGTGCACCCACATGCAACAATAAAATTTGATGCATGAGTTTAATAGGGTGAAAGTTTTTGTGTCAAAAGAGTGTGCTCAGGTAGAGGGAGCATTCACTGAGCATGATGGATTTTGTTCAACTAGGGCACAATTGTTCAGTCGAAAGGAGTTCACTCAACTATAATGCAACTCTTTGTCATCTAGGAGTGCGTTTTTCCCATGGAATTTTTTTTTTTCTCTTTGATTTTGTGTCTATGTTGCATGGCAAAAAAATATAGATGCTAAGTAAAGAATAGTTATGTCTTCACCTATGTTTGGGTAAGATAAGACAATCTCTATTAAACATAAGGTGATGACACCTAGAAATCATGACTTAGGAAGATGTGCCACTTAAAAAAACACAAGGATTTTCAAGAAAAAAATGTGGCAACACTTGGTAGCTTAGAATGACTATACACTTAGGGTCGTCGTCATAGTGAAAACAGGTTGATTGGGGGGAGATTAAATGTCCTTCAATTAATTGCAGGATTTTTTTATCTCCCAAATTGTATTTATGGACTTTTGGTGGTTTCTAATTCGATCAACAAAATTTGTTCCAATCACCATATTTTAGAAAAATGTGGCTTGATTTTTAATGGCCCATTATTTTTCCTTCTCCAACAGTAAAAAATTCCTTTTTTCCTCTCAATATTTGATCTCCAAGTTCTTATCAAGATTATAGGGGAAGAAAATATTTTCTCAGCAGCCTACATCAATCTTAATTATGAATCTAACATGAGGTGAGAAGGATCAAATTTATTTTCCTCTCAATATTTGATCTCCAAGTTCTTATCAAGATTATAGGGGAAGAAAATATTTTCTCAGCAGCCTACATCAATCTTAATTATGAATCTAACAAGAGGTGAGAAGGATCAAATTTATTTAGGTAGAAAGGTATTTTAGAGTGCAAAAAATAATTTCTAATTTCTTATTGTTTAAATTGTATTTTCCAATGCTATAGAGATTACATAACATGTGCATTGTGTGATTTTATCATTGCACATTAAACTTTTTTTTTTGTTACAAATACATTTTCAAGTATAGGCTAATATTAATTCATATTTAGATAGTTTATTCATAACCCACATTGGATATTTTATTCTATATAACATTAAAATATTTTCTTTTAACATTTTATTTATATATACAGATATATATGAAGTTGATATGATGAGTTAAAATATTTTTGAAAAGTATAATCTTTAAAAATATTACTCCTGTATTTTTTACTTATAATTACTTTACATGAAATTATATTAGGTCATGTCGACAACAAATCAAATATGCATATCATATTTGTTTCCTTTTTTATTATACCTGACATTGGTTTTCTATTTAGGGAATATTTTATTTTTATTTGAAGATGTGCAGACATACTTAGACATCACCTTCACATGGGGTTGTAGAATGAGCCTCTCCACTCAATAGAAGAGCTGAAGTTTTATTTTTTCATCTTCTATGGATTTTAAGTCCTTTTTTTCTCGGTTTTCCTCCATTTAATGATTAGATCCTCAGACAATTTTAGGTTTTGATGAAATTGTAAATGAGTATGAAAATTTTTGGAAGGTGTACCAAAATTCTCCACTTTCTCTATTGATGATAGATATCCCTAACTTTCAAAACGAAAAATAAAAGGAGATGCTCCATAGTTTTTAAATTAAGAAATTCAAATATGCAAATTTGTTTGGGAAACCCCCACAAAAAGTGAACAAAGAAACTAAAATACAAGATCAAAACCACACAAATATACCTGATTCAATGGCTAAAATTTTGTTAATACGAAATAAAACAATTTACGGAGAAAGACTACTTAGACTTTTTTGTTGCAATTCCTCCTTTGTGGGAGAGTTTTTTACGTTACCTTTGTTATTACAAACTAGTTTCTCTCTTATGCTTTCCTAATGGGAAGAAATGAAAATATTTGAACTCAAGAGTAGTATTCGAAAGGCTTTAGATGATAACAAAGAAACATTCATGTGTATAGGAAGAGGGAAACACCTTTCTATTTATAATAAAATGCTAAGATAGATCTAGATCTAGTCAAACAATAAAATATTATTTGACCAAATCAAGATCTAACCATTAGGAATATTTTATTGTATTTAAGAGAGAAAAGATAATGAAATAGTCAATAATTTTTATTTAGTGAACTAACTAAAAAAAATTAATTATTTGAGTTAATTAAAACAAATGGTTAAAGAAATTAATAAATAAAAATTATTTATTAATACATTTAAGTAAATATGATCAAAGTGAGTTAGAAATAATTACTAAGTAATGATTTAGTAATTATTTCATAGGAGGAATATGTGATAATTATAAATAATAAATAAATAATTATTTGTTTAATTAGTTATGAGTAATGTGGTTAGAAATAATTAATAAGTAGTGATTTAGTAATTATTTCAAATAAACAATAAATAAATAGTGATTTATTTAATTATCATTTTATGTTTAAGGGTTATTTGTGCAAATAATTTAGGAAAAATGGTTTATTAAATTATTTCCTAAGGTGAAAGTGGATTTTAATGTGTAAAAACCAATATTAGATGGTGTATTTCACTCATCTAGTGGAAAATGGATAGATGATCAATTTTTAGGTAATAATAGTGAGGGGGGAAGCAAATTATTAAGGAGAATTTATGGAAAGGGAGGTCCAAGAGGAATTGATGGAATTAATCATGGATTAGAATTGAAAGTAGGATGTATTTTTTTTGAAGGAGGAAGGAGGTTTAGAGGGGAAGGGATAAAATTAAGCAGCGTAGAAGAGTGATAAAATGTTGCACCAATAGAGAAAGTGATCAAGTCTTTTAAAAATATGATCCAAGCCAACTGAATTATTTATCCAAGTGGGAAGTAATTCAAGAGTCATTATATCTAGAAGCCTTATATTATCAAATACATTTAGGGAAAGGAGATTAAGTGGGTTTTCTAAAGATAACTGTCCCCAAAATTATTATAGCTCTTAAGGATAAAATTAGAGCAACCCACACAAAATTACCATATTTGATTCTAGAAAACGGAGCTTTGTAGCATCTATCCAATATGCTTCAAGATCAAGAAAAGGAATATATAAATTGATTCAGAGTATATATTTATCAACTTCCCTATAGTATAAGTCTATCATTAGGTCAAAGATTAAAGTAATAGGAATAAACAAGTCTAAAATAATTTAAGTCCCAGCTCATTATAACTCCCCTTGACTTGATTCCCCGATGGGAGTGAGGAGTGGAGGAGAGGATGTTCCCATGGGAACATGGGGACACACATGAAAATAAAATGGAGGAATAAGAGGGGAGTGACCTCACAGTCATCCCATATTACCTTGAGTATGAAGGACAATAAATTATGGTGTGGGAAACCTCATATCGCATTGGATATCACGGAAGGTGCTGAAGGAAATAATGTTATAAAGGGTGGTAGGGGATTTCTATGGATATTATTCATCGACGAGAGGTCCAGAGCAGTGTGTGGACAGATGGGAGAAGAGGAGGATGTTGCAGAAGTTCTTGAGGCCAGCTGAAGGGTCAACATAGTCATAGGAATTTCTGCCCCAGTTGGTGGGGAACAAGAGTTGTAATTTTTTGAATTGAGCTTGGTAAGGTAGAGTCTTCCAGGAGAGTGGTGTATGTTCATTTGATGTGGTTGGTATTTGTTTTCTTACGGTTTAATGGAGGTGGTTTCTACCTAAGTTAGATTTGAATTGGCCTTTGGTCGAGCAAAAGTATTGTAGTGCACCTCCCTAGTCTGATTACAAGGTATTGGGATGAGGCGTGGTGTCATTCACACACCCGTTGTAGTTTCTGTTGAGTCGTGGTGGGAATTTTCTTTGAGAGAATTACGTTCCTAACGTTGATGGTGTGGTCTTACCCCCTGTGTGGTTTAGTCAGCAAATTTAGGTCAGGCCGTCTTTGTTTGGGTATGGAGGTGTCAGGGTTTCAAGTATAAGATCAGTTCCTCACGTAGAGAGTTCCTCCGTGGACATGCCACCTAATTCAAGAAATTTTGGTGTGGAAAAGTCTCGATCTTCGCTTACGCTTGTACTGGTAATGTTGATGGTAGTCTGGATAGTTGCAATGTAGAGGGGTCGAGAAGGGGGGTTTACAGAGGCAGAGGTGGAGGCACTCATAAGGGAAGACGTGCGGTGCCAGTTGCTCATGGGGAAAAATGGGTAGGTTTTTTCAGGAGTCAAGGTCACCTCGCTTTGCCAGTTCTACCGAGAGGGGGTTCAGCTTGCCATGTTGGATTTGATAGTTTTTTGTCGGTGCATCAAGGTTGTCCTGGCCTCCAAAAAAGTTGCAGCGTGTAGCACTGTCATGATGTGATTTAATCTATCGTGGGAATGGGTTCATCGGGAGGATCACATTGAATTGATTTCTACTCTGATCAAAATGCCTTATTTTCAATGACATACCTCAGAGTCTGTTGTGGTGGTCTAGCACTACTAGAATTCACTATCAAAGAAGGTCAAGAAACTAAAGGATTGTATGGCCTATTTTGAGGAGCATGTCCAATGTTCCTTCTGCCCTCTGACACCTCCTCGTTCAACTTTGTACAACCCAGCTTCCATCACCAATGAAAAATAGCATGGATATAATTTTTTTATATCTTTTCTTATTTTTAATTAGGCCCATGGCCTTCAAATTGTTCACTATATCTCTCTTTATTTTTTTGTTTCATTGTCATATGCTATTCGCGGTAGTCAAAAAAACTGGTTGAGGTGAGACTACATGCATTTTTCCCCTCATGTATTTCCTTTTGAAACTAAAAATAGAAATTTTACTTACAAAAAAAAAATCCCCTTCACCTGATAGAAACATAAATAGGGAGAAACTCCCATGTTGGGAGGATAACTTTAAGATAATAGAGGGCTTCTAAACCATAAACCATAGTTTCATAGAGAAACATAATATTGGGAGATTGAGTGTTAACCAAGCATTGAATGGATAATTTTTTAGAAGGGTTAGCAAGACCTCTATAATTGAGGGAAATCATTTTCATTGGATGGGAGGGGATTTTCCTAAATATCCAAGGGCTATGATATTATATTTTTGGTTCCTAGATTTTATTTCAAAATGAGAAAGATGTTGAGTTATAGAAAAATAATATTTTTTTCCTCTCCCCCAAGCTTATTTTATACCTCTTGGGGATTTCCTTACACTAATAATAGGTTCATGGAAAAAATATTCAATTGAATTATATGACACAACTTGGGGGGGGTGGGGGTGGGTCATATAAAAGATAATATATTGTATTGGAGAGAGGAGGAAGGAAGGGGGTGGGGGGGGGGGGAATGTGGAGGGAAAATGAAAAATAGTGGAAAGGGGAGGATCAATGGGATAGGAGGAAGATGCACGAGGGAAGCGTTTAGAGGGAGGAATAAGGAGCTTACAAATATATGGATTCAAAGGAGAAAGCATACGATGAATGGTACCTAAATACGAATATCTAAGTGTTGGTTTGAGGGGTCCTGACCCAGGTTCAAAGTTAGTGCAGAACCAACAAAACCCTCTTACTACTGGCCCTTTCAGCAATGACCTACCAGCGCAGGCCAAAGTCTCACATGAAGCAATATGTGGGGGTGCTTGAACTAGGTTTCGACACCCTAAGAGAGAGTTAAATGAAGTGGGTGGCCTCAGATCTACTTAATAAACAAACTTCCTTATGCAATGAAAACCTTAACCAGAAACCCTAGGTGAATTATCATAGGTTAACCCTGTGCATGCGCACAGACCGAATATCAAAAATTCCCTTAACTTCTCTAACAATGTGATATTCAATCCTCATAGTAATATATATATGCAATTAAAATTCGTGTCAACAGTAAACAACTACAGGATCGATCAAAACACAGATAATATAAATCATAACATGAAACAGAAATCATACACAAAACCATATCAAAGAAATGAATTATAGATTCATTTAGTACTCAAATTTACCCAAACAAATATTTATTCGTAAATATTTCACAAAAACCCTTACAATCTTTTAGATCTACCGACGCACACAACCAGCGGGTCCGCACACAGCCGAAATAAGGTATCTATGCACACAGGCAGCAGGAACCTTTCAGACACAGATGCTTACACATATTTTCTTCAGAGATAAATCGTCCATCAAAACTTACATTAAAATTCCATAAAAATTGTCTTATTTGACTCGATCTAGAATACTATGTATACCTTAGCCTGCGCTCATCCTAAAGTCTGCAAATTGTGGTTTGAGACTCCTAGATTTACCCTTTAGCCCATTACAACTCATGAAGGGACTTTCACCGGCACCAATGCCTCTTTATTGTGCATTTCTTAGCATGCACGACTCAAAACTAAAAAAAATACTCTTATTTACTCCAAAAAATTCGGTCTTATGGGACTGTCCTCCAATAGTCACAAAACACAATCTTGTGACTCGTATCGAGTCACATAGGCATTGGGGTATTCATCTTGGTCTTCAGCTCCTCGATAGCGGATGTGAAGGGTGCAAGGATGCCCATGCTTTGATCAGAAGCACTCTCATCTTTGTCCACCAGCTTTAGAGAGGCCAGCCCCTTTGCTGCGAGACAGATACTATGGAATGTCTAGCTTAGGTTTTTTACAGCAACATCTAAGTCTTGTGACAGCTTCATTTCTTCATATGCACGTGAATTCATGTGGGTGGTCAAGATGTGCTTCTTCCTCCTCAATTCTTCAACCTCATCACGCAACAACTGTCTCATATGTAATCATGCCATTCCATGAGCAGGCACAAATGTGGGTAGCGCCTCCTGAAGGTCATCGAACACCTACACTTTGGCGCGCAGTTCCTATGAGATTTTCTTCACCAGTGGGTCAGTTTGTATCTAAGTCCACAAGTCCATAACTGGATCTAGGAGTTCAGTAGCCTTGGTGATTGTTGCTGCAATGCTTGTTGATGCTTCCTTAACTAAGGTAGTGCACTACGATTGAATTTCAGGCGGAGTTTCTAGTTGGAGCTTTGCTTTTAACTCCATGATTTGTTGCTAAAAGTTTTCCTTTTTTACTTGTACTTCTGAGCGGTAATCCTTTACAGATGTTAATAATGCTTCAACCTTGGCTTGAGGCACAGCAGAACTAGGGATGGTAACCTTAAGAAGGTCACCAAAAATTCGATCAATCAAGTTTTGTAATACTGCTCATTGTGCCACCACTTCTTGTTGAGTCGTCTGAGCTTGCAGAGACTCTTTTGTGCACACGACAACCTTTTTCTTAGCCTCTTAGAGTTTTTGATGCATGGGTGCCTCACCAAACTATAGATCATCTGTGATTATTGTGTGTACCGCATGCAGCTTCCCGTTGGGAAGCATGGACAGGTTGATTCTAACCTCTAGACATGTTTGGACTTATGCGCACGAGGCTGGTTGTTCCATTGTAACTGAAACTCCATGGAATGGGAAAATCTAGCTATCTGCGGCGCTGATAATCATATTGGTGCTCACGCTTTCTTGATCTAGTCTCGCCTTCGACACACTTGCCTGAATTCTAGCGGTTTTTAATCGAAGGACCTGCAACCTGCTCTACAGTGAGTCTATTTCTACTTTGTAATGCTCCTCAAGCATAGTCCACCGATCCTCTGAGGAAGATGCAACCACATCTATGATTTTTTCCATGTCATCCTTTGTGAGGATGAATTCCTCCTATCTTCGAGCCTTTTTGCTTCTTGTGTGCACCCTTCGGGGTTTCAGCATCCCTATTGGTACCTCTGGGGGACTCTTCTTTGGTACCATCATGGCCATCTATTCCACCGAGATCAAAATCATGCTCTAGCTCAGCTTCCTTTTCTTCTTTCTCGACTTCTTTTACTTTTTCCTTCTCAACGACCTTATCATCTTATTTCCCCTTGCTGGCACCTGTTGTCTCTTTGTCAGATGTTGAGGCTGTGACAGGCTGGGTGGAGCCTAACCCAGTCTTCCATGCATCGAGCCAAGTCGCAATGACCTGGTCAATTTCAGCTTCTGTCACCATATAAGGCAGGTTTTAACATACTAGATATTTGCACGACAAGATATGCACATTGTGCATCAACACCTTGAATTCCACAACAGCCTTGTATTTGTCATGCGTAGCTAGGGACAAACAGGGCCTCAAGTTTATGGATATGGCTAATAAAACTTCAAACAAGATCTAAAATATCTTATTCTCCATGACGCGCTTTGTGTCGTTTGAGTCCCACAAATTGGCGTAGCATGCTCCTTAAAAACACCAGGTTCATCATCTGGAAGGACTATGCTCTCTGGAATCTCCCACGCAACCAAAGAAATTACTATGATGATGTGTGTAGGGACCACCTCAGGGCTGCATTTACGCATCATTTTACAAGCCAACACTAAGTGGCCAAGGTGCACCGCTGAATGCTCAAGCTACTACACCAAGAGGCGCTTGGTATCTCATCTCACCTTGTAGTCCTTCTTAACCTTTTCGGCTACCTTTAGCTCCTAGATCTTTCCATAATAATCCATGGGGTAGGGTCCCTTCTTTGGTAGGTCGGTGATCTTGTGGATCAATGCAACATCTATTGGAATTCAGATCTTGATCCCAAGGCACCCATCGTGTACTAATGCCTACTAATGCCAGAAACTAGCGCACACGTATGTCTTTGATGGGATATCAGCCAAAGTGAGGAATCATAAATAGATTGAGAATTACCCCTTTACTCAACCCACGCACCCAAGGCATGGGCTCTACCTTCACAACTCCAGCATAGACAACGCGCTCAAGGTAGAATTATGTCACTAGTTCAGGGAATTTTTTCTTGTTCTCCAAATCATAATCATAAAACTTTACTGCAGGGATCTTCCCAAACATATCCCCCTCCAATGTGACCTCTTATGGGATCAATGGCATTTTCAAGTAATCACACACAGTGTCCAAATATTTTGGCGCCTTCATAAAGGTTTTGCGTGGTGTGACACACTTTGGGAGCCACGAGATGGGCTCGATGAAGAGCATGGCCTCCTCAGTTATGCTCATCGATTTATTTTTCAGGTCACCTATAGGGGACCTATGCTTTGATGCTTGGCGCAGGGACGTGATCTGCCTAGGGGATGTCCGCGACTTTGAGCATGATCCCTTGGTCATCTTCCCCTATCCTTTCACAGATGTGGACACGCTTCCTGCACTTCAGGGACAACTTCATGCACATCATCTGAGCCTGCTTCAGTAGATGACGTAAGTGGCACAAATTTCTCCTTAGACAGTGCACTCTCAATGGTGGGTTTAGTGGTGGTCATTGTAGGCTTGAAAATAAATTCAAGGTTACTCACGTTGGATGTGGGGTTCTCACGTTGAGTGTAATATTCCTAATTAGCCATGAGCTAGTTGAAATATTAATTTTTGTTTTGCAGCTTTTTTTTATGAATAAGAGGACAATGGACTTCCATAAGTCTCCTTAATAATTAATAAATCAATGCAAATGTGAAAATTATATCTCTTTGTAGCTTAAATTAGCCCCCTTAGGTGTGAAAAGGGGCTAGAACACCTTGACTAGGTCAAATTTGACCAAATCAATAGCACTGTCATGGAGGAGTTGCCTTTAATGAAAGACAACACAGTTTTGGATGGGGATGATTTGCATGGAAGTGGTGTTATTATTGGATGGGGCTTAGGGTTTGGAAGATCATATCTTATCAAAGGTTTAGGATGGCATCCATATTGATTATGTTGATGTATTTGATATTTCTAAATATATGGTCTATTTAGACATATATATTTCTCTAGTTGTTTAGTTGATATTGACTGTTGTTTAGCATTGGGTGTTCTTGATCAGGAATCCCACCTCTTCCATTGAGAAGCTCTTGGAGTATTATTGTACTACATTTTCCACTTTCAGGCTTAAGGCCAAGTTTCATCTTTCATTTACAACACATATCTTGCTGAGGGTTGAGTTGTTTTTCAGGTTGCAGCAATGGAGATCATATTTGGGTCATTTCATTGATTATTTTTAGTGGAGAAGGGTTACTTTCCATTGGGAGGACAATAAGGAAGGTCGTTGTTCTTATTTTCATATTTTTTCTTCAGGCCATTGATTTATTTACCCCTACAATGTAGTTTATTTCTAGATCTGCGTTATTTTGTAGGAGGAGTTGCAAGGTGGTTTTGGCACACCAGTTGGAGAGGAGGTTTTCTAAAGAAGGGATTAGTCCTTGATCTAGAGAGTCTATTGGAGGAGGCTAATTTTTTTTTCATATCAGATCAACCACACTTTCCAGATCTATATTTTGCAGTGGATCTTGAGCCCTAGGGCTTAGGTTCCCTCTTGTACATGGTGTTTTGTTGAAAGCCCTTGAGGGGTTCTTCAAAGGAGGTTGTGTAGTGCATATATCTGTACGAGATCTATATTTTTTGGCCTATATCAGCCATAGATATTGTTTATAACCATTTTTTGTAGCAGTGCCTTTAAAACAGTGTTGTAGCAGCCTTCTAGCTCTTTATATATAGTAGCAACACCTCTTTTGAGGGGTTTTGCCCATTGGAGGCTTGTTCTTTCTTATTTTAAATCTTATGGCACATTTATTATGCATATTTTTGCTGCTATTATAATAATTATAAGGTCTCCATATTGTCCTCTTGATTTGATATGATGTTTACCACTATTTTCCCAACATTTTTCACTATATTCATGTTTTTACCATTTGGGAATATCACAGTGGTATCATAGTATAATCTTGGCATAGCCTGTGCATATTGAAAGGCCAATATATCATCTGAAGAAGGAGAGTCTCTCACATATCAAGAGAAGAGGTATCTTAGAAGAAACTGGAAGTATGATTATACATATGAAGAAGAAGACAAGGGTAAAATCCCTTTATCAGGAGGAATGAAAAGGAAGGAGTTCTCAAGACTTCTTTTCCAAAATATTCAAGGAATTAATAAAGACATCATAGAAATGAGGATGGAGAGATGTATAAATTCTCCAAAAGACCTTGTGCATAGAGAAAGCTCCAAATTTTCATATTATGGGTATGATCATTCAGCCACACAATCAGATCTACAACACCCTACCATGCCTATGTTCATAGCAAGAGAGATGGAGGAAGGACATGTGCCAAAGGACGAGACTCTTGGTGACTATCTTCAAGAATATGAATCTCAATCATAGAGGTTCAAATATCATCTAAAATTCCAAGATTTTTGGAATATCAAGGAGAATAGATGACTTAGCAACCATGATATAAGAAAAAGGAGCAAGTAGCATGATTTGGGTAGATTCTTTCTATCATCTTTTGATGGGTCACCTAGATGCACAACTAGGGCTTGGGTGAAGGAGCTAAACACCTATTATCAACAACATCAAGTTTCAAAATATGAAGCCATTAGAGTAGCAGCGTTGTATCTTGAAGGTAAGGCTTATGCCTAGTGGTTTTATGAAACTTCTTCCTTGAATCATGTAAATGTATCTACTTATGCAAAGTTCAGTAGGAGGCTAGTGAAAATATTTCATGTAAAAAATTCTGAAACGTCCTTGGTTGAGCTATCCAAGCCTAAACAAACAAAACCTTTGCATGAGTTGGAAGGATCTATAAACCCAACTCCATTCTAGAATGCTATTGAAGGGTTAAAAACTTGCAGAATACCTTGCTAGAGGCAAGATCCCCAACTCAAAAAGAGCTCTCTTCTAAAAGGGAAGATATGGAGATCATTTTTTCAAAAGAGGAACTAAACAAAGAGCCTCTTAATGATGATAAGGCAACCTCCATTCACGAGGAAGGGGAAGAGAAGGTTGGAGGTAACAACGCTTTCACATCAGGAGAAGATATAGTATCTCATCGAGATCTAGATGGAGCAATTTTTCCAAAGAGAGGAGTTCTTGTATCATTGCAAGAAGTTCCAAAGGATCACATATGTGGAGATCAAGGCACAATCCATGAACAACATGTGTCATTATTGCTAAATTGTGAGACCTTCTAGATAAAAGGAGAAGTTAGGAAGGATGGCCAACATCATACAGTTAGGAGCACACACCCCTATGTATTTTGGAAGGTTGATGCACAAAAGAGGTAGAATGATTTTCATAGTGAGAGCAAGGATAGAGTAGTCCACTCATATATACAATATACTCTTGATATTGATGTCTCTTTGCATGGAGGAATTCCACATGGGAGTCCATTAGATCAGGAGATGATGAGGCATGTCTCACATCATGATGCACCATTCATAGATCCAGGAGGAATGGGGGCATTATGAGGCCATGATACAATGATGAGAGCCTTGGGTATAATCAAGGATGAAGGGGAAATTATCCTAACATCGTCATTACCCACTCTCATTTTAGATTCTATGCTCTGGGAGGAGCAACATGGGAAGGATAGCATCCTTCCAACATGTACCTTTGGCATGGAATATGTCAAGGAGAAAGGTAGCCATATGACATATGTTCTTTGTGACACATCAGCAGCGCTGTCACTATGGAGGATAGATCCATATTGGAAATCCCAGTTGTTTGTGGATTATTCCAAGGATCTTTTCACATGTATGATACTTGATGACCAACTACATGAAAAGGGATATTCAGTCCAACATGAGGTCATTTATTATCATGGTAGGATCTTCCTATCTAGAGCCTCCAAGCTCAATGAGAAGTTTCTACAAACAGCTCATGAAGAATTTCTCTTTAGCCATACTTATTCCATGAAAGCCTACAACACTATCATGGAGAGATACACTTGGGAAGGCTTTGAAGAGGAACTATATCAGCATTTTCAAAGATCCATGAGCTAGGTGGAGATGGGAGAGATACATTACTCAATGAAGGAGCTATCACAGCCACCTCTTTCCTCTTTTGGAATGAGAGGGGATCTATCTATGGGCCACTCCATTTGTATGAGCAGAAATTTTGGTGAGGAACATGCTTATGTACATAATGTTTTATTTTATGATTATTTACATTTCTTTACCATGTATATTCAGGCCATAGCTCAAAGGAGGATCATTCTTCCATATAAACTTCATGGCCATCTTTGGGCCATAAACATTTCTTAACATGGCCACTCCCTAAGAGGATATAGGGATATTTTGTATCATTGTGGGTGCACTCCAAAGGCACCAAACATATCTCACATTTTCAGCCATCGTGAGAAGAATTGGGTAGAAATTTGGGGAAACTACTTACCATACCATTATCTGATGCAGCCAAAAGATTTACTGTGCTCGATCCACATGTGGGACTATGACCCTTTTCCATTTATGCATATTTTTGTTTGTATGTACTTAGATTTGATCCCATACATTGATGAGGTGCTTATTATTTTATGGGAATGATTGGAGGGAGGATGGGGGGAATGTATGTGCCCTATGGGAGAGATATTATCCATGTTCATTATGCTACGTGTTTCAGGGGGAGCATTGGGAAAACCATTTTTGTTTCATTGGAATTATTGTCTCCTTGTGGGATGAATTATTTGCATCTCATAAGAACTTTTGAGGAGCATTTCATGGAGGGATGGATTGGTGGACACTTAGATTATGAGGGAATATTATCACATTTTGGTGTCACCAATGATGGAGGAGAAGAGTTGAAGCACTCACCTTGTCAGTTTCTTGAGGACAAACAACATTTGGGAAGGGAGGACTCTAATATTCCCAATTATCCATGAGCTAGTTGGAATATTAATTTTTGTTTTGCATATTTTTTTTATGAATAAGAGGACAATGGACGTCCATAAGTCTTCTTAATAATAAATAAATAAATCCCAATGTGAAAAGGATATATCTTGGCAGCTTAAATTAGCACCCTTAGGTGTGAAAAGGGGCTAGAACACCTTGACTGGGTCAACTTTGACCAAATCAATAGCATTGTCATGGAGGAGTGGCCATTAATTAAAGACAACTCAGTTTTAGATGGAGATGCTTTGCATGGAAGTAGTAATATTATTGGATGGGGCTTAGGGTTTGGAATCTCATATCTTATAAAAGGAAGAGGATGTCAACCATATTTATTGTGTTGATATATTTGATATTTCTGAATATATGGTTTGTTTAGACGTATATCTTTCTCTAGTTGTTTAACTTAGATTTAGTGTTTTTTAGCACATGGTGCTCTTGATAGGGAATCCCACCTCTTTCATTGAGAAGCTCTTGGAGGAGTCTTGTACTACATTGTCCACTTTCAGGCTTAAGAGCAAGCTTCATCTTTCATTTACAGTGTGGATCTTGTTGAGGGTAGAGTTATTTTGCAGATTGCAGCAGTGGAGGCCATATTTGGGTTATTTCATTGCTTATTTTTAGTGGAGAAGGGTTCCTTTCCATTGGGGGGACATTAAGGAAGGTGCTTGTGCTTATTTTCATATCTTGGCTTCAGGCCATTTATTTATTTACCCCTACAGTGCAGTTTATTTCCAGATCTGCGTTATTTTGTAGGAGGAGTTATAGGGTGGTTTTGGCACACCAGTTGGAGAGGAGGTTTTCTAGAGAGGGGATCAACCCTTGATCTAGAGAGTCTATTGGAGGAGGCTAAATTATTTGTCATATCATATTAGCCACACTTTATAGATTTATATTTTGCAATGGATCTTGAGCCCTAAGGCTTAGGTTCCCATGTTGTACATGGTGTTTTGCTGAAATCCATTGAGGGTTTCTTGAAAGGAGGTTATGTAGTGTCTAGATCTATACAATATCTTTCTTTTGTGGGCTAAATCAGCCCTAGATATGTTGTATAACCATTTTCTGTAGCAGTGCCTTTAATACATCGTTGTAGCAGCCTTCCAACTCTTTATATATAGTAGCAGCACCTCTTTTGAGGGATTTTTTCCATTGGAGGCTTGTTCTTTCCTATCGTACATCTTATGGCCCATTTCTTATGCATATTTTTTTTTATTATATTGAATAGAAGGTCTCCATATTGGCCTCTTTATTTTATATAATTTTTAACACTATTTTTCCATCATTTTTCACTATATTCCTGCTTTTCCCATGTGGGAATATTACATCCAGAGATACAGTTCAAAGAGCTAATTACAAGGCATAATTCACTAAAGAAAAAAAGGAACATAATATGACATGTGCCCTTTCTTTTATAGGTGATACATGAAAAAAATAGTCAGAACTTCATTAATGGTGCCTTATCCCCAGAAAAACTGTCAAAAATCCTATAAGATCACCTCATTAATTGCAGAAAACCCGCTCCATCCAACGGTAAAATCACTTTTTCACCCACATTTACTATTCCAACAACTATTTTTTCCCATTGTGCACAACCCTTGCACTCATGTCACACCTGCCTGCGTATGTCCTCTGCACAACACACAAATAAGTGGATTTCGTTTCTCCCGCCATATATTCATTTGGTAGGCACGAGGTTATCCCTACATAGCTTCAGTCATCTTCCATCGATTTACCCAGGAAGACTCTCATCACGCAACGTGGCCAAGTATATAACACCTCCATTAGTGATTTACTTCACAATATACGGTCCCAACCAATGCTCTCTAAAATTCTCTAGGTGGCGCGCAAACTAAATTTCATACAATAGGACTAGATATTCTTCTTTGAATGCCTTCTACCAAATGTTCCTATCATGTCAGGAATTTTTACATGCCTTTCGCACTTGATGATGAAATTTAGAAATAAATTGATCCTCCTCTAAGGCAACCAATTGTGATATATGTTCCTCCATGATATCAGGTTCAACCATATTAGTGAATGCTGCGATGCGCAGGCTTGGGACAATATATTCCATTGGCATGATTGCTACTTGTCCATAAACCATCTGAAAGGGTTTTTTACTAGTCAATTTCTTGCATGTGGTCTCATAAGCCCATAAGACAATAGCTATGCGCACGTACCAATCATTCTGTTCTCTATTGAAAATCTTTGTGAGCGCATTTTCCAAGATTTTCTTGAAGGCTTCTACCGTACCATTTGCTTTAGGGTGATAGGGGGTACTCTTCTAGAGATGTACCTTGAATTCCTCTGTCATAGCTTCAATATTTTCATTGAGAAAGTGCGTACCTCGATAAATCATAAATATTTATGGGCACCCAAATTTGGTCATGATATTTCCAAAAATACACTGTGTATAAGTGTGTGCATTACAATTGCTTTACTGGCTTTGCTTCTGCCCACCTGGTTACATAATCTGTTTTAGTGTTGATGCACCGCATGATAGTATTTTTCCCAGGATTATTAATAGGTCCAACAAAGTCTATGGTCCATTTATCAAAATCTTGCCGGGCCATCTGTGCCTGCAATGGAATCTTATCTCTATGTGATGGATTTTCTATTCTTTGGCATGCATCACAAGATCGACAATAGGCATGTGTATCATTGTGTAGTGTGGACCACCATAATCTAGTGCGCAACACCTTTTTCACAATAACCTTTCCTTCATAGTTGCCTCTTGCCACTCCCCCATGATCTTAAGCCAAGATATCTTGCCTTTCATGTTCTATGGAATACCTTATTAATACTTCACCCACTCCCAACTTGTACAATTGGCTAGAAATCAATGTAAAGTCACCCGTGCATGAAGCCAAATCCTTCTTTTGTTGCAATGAGTATTCAACAGGCGCACTCCTAGTAGTTAGAAAGTGAATGATATCTACAAAGTGTTGATCGACTACTTTAATGGAAAAGAGTTTCACATATTGCAACCCATCCTCCAAACTGGTTGGTTCTTCCCCATTCTCAATGCGTGATAACTGATCAGGTCCAACATTCAATCTACCAAGCTTAACAATGATTTCAAAATCATATTCTTGAAATAGCTACAACCATCAACAAATAATCCCCCCCAGCAATGCTTGTTGACTAGGTATTTCAAAGCAGAGTGGTCAATGAACATATTGAAGTGCCCTCCTAGAAGATAATACATATATTTCTGTAGAGCGTAGACCATAGCCAATCCTTCCCTTTCTGTGGTTTAATAGTTGTGCTCTGCACTGGAGATAATCCACAGGGTGATCAATATCTTCTTCTCCTGGATGTGCTAAGATATCCCAAAGTGCAATGTGATATGCATCAACGTGCACATGGAAGACCTTGGACCAGTCAGGCAATATTGAAATAGGCCCATTAACCACCTTTTTCTTCAGAAACTCAAATATTTTCTACCATTCCTCATCCCAACGAAAGGAAGCATCCTTCTTCAACAATTTTTCCATGGGTGCAGTGATTAGAGCATAGTCCTGAATGAATTTTCTATAGTATCCTCTTTATCCCGGGATAGAGCGAAACTATTATATGTTAGCATGAGCCTCAAAATTGATAATAATTGCAATCTTGGCTAGATATACCATAAACAATTGCTGAAAAACAATATGCCCCAAGAGGATCCCAAAAGGAACATAAAATATGCACTTCTTCAAGTTAAGAGATATATGATGCTTTTTTCAAGTATCGAGCATCAAGCGTAGGTTTGGCACATTTTTCTTCAACAGTATGAACACAGTCCAATAATCCAAGTATACCTCCAGAAACTTCTGCATGAACTCCTTGAATACAGCTACTACAACGCGCGAGAATATAGGAGGTGAATTCTTCAAGCCAAAAGGCATGTGTGTGTACTGGAAGGATTACCATTTTGTTGCAAAAGTGGTCTTACCTTGGTATTCCAGTGTGATCCTTATCTAATGATACCCTGAAAAGTCATCAGTGAAAGAGTAGGCCTCTTTCCCTCCCACATTGTCCAATATCTCATCTAAAAATGGATTAGGAAAGGGGTCATGTACGCATGCATCATTCTTCTTGCGTAGGTCCACACAGATCCACATTTCTCCCTTAGTCTTCTTTTCCTGAACAACCATAGAGTTTACCCAATCAAATTATCCTACAGGCTCAATGATACATGAAAAAACCATTTTCTTCAATTATTCCTTTACTTTCTACTTGTATTTTGGATTTAACCAGTATGGTCTTTGCTTGACGGGGCGCACATCTAGTTTCAGAGTGATTTTAATAACAACCACATCTCCTAAAATCACATTTAGCTCAGATAAATTCATGGGGAATAGATCTTGATATTCACTTAGCATCACTGCAATCTTCCCCACTATGTCATCATCCCAATAGTCTCCTAGTTTAGTCAACTTGTGTTGCTGCTCCGTCCCAATGTTAACTTACTTTAGCTTTAAAGTCTTAGTCACATCCATCATTCCTAACACGGGCCCTCCAACTGCATTCTCTCCCTCATACTTTGGGATATTGACATTTCTTAGATCCTTGTCATTACCCTGTACTGATAGATTTCTATAGTTGGTAGTATCCTACATCTATGCTTCCCATGTTTTCGCATCACATTCTATTCGAGGCTGTGAATCATCAAGGACAATTTCTGCTATATCTTGCAGGGCTTGGTCCAATCCCTCTGATCCACTAACCATGCGAAAGGTTAACAAAATTTTTTCACTCATTGTAACCCAATTTAGAGTCCCTTGGCATAGCTCCGTCTCCAAATACCACATAGTAGGGATTGGTCCCAACGTATGGACAAACATGTGAACCCATTTTTCCATGGGATTCTTATCCTAGACCTCCATCCATGTAGCCAGGTGTTTTCACGGATCACCTCGACCTCCAAAAATATCGGTCAGTTGGTCAATGTGCTGCTCAAAGTGAAACCTCATCATTCTGATGCATTTTTTCTAATCCTCAAAGTTCCCTTTGTGTGTATCCCACCAATGGGATCGAGTTGCACGCATGGCCAAACCGAGAGCCCAAAAACTTCATTCTTCAGGAAATTGTTTTTCCAAATTTTCCAAAAATAATACAAACTTACCAGAACCATGAAAATAGGGTAGTTCTCTTACCTGTAAGGAGATGCATCATAGATTCTTAGTGACTCAGAGACAACACAATGAAGAGACAACATGCAAGCGATTCTTCCAATTTTCCATTTCCTGATCTGAATCGGAGAAGCACGACCTATCCTTTTCACAATTCAGCATCCCATCAATAGTTAGGTTGATCCAACCCTCATCTCATGCAGTTAATTTATAGATATGGTCAACATCATCTCCTTCATGAATTGGTTTTGTATATCTCTCCACTTCTGCAGGATCCAAAGGAACTATAACCCGAGTACCATTTCTCTCAAAAGCCATACTCCTACGCTTCAATTTTATTATCGCCCCATGTCGACGGCCCAATCCATCCCTAGTAGCGCAAGGTAGGGGTTTGCATCATCCAAAAATTGTATTACTTCAAATTTTCCGTGTACCTTGACTCCAACAATATCAACCATCACCTGTGGGAGCCTTGCTAATGGAATAATCTTTCGTTGGTTAACCATGCACAACTTAATGGTGGACCATTCCAGCTTTGGTTCGCCGACCTTCTGCCATGTCTTCTTAGGTAGATCATTCACATCATATCCCAAGTCCAAAATGACTTGATCCATCTCATATTCCCTAATCTGCATGACCATACACATTTCTTGACTGGTTCTCTTCTTATTCTTGTAGATATTGTTTATGGCTTTGGTCTCTGTCCAAGGAAACTCCTTATCTGTGCAACTATTGATCATAGCCTAAAGGTTATCTACTTATTTCTATTTATGCAATAGCTTGATGCATGCATGTAGGAAGGGTTTGAATTCTTCATCGATATTTGCTTCTGTGATTGTCCTAGATGTGGACACACCTACAATAATGAAATCCTTTCAAGCTTCTATAAACATCTCATTTTCCCTCTGCAGGTTGAGTCCTTCCTTCTTATCATAAGCCTTCCTAATCCATGGTTCTTCATCGACCTTCTTTTCCTCATCTCCTGTAGTGGAAACCGCACTACGCATAATTACGTTTACACTAGGATCATCTTCTCATAGCTCAACTCTAACCATTTGTATATTCTGCATAGGTGTCTGCGGGTTCACCTCCTGCATTTTAGCAGTAAAAATAGGACAATATTTAATGACATGATCAAAATATGTACAAAAACTGTAAGACTACCATCTAGGG
Organism: Pinus albicaulis; assembly: GCA_034641835.2. NCBI lineage: Eukaryota > Viridiplantae > Streptophyta > Pinopsida > Pinales > Pinaceae > Pinus > Pinus albicaulis. Next base: position 1,016,423,149 of record CM076577.1, on the reverse strand, counting down.
TTCAGGAAATCACATGCATAGTGCCCAACATCTCCGCAGTTGTAGTAGATTAGCTGTCCTCTTCCGTGACCTACACCTCCACATATCCCCCTCCCTTTTCTCTGGCTCGGGATCCACCACATCTATAGGGGGATGTTGGTGAGGCTCAGTCGACTTGCATTCTATAGAGGTTGGCATTGTCCATGATAAAATTGAATGTGTGTTAATGGTACTCATCGTGGCCAACCAAAGGACAAGACCTACACCATTATTGCTTCAGTTATGGAACATAACTTCCCAATCAAGGGCACATGTTTGTGTCATGTCGACCAACTACTTGTGGTCGCAATAGATTTTTCCCTCCTACTTGCGTAAAATCCTAAAGCAAGGGGCACTGGTATTTTGTGTGACCAAAAAATTTACAGCGTATACACCATACCTCTACGCAAGCCTCTTTCCCCTTATCCTTGTGTAGGTTTTGAATCTCCATATGAATTTCTTCTAGCTGAATGTGGAACTGTAGAGTTCCAAATTGGTCATTAGCTCTCGACGCGACTTCCAATTTCATGGAAATTTCAAGAGCTTCAGTGTGAGAGTCAAATTTCTGTTGATTCATGGGCCCACACAAGTGTGGTACGAGCATGGCCATAAACCATTCCTTATGCTGCTTATCCATTAGGGGAATTTTTTGGTCTAAAATGGGCCTCCTAAGGAAATTATAAAATAATAGTGGAAATAATATGATAATATTTGATTACATCATCAAATTTAGAGGGAAAAAACAAAAAACTATGTTTTCAACTCGTATTTTGAACTTATCTCCCTATTTTTTTACTCAAATTTCATGCAGGAATACTTGTTGGATGAAAAATTCAATTCCTCATGCAATAAGTACCCATGTTACATACTTTTCATGGAATTTTATACACGAAAAATGAGAAATACATGAAAAATGTGATTGCAATCACGTTTTCTCATGTATTTCTCTTTTTTCATGTAGGAGGGCAGACCAAAGTATGAAGCATTGGTACTCCTTGTATGAGGAATTAAATTTCGCATCCAATGAGTACTCCTTCTTGAAATTCGAGTAAACCCTTAGGGAGATAAGTTGAAAATACGAGTTGGAAAAATAGTTTTATTATTTTATTATTTTTTAATATTTTTTCTTTTTTACTCCAAAATTGGTGAATCATCACTCATCATTGACATCATCATCTTAAATCCTATTGGTTCTCACAAAATTTATTTTGGTTGTACGCTTTTCTTAGGAGGCCCATTTTAGACCTCAAAATTCCCCTACTGACCATAGATAAATCCTTCATCTCTGATAGAGTACTTTAGCAACTGATCTACATCCCAAACATATTCATTTGGCTCTGTTACATATACCTTAGCTTGCACTCATCCTAAGTTCCAAAAATCATGGTTTGAGACTCCTATATTTACCCTTTAGCCCATTACAACTCATGAAGGGACTTTGACCTACCCCAAAGCCCCTTGAATGTGCATTTCTTAGCACATAGGACTCAAAAATACAAAAAATACTCTTATTTACTCGCAAAATGCAGTCCTAAGGGACCCTTCCCAAACATTAAGAGATACAATTTTTTTAATTTAAACTCGAAATTGGAGGGAATTTCATGACTAGAGTTGTACCTTTAAGTGGATGGCCCACCATAGAACAAGTAAGAAAATCTCCAAGGTCAACAATGATTGAGAAGATAGGGTGTAACAAGGACCAAGAGAAGCCAAGAGGCATGATCTCTTCTCCTTCCATGTGTATTTACATTTTGAGATCTAATTGAGAGGGAGGAGAATTGGCCTCGACCTACAGTCCTAGTGGAGAGGAAAAAATAACAATCCTTTCTAAGCCACTTCTTTGAACTTTTCCCAATTCACATCCCATATTTAGATTCAAGTGAGAATGGAATAAATCACATTTATGAGGTACCATGTATTGCAAGTACTGTTGGTGCTTAAAGAAACCAAAAATGAACAAATATTGCAAGTGTGCCAAGTCACATACATTTATCAAAGATGCATGTCACAAATGTATAGACTTTAGATGCATTTTACCAAAGGTAAGAAGACAAATGTCTTTTTAGAGGAGTGGAAATGAAATGTTTGGAGGGAGCCGACTAGATAGCTTTAGAAAGAAAGTTGTTTTTAATTCATTTGTTGGAGGGAATATTTGAATTTTCAAAGAGCTTAAATTTTGGAGCTAGACCCTCATTTTAATTGAAAAAACCTACATATAGTATTTACACCTTTTAATGATAATATTTATGATATGAATGATAACTTAGTCAAATCATCATCTATCTTGATTATCCATATCATTCATTTTTTAGGAGCAAATAAAATGTGCCACATCAACAACCCTTTGTGGTTTTGAGCCAAAAATTGGATCTTCAACTTAACACTGTCATCTCTGAAATCATGAGGTCTGTCATGGCATTCCATGCACCACTAGAATCAACTTGACTAGGAAAGGAAGATTTTGATGTCAATTTCACTGCCCTTCATCTTTAAAAACCAATATCAGTAGGGCATGTCCATCCCCTATCGAATCTAAACCCTAGAGATACAGTTTCTAGCAATATTTTCATTGGAACTTCCAACTTGATGTAATTTAGACAAATATTAAGAGCTTTAATTAACTAAAATTGGCATCAATCACAAAACCATTCAACAAATAATATCATAGGTATTACTAGAAGTGGAAAATGCACATATTGGAAAAATACATGAAAAAAAATATCATGATTCCATCAATGGTCGTGGAATGTTATTCATTACCACAATTTAACTATCTACTAATAATCAATTTAATTTAATCTTATCAAATGATAATAGATCATGTAAATTTTTAACTAACTTTTATTAATTAAATATAACATTTAATTTTAAAATTAATATATTCTAAACTAATTTATATTTCAATTTTGTTAAGCTACCATGAACTACTATATGGACATAGAGATGATGAAATGGCCCCAAGGGAAAATATTTGAAAGAAACATACTTCATAGATTTAAATGAAATTTATATTTTTGAAAATATCTCAATGAGCCAAAGACACTAAAAGTACCAGAATCAATGTTATGAGAAAGTTAAAAAAAATAAGAGAAAAAGTGTGAGTTCCCCTTACTCATCTCCATAACCTATCCTTGTAATTCCATTCTAAATGTTTATAGAAATTGAATAAGTTACATTCATAACAATGGGTATTGATCTATCGTATATTTTAACTGACTACCCATTTAAATGCATTATGTTGCTTAATAGATGTCAATATATTTACATCATACATCTAAACATAAAATAACAAAATATCTATAATAACGCGTCGACCAAAATTATTCTAACGTGATTTTTACCGAAATATTTTCTCACAATCTATAATAATATTTTATTTAAATAACATTTTATACTTATGTTAATTATATTAAAATAAAAGTTCAACCAAACAAATTCTAAAATTCTATGTAAAATATTCATACGTTTAAATATTATATTCATATAAATTTAATATCATATTAATTACACATCTTATAATAATAATAATATTATAGCTTTCTAATAATACTATTATAATTTTTTATTTAAAAATTATAATATATTGAATTCTTATTTTTTAAATACCCAACTTTGTTGTTTAGACATTTCTGTGTGTATTTTTTTAATGAGCCGAAAAATATTGTTTGATACGAGTGATAGTGAGCAGAAAAATATTGCTTGATAAGAGTGATAGTGAGGAATGAAAATATTTTTCAACTAATTTGATATATATCTATATCTATATATATATATATATATATATATATATATATATATATATATATATGTTTGTTAAGTTGTTTGTGTTTTGTAGGTTTAATATGTGGTTTGAGGAGTTCTGTTTCAGGAGCATCTAATGCGTCAAAGTCACAAGAGGATGCCATTTGGCCTAGGCCACACCAACCCTAAACCGACTCGATTTTTTAGCATGTATACTCCCCCTAGCACAGGGAAAAACCAACCCAATGATATTTGATCGCAAGTCTCCTTGCTGACAAGTTCTATCTTCAATCGATTCTCCTAATAATACTTGACACATTTTAAATATTTTTATATTCATTTCATTATCGTTATAAATTTAAAGTAAATTTTAGTGGTATTATATATTAATAAAATGTTTTATTTAAAAATGGGGTAGCAAGCTAAGTGGGCTTGATTGTGGGGAAAACTCCACAGTTAAGCGCATTTGAGCCAGAGGCCATCTAGGATGGGTGACCTCCCATGAAGTCCTGGTTACTGGGTGCAAGCCCTGGAAGTGATGATTGATGGTATGTGATTCATTTCACTAGTTTCAATCCCACTTCTTCATGAATATGAGCATCACCTGATGTAATGAGTGCTAAGTGGACTATTCAAAAAATCATGAGAAATTAGTCAGTTACGACTACCTCTCATGGAAATTGTCATAAATGAATGACTTACTTAACACAGTTGAATCCCAAAAAACAATATATAATATAATGCACTATGAAATCCCCTAAAGACTTAAATAAAAATAGTGAAGGGAGCTCTAATTGAATGGTTCATGAGGCACAATACTTGCTAAGGTTTTCCAAATGGGTTAGAAATATAGGTAGGGCTGATTGTAGGGAAAACTCCGCAGTCAAGCGCACTTGAGCAAGAGGCGATCTGGGGTGCGTGACCTCCGAGGAAGTCTTGGTTACCAAGTGCAAGCCCCAAAAGTGATGATTGACGCTAGGCGATTAATTTCGCTAGTTTCAATAACACTTCTTCACCCGTATGAGCATCACTCGATGCAATGATTGCTAAGTGCACTATTCAAAAATTCATGAGAAATTAGTCAGTTACGACTACCTCTCATCGAAATGGTCATAGACGAATGACTATTTAACGCAGTCGAATCCCAAAAAATGATATCTAATATTTTAGTTATATATTATGAGAATTACTTAACATAAACTTATTAATATAATGAAAGTGAAATAATATATTAAAATTTTAAGTTTTATTTAATTCAAAAAATAATTGAAAAATTATATTTATATAAATTTATTAATTTATCGTTTAAATTTTGTATTTTGATATATAAAGTTAGCATATATTTAGTATTATAATAGAAAAAAAATGATATTATATTAATAATTTAATCCCAAAAAATCAGATAGTAAAAATGTGAATGGACCAACTAACTAAAAAAATTATGATAATTATTATCTATTAATTTTTTATTTTTTTTAAAATTGAAAATTTTATTAATAATAAGAAAATATAAATATTAAATATAAATTATTCAATTCAAAATTTTTATAAAAATCATAATTCAATTATATATTGAAATATTAAAAAAAAAATATTATATTAATATATGATAAAAGCATTAATAAAAAAAGATTAGATTAATATATGATAAACAGATTTTCCGTGACCATGATGAGATACCACCAAATATCCTTCTCATGATTTGAATGATGGTTGAGTTGATGGATGGCAAGGCCAATAGGAGACCACAATTTACTCCATGTGTGTGTGAAAGGGAAGCTAGGATGGTAGAGGGCATAGGAATGATTAATGGTGGAGGGACAAGTTGTAGAGCTCATAATCACCAGGCGGGTTGGGGGATTATCTTTCTGTATGCAGTTATCTTGTTCTCGTGTTGGGTAATTGGGAGAAACCATATTCATTTGGTACTTTCAGTTGGGTTTGTTAGAACATAGTGGAGATGTCATTATCAAGCAGCGACCATGCCTTCCTTGTTGATGGAGCTTGTAGTTGGGTATATATCCTTCTTCTTTACATCTCCTCGTTTTTCGTGACATGCTTGATATAATACTTACTCCAATTTCTATAGAAATTATACAAACAATATTTATTTAATGTATTCAATCCGATCATGCGATATGCTAAAGCAACATACTGAATACTTCTACAAAACAATTGTGGAAAATAAACATGATCACCAATTAAAATAAGTAAAGAAATAATTAAATCAAAACACAACACATATAATTTCTTGGGGAAATCTGGCTGCTCAAAACCCCTCTCTCATATATTTTATATTCCACAAGGAATCATCAAAACAATTAAAATGCGACTCTTCTCACAAGAGTCTCCTGCAATCTGCTTATCATCTCACATTGATCTAGAGAAAATCGAGCCAAACCTTATCCAATTCTTAGCCTCTTCTCAGCCTACCTTGCTCATGCAATCCCTTTGGAATGCAATCCCTATTATATCAGAATTTCAGCCTTCTTTGACTGCGCTGAGTATCATGGGAAATCTTGTGGTTTTTAAACTGCATCTAAGAAATCTGCTAATATCACAAATGATAGTCAACTTCCCTTTAACATTTGTCTCAACTGTATCTCCACTAAAATGAATATGCATGCAAATTTTAATATTAAATCATCAGTTGCATGACAGATTACTAATTGTGAATTAAATATGATTTAATTCACTTTATCTCTCACTAGAGCAAGAAACAGTTACAACTAGTTCAACTAAATTTAACTCACCTAAATGAGTTAACTGATTTCTAATGCATTAAACTCATCCACTTAACTGCAACTTGAACTCTAAAACACATAGAATCATTCTGCATCCCTCACCAACCACCCTCAACTCGAAATACATGAGGTAACTAATTTTATCACACTCAGATAACCAATACAAGTGATTATGAGATAATAATATTACATTTTATTGTCCAATTTAATTAAGGGATAACTAAATTTGATACATTTCCAATTTATTAAATAAATTGAATTTCACACTAATGTATCACTAGGACCCATCAATACACGAACTTTGCTCCCATACTAGTGTAGGTGTTGTCATGTTGTTTTCATATGCTAATTTCACTATTTCTTGTTGCAAACTTCAACATTCCCTCTCAACAAGAAAGGAATCAATTTGTCTCGATATGGTACCTTTCGAATGTACTTGCATGGGCACATGTGACTCTTGCATCCAACATGCAACTCTTGCATGTGACATGCAACACTTCTCTAGTGTTTCTCGCACATTCAACTTTTGCATGAATCACTTCTCAAACTGAATAGGCTACAAACAACTGAATCAATACAAAGCATCTGTCATTAGAGTCTTCTGACTGTGGATAGATATTGCACGTGTCTATTGGACTCTTTGCATTGTTGACATCTACATCCATGCACTCTACACTACTGCCAACTCTGATATGTGCTCCAATGTTTGACACCTATCCTCTTGACATCTTACTACATCAATATAACAGATCCTGCTACTACTATACTGTGGGCTCCTTGTAGCCAATTTTGATCCATGAGACAAACCATCTCAATGAATCCTGCCCAATTTCTCCTTGGAATTTATTATGCACATTGCCCCACCTCATACCTGGATGTATAGCTACATGTACTCCCTCTGCCCATCTGGCTCAAAATTTTTCTACTTGAGTGGTTTTTTCCACTCCATGATGCTTCGCATGTGGTTGATCCACATCTTGAGGTTCATTATTTAGAACCAATATTTCCTCATCTGCATGCAAATCAATGTCCATCTTAAGGGACAATCGCATGGCTTTATCACACTTCCCCATGGTACATCCCTTGCATGTGTCGATATGCACAAGAGTACCCTTTCGAATACCCATAGAAATCTATTGCATAACCTTCAAAGCTCCATGGTTTAACTCACCCTCATCCCAACTCACCACCTTCTTTAATTTACCCATCAAGGTTGTGTAGTCATCCACATCAAGTTTATAGATATTCTTCACACGAATCCCAATTTTCTTGGCTTTTCTTGTTTCTTTCTGTGGAAGGAAATTTTTCCCTTCACTAAAAACAACATCACAACCTCTATCGTCCAATATTGTGATTGAAATTAAATTCTTTTTCAATCCTGGTACATGCATTACATATTTTAATAAAAATGGTTTACCTTATTTTTTCTGGAAAGTAACTATACCAATCCCGGTAGCACTATACCTTCCGTCATCACCCATTTCCATATACATCTTGAGGTCCTTCTCCTCCAAGCTAGTGAAAATTTCTTCGTCTATCATCGTGTGGAAAGATGCACCACTATCCAAGTACGACCCAGATCCTGAAGCCTTCTTGTTGCTCTTATTTTGTGGAAAATTAGTGGCATAATGTCTGGTGAGCCCCCATATTGCACCAAGAGTTTCCCAGGGGTTGCGCTACATTACTTTATCAACCTAGGGTTCATAGAAACTTGGATGCCAGTGCTATATACACAGAAGATGCATTCTACTCATGTCATCCTCTTCCACTCTACGAAAGGGTGCTAATTCTAGGGGTTCTCAGTGAGGTCTATCACACTTCAATGAAACTAAAATAAATTGCATAAAGGAAATGATATAAATGAAACTAAACTAAATTGCTGAAAAGAAATGACAGGAAAGGAAACTGATTTAACTTGTTGAAAAGAAATTGCAAAGAAAAAAACAAATTTCAATTACAGAAAGGAAATGACAGAACGAAAATTAATTTAACTTACTGAAAATAAATGGCAGAAAGGAAACTAATTTAAATTCACACTTAACTTGGCCAGTAGGCTAAACAACCTACTTATCTTATGCTCTATATATGAAAATATTCATGACCTAGTTCTTATTTGAGGAGGTGTTTCTTTCAGTTTTGGAAAAAAAAGGCTAAATATGCTAATGGAGGGCTTGAACACATGGGACAAGGCTTAGAGAAGTGAAAAGAGGGGTTTAAACTTTATTAAATCTTATAATATCACAAAAATGCTTTGGAGTGGAATGATTTGAAAAGTGTGATGGTGGAGAAGCAGGAGTACAGTTCAGGAGCGGGAGTGAAACTCGATTCGCGAAAAGGGTAAAGGTTTCGATCTGCGATATGCACTATCAAAATATCGCAATACAGGAGTGGTAAATCTTGAAGGAAAATGGGAAAAGGTTGTGAAATGCGAAATGTGATGGGTGACGTGGTGGTGGGACTGGTGGTGGAGTGTGATGACAATATCACAATCAGTGTCACGAGCGATAAGAATTAACGAGAACCAAATAAAATTTTGATTTTCGATTTGTGATGGAGATAAAAACTACAGGATCCAATTTGTGATAGGATAAAAATTGTAGGATGTGATTTTCGATAGGCAGTGTGGCAAAGTATAGAGCGATATCGCAATCGGCGTCTCGACTGGTAAGTATTACAGGGAGAAAGGAACAATATGAGAAGTGTGATTTGCGAAGAGCTGAAGTACGGTAGAAGGAAGTTCGAGGAGCAAGGGCGTAGTGGCATAACAATATTGCAATCGGAAAAAGGAGCAGTAAGTCTTAAAGGGAAATGGGAAAATATGTGAAGTGCGATTTGCGAAAAAGGGATTTCAGTGAGTTCAAAGGAAAGGTTAACGATTAGGTTCCAATGTTTAAATAATTTCTGAGCATAAACGATAAGTATTAAGGTGGAAAGGTAAAAAGAAAATCACAATGAAGAATGGAAAAATAAAGGAGAGAAAGGATTATGTGATGGCTGAGATGCGATAAGAAGAAAATTCAAGGAGAAAAATGGCAGAGGCATACTTTTAATGAATTTCAAGTGTTTTGTGAAAAAAATGGTGACATCTGCAATAAGATAACGAGGGAAATGGAGGGGAAACAATATTTTTCAGGCGTGAAACAGAGATGGAAAATGAAGCAGGACGACTAGATGAACTCTCTGGAGATTTTGATGCGTATTCCTGCAAACAAACCTGTGGATTCATAAACGAGAAAAACCAGAAAAAATGTATGATAAAAATAGTGAAAGCATTTTTTCGTTTGTGGGAAGGTCAACCCTGCTCAAACTCTATTGACAGAGATGAGAGGGGAAGGCTTGACCATAAATTTTTGATATTTCCTCTAGTCTTTTACTCTCATAAGCAAATGAAGAAGTACAACATCAAACTAAAAGAAAAAAACCAAACAACAATGAAACTATGAGATGCAGAACTAATTGAATGACAGAAATAAAAATAGATAAATAGAAAAAAGGAAAGAATGGAAAAAGAAGATAAGCTAAGGCACATGGGTTGGGCCCTAATCCATGAGGCTCACTCCTTGAAACTAGATCAACTAAACAACATCTAACTACTCATTACATTACAAAAGTATTCTTATTACATCCTGAAGGTCTTAAACAACAAAAGCCTAATAGAATTGAAAATTAATGGCATGGTATGGAATGGAATGAAAATGGAATGGAATGGACTGCATCAAATGAACCATAATCCACTAGAATCTGTTGTAATTAGCTCCTGGTTAGCTTTATTTATCCTAAAGGGTAGCTACCAAAAACTCCCTAAAAAATAGTGATTGATTCCACTTTGACTCCAAGTAAACCATAGATTGAGTGCAATCCTCTTTGAGTTGATTTGCTGTCTCTGGAATTTGAATTTTTCGAGAGAACCTTGGGGATCCTATGGCTTCCTTTAGAATTCAAATTTCTGGAGAGAATATTTGGGATCCTTTGGTTTCCTTTGAGGGTTAAGCAGGGTGGAAAATCGTCCTATAATTTCTCCAACATTTCTCAATAATTTCCTAATATTGTGCTCCTTTATTATTCAATATTGATCTTCCAGTGGCATGGAGCAAGTCCCTAAATTATCTCCTTCTCCAAATCTGCATAATCTGCCCAATATTCTCACAATATTCTACAAAAATAACCAATATTAGGCAAAAATATGAAATTACCTTTAAACCTTCCTAAGAAAATATTAAAGCATAAGAAAACATTATTAAGTGCAGAAGGAGAGATTTAATATATCTTTCCATTTTCATAAGGAAGGTAGATGGGTCTAAGAAAGGTTAGATGGGCCTTAATTTATGTCTAATTTAGAGGCCCATCAATGTCCATGCTCGTGACAATGAAAACACTTCACTCTAGACATGTCACACTCCTTACATTCTTCATTGGATTTATATTTGGAATAGGATTTCTTTCCCTTCCCATTCTTCCCCTTACCAGCCAAGGCACAATTTTCTTCATCATCATTCTTAGATGAAGATCCACCCCTGGTATTCTGCCTGAATTATTCTTGCAACAAATCTGACCAAAGTCGTTCCCAAACTGGCAACTTCTCCCTCCCATTCATAGAGTCTTGATAACTCTGCCAACTCTTGGGAAATCCTAGAAGAGCTAGGCTCACCAAGTCATCATCTACGATAGTAATTCCTACACTCTCAATCTCATCTCGACATCGGAAAAACTTGGTCAAGTATACCATTATAGTGTCGCTTTTCTCAATTTTGATTTTCCAAAGGTTGTCATTTAATGAAAATTTTCTATGATCATTGCTGCTCTGAAACAAATCTGTCAAATCCTTCCACATTTCATATGGAGTCTCTTTGCCATGGACACTTGGGACAACGTGGTCTCATACTCCCTCCAATAAGATCCTCCTCTCCCTTCCAACCTTCTTTTCTTGAGCATCAAGATTCTTGGCATCCGTTGCAGCGTGTTTGGAAATGTCATTATTAATCAATTCTTTCAAACCATTGTCCTCCAGTACTACCTCCATCCTCTCTTTCCATGCAATATAGTTAGAGTTTCCCTCGAGTGCATATCCAATCTCAAGCCATTAAAATCCATTTCGATCTTGATTCCCCTGTCACACCAAGAATACCTTTGCAAATTCGAATTCTATTCAGTGACAAACTCATCATATCCTCCACAATAATGATCTCTTGTGCTCTGATACCAAGTATAAATTATACAAACAATATGTATTTCATGTATTCAGTCGAATCATGCGATATTATAAAGCAAGATAGTGAATACATCTACAAATTAATTGCGGAAAATAAACATGATCGCCAATCAGAACAAGTAAAGAAAGAATCAAATCAAACCACAACATAGATAATTTCCCAGGGAAAGCTTGCTGCTCAAAACCCCTCTATCATATATTTTATATTCCAAAATGAATCATGAAACAATTACTATACAACTCTTATCACAAGAGTCTCCTCCAATATATCTATCATCTCACACTGATCCAAACAAAATCGGGTCAATACTTAGCCAATTTTCAGCCTCTTCTTAGCCTTCCTTGCCAAAGCAATCCTTGTGAAATGCAATCCCTATTATTTAGGAATTTAAGCCTTCCTTCACTTTGTTAAGTATCATGGGAAATCCTGTGGTGTTTTAACTGCATTTGGGCAATCTTGTAATATCACAACTGATAATCAACTTCCCTTTAACCTTTAGCTCAACTGGGTCTCCACTAGAACTGACATGCATGCAAATATTAATAGTAAATTATCAGCTGCATCAGAGATCAATGACTGTGAATTAAATAGGATTTAATTCACTCTATCTCTCACTAGTGCAACAAACAATTACAGCTAGTTCAACTAACTTGAACTTACCTAATTGAGTTAATTGATTTCTCATGCATTAAACTCATGCACTTAACTGCAACTTGAACTCTAAAACACATAGAATCATTCGAAATGCCTCACCAAAGACCCTCAACTCGAAATACATGAGATAACAGAGTTTATCACTCTCATTTAACTATTAAAAGTGACTATGAGAGAAGATTACAATTTATTGTCTAATTTAATTAAGGGATAATTAAATTTGACACAATTCCAATTTATTAAACAAATTGAATTTCACACTAATGTATCGCTAGGACCCATCACTACATGACCTTTGGTCCCACACTAGTGTAGGTGTTGTCATGCTTTTTCTAGATGCCAATTTTACTATTTCTTGTTGCAAACTTGAAAAATTGCTTGGTCTGTAATTTGCATGATGGAAGGAATGGAAATGGTTGTTCACAAGGAAGGAAAATTTCAGTAGTTTGGATGGTTTCATACTATGTAGTGTCTATTGTTTCTTTTCGAGTGTCCATTGTTTATGGATCTTTACTATCCCGAATGGGAATGTTGGTCCAACTCCAGATTAATTGTTGTATGCTAAGGGTTTGTTAACTCGATAAAGGAAGCTATTTTTATATGTTGTTCATCTTGAGTGATGCCATGCATATAAACTTTTTGTTTCTAACTTCTTATATATACGGTGATGTGTATATGTGGTTTTTCCTTACGAGTCATTATTTTATGGATACTTTGAGAAGAGACAGAAAACTTTCATAATTTCTCAGTATATTGGCCATTTTGAGCATTGGGTGCTGAATAGTGGATGTGAATGGCGGTGTTGGCATCCCGTTTCAAATTTTAGTCTATTTATTAGGCTTACGCCTAACATATTTTTTTTCCTTTTAATGACACGTAGAAGGTTCTTATAACTTGTGTTGATATTGTTACCGCATTCTCAAAATCGGGAATTGGTTTGTGGCCCACATTATTGGTAGGCCAATTTGTGTTCTACTAGATAGGAGGATAACCATGATGGCCTGAGGTGCTAGCTCGTCTATAAATGAAGGTTAGGGTCGATGCCATAAGTCAAGGAAGTGAAAAAATAGAGGGTCCTCCTCTTCTCAGCCTCTGAAGAGGAGCGGACGCAGAAAATATGCCCAAATTCTATAGGAGGTGGTTCAGGCTTACAACGTCGAAACTCCAACCCAAGCCAAACAAATGATATTTTCTTGGGAAGAAGAGGCGAATCCACGAGCAGAAGCTGAAGTGTATATGGAAGATTAGCAAGTTATTTTTTCGGATACAGGACATACCCGCAGATGGACCACCTAGTATACACAAAAAATGCATATTTATTGGCTAATGAGAAGTATGGTTGCCAGTAAATTATGGGAAATGAGATCGAGGCTTCCTGGAAATTCGGAAAGAATTTTAATTAATTCAATTTGAGCTCCAACAACAGAACATTCACATTGGCCACGTTGAAAAAAACATTTCATGCCTACCCGAGTCAGAACTTGCAGGTTCTAGTGCAAAGGAACCAGCTTCTGTGGAGTCCTCGGATGATTAACTGTCTGTTCAGTATAGTTAAGGTTGTATTTTTGTCTTAATTTCTTGTTGTATATGTTGGTTAATACTAAATATTGTAGCTTTTTAGATAGAAACTAGTGGGTATACATTCAGGCCTATAAGGCCTTGTTTGACACACTTAATATATTCGGATTTTGAATGACTTATAATGTGTTTCATTGGCCAATAGACCTTCTTTCCCAATGGGTAGGTTGAGGCCATTTCATGGATGTAACATGCTTTTGAAAATGAATGAATGAAAAAAATCTACCAAGCTTAAAAAAAAATAAGCAATAGATTGATTTATCTTAATTATATTAACATACAATAAATGTATCTCTCTTTAAAAAAATTGTAATATATTTATAAATATCCAATTTATATATAATAAATTTATGTCCAAAATATTCTTAATATATATATAGTCTCACTTATTTATCAAAATTATTTAATTTATTAATAAATATAAATAATAAGAAATCATTTAATTTATTAATAAATATAAATAATAAAAAATCAATTTATATATTACAATTATTTTAAATATCACATTTTATTTTATTTTATTTTATTTCTTAATTATTTTGATATAAAATTACACAAAAATTATTATTCTCGTAGCATTTAGTAATTTTTTAAAGAAATAAGATCATTTTCCAGAACAAAACAAAATTATTCAAAAGAAATACAATTTAATATAGGATAGAGATATAAGCCATCATAAAATTATCCTTACAACCCATAAGCGTAGCGATTTAAGCCAGAGATTCAATTCTAAGGGTCTACTACTCAAAGGAACGGTGGAAAATGCGGTTGAATATTTGATCTAGATACTTTCAAAATCATCAGTAGTCTCTTATCCACCAAATAACTCTCCTTCTAGTACTTTGACAGGTCTAGTGTGTGGGGTTTCAGGTGCTACAGCAATACCTAGTGAAGCATACCTAATTTTAAAAAGAAAATAAATGGCTTTAAAAAAAAAGGTTTAGAATTATGAACACTAATAAAATTTAACTTAAAAACAAATAAATAAATAGTTATATATAACTATTTGGGTTAAATATTCAATAAGCATCGAATAAGATTTATTATAATTACAAATAAATTAAATTAAAAATAAATATAACTAAAAATAAATCATGGCATTACTCAAAACGACTAGTATAGACATCAATTTTAATTGACACCGTATCCCCATAATTCTCAATTTGAAAAAGAAAATCTCCACATTTATATTTTAATTAAAATTTAAAACTAAAATAACCAAAGTCGATGCTTTGGTTCACCTCGTGCCTTATTGTTAAACTTCTCCAACACACTCTAACATTAGATCCATGAGGTCAAGATGCCAATAGGCCAATTATTTGTGGATTCTCATTAGTTTATGGTGGAATATGACATTAGATGCATTAGGTCAAGATCCCAATAGGCCAATTATTAGTGGATTCTCATTAGTTTATGGTGGAATATGACACTAAATCTAGATTCTCATTAGCTTTTATGGGAAAAAACACATTGATTCCAATATACTTGGTATTACCAAACACATGTAGAAAATTGAAAAGAACTTTGTATTTAGATTTCACTCATCACTATTGTTTGTTCATAGAGTTGTTCATCCACCCATCAGCATACAATCTCCGAATTCTAGATACCATTAGTGGGCCATTCTTTTCTAGAGAGAACCCTCAGAAGAGTTCTGGTTCACCCAGTGAATCATCTATTTATAATTTTCTTATTTTTTGCACTTTAACCTTCAGTGGTGGAAGAGTTGTTTCAAAAGAGAATATTCTCCTGATTCTTCAAGGGCATATAATTGGGACCCTCCGGCTTCTCTATTTGGTAGCCTTTGAAAGAGCATTGATTTCTCTCTGTTTTGGAACCATTAGATATTACAAATTAGTTTTACTTTTGTTTTTTTCTTTTCGTGTGAACTGGCAAAAAATGAGGTAATACTCCTGAGAGTTATGGGTCTCAATCTCCTCTTAAGAAAGGAACAAAAGTATGCTTAGTTCTCCTACTTTTAAGCCTATCCACAAAATGTGATAAGCCGATTGAAGAACAAAATTGGTTCCGCCTACGACACACGCCTGTTAATATCATTCAACAGTTTGAGCGCATGCATAATATTAAGATCCTTAATTTGCGAATATCTATTTCTTTGGTGAGTGATTCATTAGAAAACTGTTGTTAACTCGGTGGGCAGAAGAACTGTAGGACGAGAATTCATCTCAGTTTAACATAGAGATAAAATCATGCTACATGGTTCCAAATTTTCTTATCCATATCATATGCACACTAAAATTTTTAAAAATCCAAAAATATGCAATAAGCATTACAAAATATGAAAAAAAGTCCAAAAACATGCAATAACCATTACAAAATATGAAAAGTTAGTTTGCAATAGACCATCATTGTATTGAATCAAAATCATTATTACTCTTGCCCATTCTTTTGCCAATCAAACAAAACATTTCAGCTCATTAGATAATTGAAGGAATGAAAACGTTCCTTTCTCAGTTAGCTACTGATCCAAGAAACTCTGAAGAAATTGTATTCCAAGGTGATCATCAACGCTTCCAGGTATTAGTAAACAAATACGATCAACAGTAAGAGTTCTGTTTTCATTATTTGGTAATGAGATTCCATTTGTTTCCACACCTGGACCATCTTTCCAAAAAACCTCGAAAGTGCAACCACAGTCTTGATCCCGTGTGTGGGAATGCCGGTGAACCTGCCATCAGATAATATACTTTATACTTTGTTACTAGCGCACGATGAACAACCTTCCTTATATGCTGAGGCAGAAACAAATTAATATAAAAATATTTTAGAAAATAAATAATCACGCAACCTTCCTTATTTATATATATATATAAATAAGGCAACAAAGAACACTTGGCAGCTAATGGGGTGTCTTTCAATGGTGAAGAGTGGGTTGTTAAGACACTCGTGTTTAAGGTCATCCATTAGAATCTCTTAGAAATCATAAAAGGTCCAATCATACTAAGAATTGGTGTGAGAGTAATTTCGATAACTTAATGCCCCTTTTTCAAGATTTTTCAAACCAAAAATCTGACCTAATACCATGTTAAGACCACATAACCAAACAAACCCAAAAAGAAGAGCACTTGGCAGATGATTAAAAATATAATTTAGGAAAATCGACCTAACACTGAAGTTGAAATGATTAAATGCGAACATGCTGCTCTATTAAATTGGTTTCAACCATGAATCAAAGTGATAAGTAAAAAGAAAAGTTCTTGTTTAAGCAATTATTTTGACCTGCTTGACAACGACATCATAAAATCTCTAATCCTCACCGCATTGGTATGATGCACATACTACCATTCCCTCTGCCACCTTGTCGTGGCACTTGGAATCCTATAATGGTGGGGACAACTGCCGAACGCTGTTGGAAATTAATTCCAACTACTGATATCAATCAATAGTAATTGCAAAAGGATTGGAAAACTCGCACAAGAGAAGTACAAAGTAGATAAGAATCGGCCCCTTGACATTTATCTAGGGCGGTAGCTGACTTCTTAGAAGAAGAGTTAAGGCTTAGACTCAAAGTCTTGCTAGCAGCACAGAGCTTTGATTACGAGTTGAAACAGGCTTTAAAGCCTTACCAACATATTGATAGAGTTAATGATTGAGACGGCACAAGTTCGCTGCATCACAAGATGCGATGCAATGCGATGCGATGCGATGATAGTTCTAACACTATCGCATCGCAAGATTTCATTGTTCTTAAAACGTGCACACCGAAAATTTTCGGTGATGTGATGAGGTCCCATCTCAATCGCAATCCCGGCATTGCAAAGTTACTTGCATGTCTATTGCACAACTGCCAATTTCTGATACGATGTGGACTCTGCTCCAATCCCAATCACAAGTTTCAATTGATCATTTGCAAAGGATTGTGAACCAATGTTTTCCAATGTTGCGATGCGATGTGGACCTCGCTCCAATCGCAATCGCAAATTGCAAAGATCGCAATCACAAATCACAAGACCACAATCGCAAGATCGCAAGCCGACTGTCGATGCGATATGGGCCCCGCAACATCGCAATCGCAGAATCACAATCTCAAAGCGCAAAGGTCATAACCTTTTGGCCGTTGAAATGCCGATCGCGGATTGATTTTCGGATGCGATGAAGTTTTAAAATGGATTTCATGAAATTTGAGATCTGGCTTTATTGGTTGGTTTAATTATTTTTATTATAACCACACCTTATAAAAGGAAAATAGCCCGAAGGCTTTGGTAATGAAAAGTTTTTACTTTGAATGCGTTTTTTATGTACTAAGATGTTATTTGAGAAACAGAGAAATTGTTGTAGCCTGCAGGCTGAATACACAGCAAGCTTGTAAGCATTGTATGTGCGGATTCGAGGACAAAGAAGTTTTTTGAGCACTGTTGTTTTACAGTCCACTGTTATACTTTGTAAATCCCTCTCAAGGAGGAAGAATCAGATTACTGATTTTTTAATTTTTTAATTCTTTTTTTAATAAAGAAAAACTTATCCTAAATTGTTTCTGTTCATTCTACAAATTAAGTTTGAAAAATCTGTGTTGTTGAGGGAATCTTCATTCTCTCTTGCTATTTAAAAGTAATCAGAAACTTAAACATGGTATCAGAGCTAGTCTAGGCACTCGGTGAGAAAAAACAAAGTTTGTTTTTCCACTGCAGGAGCTGTAAGAAGCTTATTGAGCAGATTTTCTCCAGCAGAAAAAGATTCTTGCTTGTTTTAATTATACAGTCAGTATCTTTTCTTTACCTATACAGTTACGATGGAAGATGCTGGAACTGGTTTGATAAATTCCCAACTTCCACAGTTTAATGGGAACAATCATAGTTATTGATCCATAATTATGAGAGCTTTGTTTGCTTCTCAGGGATTATGGGAGCTAGTTGAAAATGGCTACCTTGAACCTGCAGATGCAGCAGCATTGGCTGCTTTGACAGTAGCAGAAAGGGACTTGTTGAAGAGTGAAAGGAAGAAGGACTCCAAAGCCCTCTTTTATCTCTTTCAATCAGTACATGAGAGTGTTTTCTCACGGATTGCAGCAGCAACAAAGTCTAAAGACACATGGGATATTCTCAAAACTGCCTATCAAGGCATGGAGGAGGTGAAGACTGCAAAGTTGCAGATGTTGAAGAGACTTTGAAACACTCAGCATGAAGGAATCTGATACAATAGATTCATTCTTCACTCATGTTATTGGGTTGATAACCAAGATAATATCTCATGGTGAAACTCTTGAAGAAAGAAGGATTGTAGAGAATATCTTGAGAATTTTACCCTCAAGGTTTGACGCTATTGTGGTAGCAATAGAAGAGACAAAGGATCTCTCACAGTTAATTGGAGATAAACTGAGTGCTTCTCTTATGTCTCGTGAACACAGACTGAGTAGAGGAACATATTCCTCTTTGGAGAAAGCATTCAAGACTCAAATTTCATTCGACCGAGGTAGAGGTCGTGGCAGAGAAAATAACAAAGGTCGAGGAAGAAGCCAAAATAGAGGCATAAATAATCCTGCTAGCACAAGCGGAAGGAGATGCAATCAAAACGAAGATGAAGGTTCAAGTAAACAGCAAGCTGATGGACAAAGGTATGACAAATCCCAAGTCCAATGTCATTATTGCAAGAAATTAGGCCATTACGCCATTGAATGTAGAAAAAAGAGAAATAACATGAAAAATAGGAAAAATGCTAATTTTTCAAATGACGAAGATAAGAATCCAAAGATTGTGATGTTAACATGTAACATTGCATAAGAAAAACAAGAATATATCTGGTTCTTAGACTCAGGTTGTAGTAATCACATGACTAGAAACATTGCAATGTTTGTCAATCTGGATGAAAATGTGAAATCTGAGGTAACAAAATGAACTTATAGTAAGATATCTATCAAGGGTAAAGGCAGAGTCAGTATCCTAGAAAGAAATGGAGAATAGATGATTGTGCCAGAGGTATACTATGTACCTGGTCTAAAATGTAATATTTTGAGCATTGGACAGCTCATTGACAAAGGTTACAATGTGTTCTTAAAAAATGATGTGTGTGCAATCAGAGACATATCTCCAAGTAAGAATATCATTTCAGAGGTGCAGATGACTGACAATAGGATGTTTCCTCTCAAACTTAGGGTAGATTTGAAGGAAGGAAGAACTACTGGAGCTATGACACAAGAAGTCTTTCAAGAAGAAGTTAAAGATGAAAATTAGTTGTGGCAGTTGAGATTTGGACATCTCAGTTTTGAAGGCTTGAGTCTGTTGCACAGAATGGGAATGGTAAAGGGATTGCCATTGATTGAGAAGCCGGATAGCTTTTGTGAAGGTTGCATCTTGGGCAAACAACACAAAGAAATATTTCCCGCAGGAAAGAGTATAAAGGAAAAATTACCCTTGGAAATTGTTCACTCTGAAGTGTGTGGACCGATGCAAATACCATCATTTGCTGGAAATAAATATGTTTTAACTTTCATTGATGATTACACTAGAAAGACATGGGTGTATGTGTTAAAAAAGAAGAGTGAAGTGTTTGAGAAATTCCACCACTTCAAAACTCTAGTTGAGAAGTAGTGTGGGAACTATATCAAAGTGCTCAAAATAGACAGAGGTGGAGAGTATATCTCTAAGGACTTTCTGCGTTTTTGCAGAGAGAATGGCATACAAAATAAATTCACTGCGAGGTATACACCTAAGTGAAACGACATTGCAAAAAGGAATAATAGGACCATTTTGGACATGGTCAGAAGTATGCTGAAGACAAAGCACTTTCCACATGAGTATTGGGCTGAAGTTGTCACTTGTACAGTTTACATCTTGAACAGATGCCCAACTAAAGTCGTCATGAACAGAATATCAGAAGAAGCATGGAGTGGACAAAAGGAAACTGTCACTCACATGAGAGTATTCGGCTATGTAGCATATGCACATGTACCAGGTCAGCTAAGGAAGAAGCTTGATAGTATGGGGGAGAAGTGTGTCTTTATTGGCTACTGTGATGAGTCAAAAGCATACAAAATTTATAATCCATCCATCAAGAAATTAATATTAAGCAGAGATGTGCAGTTCTGTGAAGAAGAAGCTTGGGATGGAAGTCTAGAAAAGATAGTGAACATGAAGATGGTTGTGTCTCATGAAGAAGAAGAAGAAGGAACAACTGTTGTTAACCCTTCTTTGGTGGTTCCTCCTCCACCACTGCAAGTACAACAAACCACACCACAAGCTGGAATTCGAACAGCCTTGAGAAGTCAAGGAAGTGCTACTCCAAGAACATTGCAGGGAACTGGAACGTCCTCAAGCTCGAATGAAACTACAAGCACACCAAGAAGACCAAGATGTAGAAATCTCAATGAGATTTATGAACAAGGAGAGGTAAGTAACAATACCGGTCTGAATTCATTATTCGCTTTGTATTGTCATGTTGATGGCCTAATTCATTTTGAAGATGCTGTAAATGATGATAAATGGATTGAGGCAATGAATGATGAAATTGGTGCAATTGAGAAGAGTAAAACATGGGAGTTAGTGGACCTCCCTAAAGGCAAAGATACCATTGGAGTTAAGTGGGTATATAAGACAAAAAGCAATGTTGAAGGCAAGATCCGAAGGCACAAGGAAAAACTTGTTGTTAAAGGCTACAAGCAGCAACACGGTAGAGACTATGATGAAACCTTTGCACTAGTAGCAAGGATGGAAACAGTCAGAACAGTGTTGTCTATTGCGGCACAACAAAAATGGAAGATTTATTATATGGATGTTAAATCTTCATTCCTGAATGGAGTGTTAAAATAAGAGGTTTATGTTCAACAACCCCCAGGCTATGAAGTTGAAGGTCAAGAGCATAAAGTATGCAGGCTGAAGAAAGCTCTTTATGGGCTGAAACAAGCACCAAGAGCATGGTATAGCAGGATAAATGCTTACCTGATTGGGAATGGGTTTGAGAAGTGTTATGGTGAACACACACTCTACATAAAGGAGAATGACGGTAAAATTATTATCATTGTTTTATATGTAGATGATTTAATATTTACTGGCAATGATACTTCTCTCATTGCTGATTTTAAAGCAGTCATGAAGAATGAATTTGAAATGACTGACTTGGGCTTCCTAAGATATTTTCTTGGAATTGAAGTAGACCAAAGTGAAAATTATGTTTTCATTTATGAAGATAAATATGTAGAAGTAGTATTGAAGATATTTAACATGCAGAACAGCAAGGCAGCTGTGACTCCAACAGTAATGGGGTTGAAATTGAGTAAAGAAGATAGAAGTAAGGATTTTGATCCAAAGTTGTATAAGAGCATAGTTGGCAGCCTAATGTACTTGACTACAACTAGGCCGAACATTATGCACGTTGTTAGCTTAATCTCCAGATTCATGGAAAGATCGAAAGAAGCTTATTGGCAGGTAGCCAAGAGAATTCTAAGTTATGTAAATGGAACGAAGGGGTTTGGTATTTTATACTCCTCTTCTGAAAGTTTCATGTTGACAGGTTACACTGACAATGATTGGGTTGGAAGTGTTGATGATCAAAAGAGAACATCAGGATATGTGTTTCATTTAGGATCGGGAGCAGTTTCGTGGGCTTCCAAGAAGCAACCGATAGTTGCTTTATCTACAACAAAAGCAGAATATGTGGTAGCAACAGTAGCAGCATGCCAAGCAGTATGGCTGAGAAGAGTTCTCAGAGATTTGTGTCATGAACAAGAAAAGGGCACAACCATTTACTATGACAATAGCTCGGCGATAGCATTGTCTAAAAATTTTGTTTTTCATAAAATGACGAAGCACATTGACACCAAGTTTCACTTCATACGTCAATTGGTTAACAATGGTGAGATTGTTTTGCAGCACTGCAGAACAGAGGATCAATTTGCAGATATCCTGACAAAGCCACTAGCGCAGAAAAGCTTTGATCATTTAAGGGAATGCCTGGGTATGCATAAAAACCCAGTAGTTGAAATTAAAGGGGAGTGTTGGAAATTATTTCCAACTACTGATATCAATCAGCAATAATTGCAAAAGGATTGGAAAGCTTGCACAAGCGAAGTACAGAGAAAATAATAATTGGCCCCTTGATAATTATCTAAGGAAGTAGCTAACTTTTTAGAAGAAGAGTTAAGGCTCAGAATCAAAGTCTCGCTAGTAGTGCAGAGATTTGATTACAATTTGAAACAGGATTTAAAGCCTTACCAACATATCGGCAGAGTTAATGATTGAGGCAGCACAAGTTCACTGCATCACAAGATGCGATGCAATGCGATGATAGTTCTAACACTATCGCATCACAAGCTTTCATTGTTCTTAAAACGTGCACACCAAAGAGTTTCGGCGATGCGATGAGGTCCCACCTCAATCGCAATTGCGGCATCGTAAAGTTACTTGCATGTTTATTGTGCAATTTCCGATTTTCGATGCGATGTGGACCTCGCTCCAATCACAGTTGCAAGTTTCAATTGATCGTCCGCAAAGGACTGTGAACCAATGTTCGCCGATGTTGCGATGTGATGTGGAACCCGCTCCAATCGCAATCGCAAATCGCAAAGATCACAATCGCAAATCGCAAGACTGCAATCGCAAGATCGAAAGCTGACTATCGATGCGATATGGGCCCCATGCCATCACAATCATAGAATCACAATCTCAAAGTGCAAAGGTCATAAAATTTTGGCCGCTGAAATGTCGATCGCCGATTGACTTGCGGTTGTGATGAATTTTTCAAATGGATTTCATGGAATTTGAGATCCAGCTTTATTGGTTGGTTTAATTTTTTTTATTATAACCACGCCTTATAAAAGGAAAAGAGCCCGAAGGCTTTGGTAATGAAATATTTTTACTTTGAATGCGTTTTTTATGTATTAACATGTTATTTGAGAAACAAAGAAATTACTATAGCTCATAGGCTGAATACACAGCAATTTTGTAAGCACTGTATGTATGGATTTGAGGACAAAGAATTTTTGTGAGCATTGTTGTTTTACAGTCCACTATTATAATTTGTAAATCCCTCTCAAGGAGGAAGAATTAGATTACTAATTTTTTATTTCTTTTATTATTTTATGAATCAAGAAAAACTTTTCCTAAATTGTTTCTGTTCATTCCGCAAGTTAAGTTTGAAAACTCTATGTTGTTGACGCAATCTTCATTCTCTCTTGTTGTTTAGAAGTAATCAGAAACTTCAAAAAAAAATTCTTCTTACCTCCTGTACTTTGTTGATGTCATGTAAGTCTACCACCTCTTGCTCCCATTCTGGAAGCACACCTTTGTAATTTATCTTAAAATACGTAGCCCCTTCTCTAGAATGGCCATACTGAAGCCTTACTTTATACCAGGCATTATCCTCTGCACATTTGTACTCCAACTCCTCAGCGAGTTGTCTAGTATCCATGGAAAAATGTGGATAGTATTATGAACAATCTATCTCCTGGAAGTCTAGAAATTTTTTTTAGAAGAAACTGTGTATTTTATCTTCTTATTAAAACTGCAGCGTAAGTTTGGGAGGTGCTACACCCACTGGGTAGCATTATTTTTTCTTATTTTATAGTGGCATGACGCCCAAATTGTGGCGGTTCAACACCTGCGAGTATCGATAATAGAAGCGGAATCAGAATTGGTAACATTAAACCACAAAAGTGGAATGGGGAACGTTAACCCAAGAGACAAGCTCCCCTTGCAATCATCGACCACGAAATATTGTCGGCATTGACATCTGAGAATATGTTGGTACACGTAAAAGGAAAATTTCATCATAGCTAGAGCAATGATGTTTTTTGAGCATTTTATTGGACCATGTTAATATCACGCAAATTGAACATTTAATTGTCAAATATTATTGCTATTCAAACCTTTCTTGGAAAAGGTTATGATTAACTATTAAAATAGATAAAAATTCTATAGCGACGGACGGACTAAAATTGTGAAGGTTAGTTGCATTTTCTCTTTCGGTCTCGGTAGTTGCAGTTCACTGATACTATTATTTAACAAAGAATGAGAGCGAAAAATTGGAGTAGAAGATTGCCCTTCTCAATATTCAAATATAGTTAAATAGAGTACATTGTAAACATCAACAATAAATGACTGGAGTAGAACTGAAGTAAAACTAAAGTAAATGGAACTGTCTACGACATCTAGCAGACAATAGAAATAAATGTAACTACACCTAACTAACAGTGAGATTAATATCTCAACATCCCCTCCTAATCTCAACTGTTACAAGTGGAAGCACTAATAATGTCTAATTTCTCTCTTTGAAATTAAAATACATTCTTTCCCAATGGATTTGTGAAAATATTTGCAAGCTGATCTTTAGAACCACAAAAATAAAGTTTTATGTGCCCATCATTGACAAGTTCATGAATGAAATGAAAACATGTGTCAATGTGTTTTATTTTCTTGTGAAAAACATGATTATTTGATAAAGAAATTGCTGAACTATTATCACAGTAAATTGGAGTTGGCTCCGTCTGAAAATTTGAAATATCTTTCAATAATCCTCTCAACCATACTGCTTGACAAGCTATTGTATTTGCTGCTACATATTCATCCTCTACAGAAGATATTGAAACGATTGACTGTTTCTTGGATGCCCATGAAATCAGATTGGTTCCAAGATAAGAAAACATACCTTGAGGTACTTTTGCGATCATCTAAACTCCCTTCATAATCGCTGTCTGTATAACCTTAAAGTGAACAATTTTCATAATGTGTATAAAACAAAACATAGTCTATGGTCCCTGCAATATACCTTAAGATCCTTTTTGTAACCTGCCAATGAGTAAGATTTCGTGACTGCATAAACCTGGAGACAAAAATTGCTGCAAACATAATATCTAGTCAAGTTGCAGTTAGATACAACAAACTACCAACTAGAATTTTATACAATGTGGAATCAATAGATGGTGCTACATCTTCCTTGCTGAGTTTGGTGCTTTGAGAAATTGGTGTATCAGCTGATTTTCAATTGGTCATTATGAAATTTTGAATTATATCAGTAGCATATTTTTGTTGACCAACAAAAATGCCATTATTAGATTGGTGAATTTCAATTCCTAGGAAATATTTCATGACTCCTAGATCTGTCATATCAAAATTTGCTTGCATTGCTGCTTTGAAATATTCTAACATCATATTTCACGTATAAAGAAGATCATCTACATAAAGGCCTATAATAAGAATTTTACCTTCATGAGATTTGGTATACAAAGTGGGTTCATGGCTGCTTCTGGAAAAACCACTTTTGATGAGATAGGTGTCGATGCGACTGTACCAAGCTCTTGGAGCTTGTTTCAAACCATATAAGCTTTATTCAATCTATATACTTTATTCTCTTGTCCTTTTACTTAAAAACCTGGAGGCTACTCTACATAAACTTCTTCCTGTAATATACCACTTAGGAAGGTAGATTTTACATCAAGCTGTTAGAATTTCCATTTGTGTTGAGCTGCTGTAGACAAAATGGTTCTGACAATGTCTAACCTTGCTACTGGAGCAAATGGTTCACCATAGTCGACACCAAACTGTTGTGAGAATCCTTTGGCAACCAACCTTGTCATATGTTTCTCAACTTTTTCTTTTTCATTTAGCTTGGTCTTATATACCCATTTTACACCAATTTTTGTTTTCTCTCCTGGGAGATCAGCTAATTCCCAAGTCTGATTTTTCTCTATGGCAACAATTTATTGGTTCATTGCTTCGACCCAATGGTTTTATTTAAATTCTCCTTCAAAATGAGTCGGTTGAGTTGAAATGAATGCAAAAATATTTTGTTGTTCAGGTTCATGCTCCTGTTGATATATCTCCCTGATAATTCTTGTTTTTTGTCCCTCTTCTGAAGATGTTTGATCACGGGCTGAATTAGTGCATGATGATGTTCCATTTTCAAAATGTTCTAGATGTTCTTGAGCCTGCAATCTTGGAGATAATGGTGGATAAAAAAGTTTTTTTGAAGTTTCATCTACATGGTCAAACCAAGACTTATTTTCAAAAAATTTCACATCTCTGCTTATAATGAACATTTTGGTAATGGGGTTATAAAGTATGTAGGCTTTCGACTGCTCACTGTAACCTAAAAATATGCATTTCTCACTTCTATCATCAAGCTTTTTTCTTAGTTTTTCAGGAACATGAGAAAATGCTATGGATCCAAAGATTCTAAAGTGTCACACATTTACCTTGTTTCCATCCCATGCTTCTTGAGGTATTTTATCTTGTAGGATGGATGTTGGAGATATATTAAGGACATACACTGCTATCAACACTGCTTTAGCCCAATAGTTGTTTGTCAACTTCTTCTCTCGTAGCATGCATCTCGCCATGTTCATGATCGACTGATTCTTTCTTTCTGCTACACCATTTTGCTATGGAGTGTATCTGGTTTTGTATTGCATTACGATACCTTGTTGTTGACAAAAATTTTTGAATTCATTTGAGCTGTATTCTCTTCCTCTGTCTGATCTGATTACTTCCAAGAGTTTTCCACTCTGTTTTTCTGCTTCTCCCTTGAACTCCACAAATCTAGAGAAGGTATCTGATTTGTTTTTTAAAAAATACACCCATATCTTCTTGCTAAATTCATCAATAAATGTCAGAGAGTAGAAACTACCACCAATGGACAATGTCTGCATTGGACCACATATGTCGGTATGCACAAGTGCCAAAGGCTCTTTTGCCCTTGAGGTTGATGAGGGAAAACTATCTCTTTTATGCTTGGACAAGACACAAACTTTACAATTATAGAATTTTTCATTGATAGTAGGTGGACCAATGACTATAGATTTCTTTTAAAACAGATTGAGACTCTTCACTAGAAAGTGGCCATACCTAGAATGCCATAGATGAGTTTCATCTATTCTTGATATATTGTGCACTAAAGATTGGTTGGTATTTTGGCTTCTAAGGATCAATGAAAACATCCTATTCTTGGTATTTTCAACTTTTTCTATCAATATTTTATGAGGATCTTTGTCATATATATAGTAGGTTTTCTTTTGAAACAATATATCATAGCCACGTTCTATTAATTTTCTTACACTAATGAGATTATGTTTAAGCTAAGGAACATAATAAATATCAGGGATGTATTTGTTTTGATTCTGCTTAGTAAGAATAGGAACAATACCTTTTCCTTCAGCTTTAATACTTGTACGATCTCCAAGCGTTATCTATGATTTTATGGAAGCATCTAGAGAAAGAATATTCTTGTTTCTTGTCATGTGATTGCTACAGCTGTTGTTGAGCAACCAAAGATCTTCACTCTGTTTGTCTTTTGAGAGATGGCATGAAAGAAACATGGTCTCTGAGGATTCTCCTTCATTGCTGGAGAGATTGATATAGCCTCTGTGATGATCTGGTTGTTTCTTTCTACAGTCGTGTTCGTAGTGGCCAAACTTCTTACAGTAGTAACATTGAACACTAGATTTTTTCCATGACCTTCCTCTCTGATTTAGGTTTTTTGGAGGTCTCCATTGCTCTGTTGCATGATGATGATCAGATCTGCCATTGCTTTGGCCTTTGCCTCGCTTGTTTCCCCCTCTATATCCTCTGCCTCTATCTCTATCAAATGAGAGGTGTGTTTTGAAGGCTTGTTCCTTGGAGTCTTTTTTCATATTGAGTCTTGTTTCGTGTGCAAAAAGTGATCCAGTCAACTGTTCTACAAAGAGAGTTTTAAAATCCTTGGATTCCAAAATGGCTGTCATAATCATGTCATATTATTTGGTAGACTTCGAAGAACTTTTTCAACAATTTTCTAATCTATAATGGCTTTTCCAATGAGTTTGATCTGATTCACTATTCCCATGACTCTAGTCGTGAGTTGATCCACATTCTCAGTGTCAGCCATCTTTAGAGTTTCAAACTGAGCTCTCAATGTTTATAGTTTAACCATCTTCACTGTATCATTTCCTTGATACACAGCTTGAAAAATATCCCAACATTCTTTTGTTGTTGTCACACCAGCTATTTTGTCAAAAATAGAATCATCGACTGAATTTTATATCCAACATTTGGCTCTGTGCTCATTCTTTTTGAGTTCAATAGCTGCATTTCTCTGATTATTGGTCATGGCCACCCATGATTCTTGGGTCGGCTCTAAATAAGCGATTAGAAGTGTATCCCAACTATCTTGAGCTTGTAGAAAAGTTTTCATTCTCAAATTCCAAAATTCATAATTTTTTCCAAGCAGATTTGGTGTATATGGCAAAGAGCTTGAAGAGGCCATTATTTCTTCAAATGCTAATATGTGCCTTTTATAAATCTCCTCTAAAATTTTTAAATCTCTTTTAAGTAATTAAAAAATTCTCTTGAAACCCTTTTTAAATTTCAACCCTCTTCTTTTAAATCTCCTTCTCCAAAAACAACGCCTCTTTAAAAAAAAAAAAATTACTCATACTCTTTTGAAACCACTTTTGAAAAATTTAAAGTTTTATTTTTTATATAAAAAAAAACTTTAATAAAAAATTTCTTTATATCTTTCACCTTTTTTAAATTGACACTTTTAAAATGAGTGATTTTCCTTTTGATGAATGAATCAACTTTTTTAAAAACGTTACGTAAAACTTTGAAAAACACTCACCGTAAATCACTTTAACGAGCGAAGATGACTTTAACGCACGTGATTAACTCCTGACCTGCGTTACTGTTAACGTTGATGATGAATGCAGGCTCCGTGCCAAGCGGAATGCGCGCAAGTGAAAGAGAGTTAATGTCGACCCCAACACTTGGTTATCGCATTATAACGCGGAGCTGCTTAACAAACTTTGCGTTAAAACTAATGCTAAGAAACCTTCAAACCAGAGCGTTAGTGCAGGATTTTTTTTTTTTTTTTAAATATAAAAAAAAATTTCTTCAATCCCATTTGCTCTCTACTATTTCAACTCAGCTTTGTTGCTACTCTCTGGGGAGGCTTATGCAAGCTAGCTCTGATACCATGACAAAGAATGAGAGTGAAAAACTGAAGCAGAGGATTTCCCTTCTCAATATTCAAATATAGTTAAATAGAGTACATTGTAAACATCAAAAATAAATGACTAGAGTAGAACTGAAGTAAACTGAAGTAAAACTAAAGTAAATAGAACTGTCTACGACACCTACCAGACAATAGAAATAAATGTAACTACACCTAACTGACAGTGAGATTAATATCTCAACATTATTCAATGTTATTTGTTAGGTATTTTTTTATAATTTATATTAATCATTTAGTAATAAATATCTTTTTACTTAATAATTTTGATGTTATGGATAATTTATTTCATTTAGTATTGTAAAATGGTATTGAACTAATCTTATTATAAAACATGTTTTCATTTATATGGGTAAGTCATGTGAAGAAAATGTCTAGAGAAAGCATGCTTATTGGGACAACTTATGCTTTTGTTTAGATTGCGTACTAAAAAAGAGTGCACAAGCAACTTTTTGGAGACAATGCATGCATGTTTATATTGAGGAAAGGCATTAAAAAGCTATGGAAAGTCTTATGGTGGAGATAATGCATGTTGCTCGACTCAGATAGTGTATTAAAAAAGTGCAAAAAAAGTTTATGGTAGAGCTAATGCATGTAGGTGTTGAGACCAGGTATCTCTTGTGTCAGACATTCAAAAGACGTGAAGGACATTCAATAGGTACGGAGAAGGTGCATATTGAGAGAAAGTATGAAAAATACACGTATCTTGAAAATCTATAAAAATTAATGTTTGGCTACCCAATATTTAATATTATGGTGGGTATGATTTTGAAGTAATTAGAATCTACTTACTTATATATCACATACTATTCATAGTAACATTAATATTTCTGAGCAAGATGGATATTGATGGTAACTTGGTACACAAAATGTATATAGTAGGAAAAAGTTTGAAAAAAAATCATGTGGATATTAATATTTAGATCACAGCACAAATCCAACTACTAACATTCACCATCATTAATAATTCTGAAAGTTCATGTTTCTATCAATGCTCATGGTTATCATAAGAAAATTACATAATTTCACTATCGAGTACTTATAAATTTTATTTTATTTTAAAATAACAAAATTATATAAATTTTAAATAATTATATAAATTATATACAATATTTAAATTTCAAAAAAATACTTTAAACTTATCATCCAACAAAAACCCCTCAAAAGAAAAGATTTGACATTTTAATTCTAAAAAGATAATTATTTTCCTCATAAAATACTATTTATATAATTATTTTCACTATATTCAATATAGATAATTTATTAAAAAATATTATTAAAAATATAAAACTTAAATTAATTAATTAATTTATTTATTAAATATGGTTAAATAACTAAAATTATAAAAATTATAATTTAAGTAAATAAATATATGATTATTAACAATGTCTATATATTAAAGTTAAACTTATTAAAGTTAAATTTATATTTATAAATAATAACTATTTTATATCTATAAATAATTACATTAATTGTCAAATATTTATTGCTCTTTGTTTATAATTTATTTTCTATTAATTATATTAATTCCTTTAATATAGGGAAAAATATAATTTTATAATCTTCCAAATTCTTAATTCATTATTCGAGTATAATTATATAATGTTATCTATATATATATATATTGATGGTTGATAGTCAGTATGGATAATGATTTCTTTTCCCATCAAATAGTGCTTCCATTTCTTTACACTTTGTACCAATGCATATAAATCTTTGCCATAGGTGGGATAGTTAGTCACAGCTCTATGAAAAATTTTAGAATGAAATGAAATGGGCTTACCATGTTGCATGAGAACTGTTTCCATGGCATAATCACTAGCATTTGTTTGGATCTCAAATGGTTGTCTAATATCAGAAAGAGCCAATACCGGTGCTGAACTGATCTTTTGTTTTAAAGAATAAAATTATTTTTTCTACATATATCCCCAATGGAATACTTTCTTAACACTTGTCAATGCATGAAATGGAGCTGCAATCGAAGAAAAATTAGCAATTAATTTCCTGCAATATTCTGTTGCCCGAAGAAAGCTTCTTACCTCCGTAGTTGTATTGGGCTTGGGAAAATTCACAATAGCCTCAACCTTGGAAGGGTCTATCTTCAGCTCACCTCATCCAACAATGTTTCCCAAATACGCTAAAGAAGTCTTGTCAAACTCACACTTCGACATCTTTAAATATAACTGCTCTTTTTTCAAGATATCAAGTACCTTGTTCACATGGATGACATCTTCATCTCTTGATTTACTGAATATGAAAGTATCATATAAGTAAAAAATGATTAATTCATCTATAAATGGTCTTAATACATCATTCATAACTCTCGTGAAAGCATTTGGAGCATTGGTTAGACCGAATGGCATAACTAGCCACTCAGACAATCATTGTCTAGTTTTAAATGCAGTTTTTCAAATTTCCTCTTTAGCTATTCTAACTTGATGATAACCACTTCGTAATTAAAGCTGTGTGAAATAATTTGCATACATTAACTTATCAAGAAAATCATGAATTCTTGTGAGTGGATAGATATCCTTTACCATAATTTTATTCAGTGCATGGAAATCTACGGACATGTGCCAAGTCTTATCCTTCTTTGGTACCAAAACAATTGGTGGACCACATGGCGAAATTGATGGTCATATGATACCTTCATTTAGAAATTATTGGATTTTATTCCTGACTTCCATACTCTCCATGATTGACATGCGACAAATGCCAATGTTTGGAAGTGGAACATCTTGTTGTAGCTGAATCTCATGTTCAATTCCCCTCTTGGGAGGTAACCCATTGGGTTCCTGAAACATCTTGCCATGCTCACATACCACATCAAAAAAATCAGATTTTAATTTGTCATCACAGCCTTCAAAAGATTCATATTACATATCATCCCTTTTATTGATCACGAGAATCACAAAATTTTTACTTGCATTAACTAGTCTCTTCATTTGCCTTGCATTAACTAAAGAAATATTTAGATTTTTCCGATGATCTCTAACAGAATACTCCACCCCATCCTTGAGAAAATTATATTTGTTCTCATGGCGATAAAATACCACTTTCCTATCATACAAATGTGGACTTCCCAAGATAATTCCTGAAATGTCAAGTGGAACCACATATAACTCAACTTCATCAAAAATGTTTGCAGTAGTGGCAAACTGGAATATGCATTTCCTTGTAACCTGTAAATTGGAATTCTTGACCATCCAACCAAAATTATATGGCTTATGATGTGGTACAGTTTCAAGGTTAATATTTTTGACCAAGTATTATGAAATCAAATTTGGTTGTGACCCACTATCAAATAATGCATTAATCTTTGTGTGATTTGAAATCACCCTCACATGGAACAACTCTATCCTTGTTTCTTCATTTGGAGTGTTGTTGTGACAACTTGAGGAACTAGTGCTTGCTATGGTTTCTTTTCCCTTTTTTACCACGGCTATAATGTTGGTCTTGTCATCGGAATCATATCCAAGATCATGTTGTGTGGTGGAAGTCGTCTTTTATTTCCCCTTCTTGTTTGGTTTCTTAGGCCTTAGTTCGGGATGTAATTTACAACATTGGGCTTCATCATGGCCCTCTTTGGAGCAATGTTTTCTTGTAATTTTCTCCCCTTATTTCTTACCAATTGCATTATTATTTCCCTTCCATTTTCCTCCCTTATCTTTCACCTTACCCTTGAATGGCTTCTTCTTACAACCCTCTTCTTGAATGTTGTTTCCCCTTGCTTCAAGATGTGTGCTTGTACACTAACTTCATCTAAATTTATTGGGTTAAACATAAGGATAGTATGTGTCAAATAGGAGTGTAAACCTCTATTGTATTTCAAGAGTGTGTCTTGGGAATTCAAGTTTATTCTGAACAAAAGAGCCCTTTTCTTAAACTCTTGGGTATATTCTGGAACTGTTTGTCCCTTGAGTTACCTAAATATTTTCCAACGCATAATGGATTTTTTCATGTAATATAAATGATAAAACTGTCTTTTAACTAAATAAATAAACTCAACCCAAGAAATGGATATCTTACCATGGATTCACATTTCCTCTTGAGTCTTTGATTCCCACCTGACTAGTGCTGCTCCTTCTAGGCTCAATGAATCCAACTGGATCTTTATGTCATCTTCTTGTAGGTTATGAATTCTAAAACAAACCTCCAATTGACGGATCTAGTTGTCCAAATTATTTTCATTTACCTCACCATTTTACATGGGAATTTCAAACTTAATGTCCAATTTGAGTAAGGGAGTTTTTCCTTTTTGGGTTTTTGAATGAGTATGGGTGGTTTTTATGGTGGAAGTGGAAGATGATGATGATGTAGATGATGAGGATTATGAGGAGGATGGTGGATATGGAGAAGGCTTTCCTCCAGCGCCCTTTCAATCCTTACCTTCATCCTTCTTGCCTTTTGAGGTTCCCTCTCCATGTGCAGACTTGCAGTTGTCTCCAACCATCTTGGTGTTCCTATCTTCAAAGAGGATCATAACCCTCTCAGTTAGGTCATACAGAGCCTTCTTGAATGCTTCCTCTTCTTAAAGATCTTTAGTCTCTCATACACCTGACATGATGGCTATGAATTCAAGCTCAACTTCTCGTGAAACTTGTACCTCTTCAATCTCAACTGGAGATAAAACATGAGGTGCTCCAATTGCAACTGGGAGTGAAAATTTGGGTGGAGATGGTGCTCTTATAGGTCTCCTTATTTTTTTTCTAACCTTAGGACTAGCGACCAATAGTTTCCCTTATCCTCTCTACAACTTCAATATTGTAAGCATCACAAATTTCAAACCATAAAAACCATACTTGTATAGAACTCAAGCAAACCAGGAAAATAACCTTTTCTCTCATACCATCTTGATCTAAATTTGAATGTTATTTTTGTTGTGCTAATTTCATCTTCGGATTTATATTAAATATGTCGACCTTTTCTTCATGCACATGGGATTATTGAAATTCTTATGATTGTTTAACAAGTAAATGTATGGATATTATGTTTAATTCATGTACATAGAAGCATTGAAACTTAATGTTGAACAAAAACAAGCAAACACACACCAAACCATCACAATTGATCCATTAACACATTGTTTTGATGAAGGAGTTCAACCATTTTGGGCTACATCTCCTTGGTCCGGCTTCCATGGCTTGGACCTTTGTATTAGATCAATTTTGCATAAATTTATATTTAAATTCACCTAATACTCTTGAAACCTACACCAATGTCTCTAGGACATCAAAATATTCTAGTAATGACTCTTCCGGAGACAAAATTGGTCGAAAATTTCTCCAAATATGCTTCATTTAATTTTTCCCCACAATCCACCTCCAAAACTGGAGAGAACTTCTGTTACCATAGTCAAAATAGGGATTTCGTGGAAACTGGTGGAGTCCGCTAAACCTACCACTATTGAAAACTTTGGTTTAATTAACATTTAATCGCATTTACTGGTGGATAATCCCGTATTAACTGCGCATAAGCATGTTTCTATTAAATGAGGTTGAAATAAACTTAGACACCATATTATAATAATTAACACGCGATTAACTTTAAAATATGTTATTAATTTTCCACTCCGCCTGTGGCCTTAGTAGCATGGTTGTATGGGGAGGGGGTTGGCCCCCTCCGAACCCCCGCCATAGATTTTGGTCAATGATAAAGATAAGTCAGGACCTTATACTATTAAGTCCCAATGGAGTGGTGTGGTGGTAATGTTGTCGATTGGTGTGGGGGAGGTCGTGGGTTCGACCCTGAACATCACACATATTTTTTTTTGAAATTAATGTGCCACCTTCATAGTTAAAATATTTGGTTATATAATAATTTTGACCCAAATTTATATGTGCCCTCTACATAGTTTCAAACTTTGGATATGGAAATAATTAAAGCTGTAATAAACCAACACAAATTTGACATATAACATGAAATTCGACCATGAAGACTTTGGAGAGGGTCCACCAAAGGGGTCATGTGGTGGACCCTGGGTACACCACATGTCTAGCTCTCGTTGGACCATTCCAATAAAAAAAAAATCTCATTCAAACCTTAAGATAAATTGTAAAAAAATTTCACCTCCAAAGTTCACTGGCGAATTGTGTTGTGACACTTGTTATAGTGTCATTGACAAAAAGCTACATAATATTCCCATAATATACCTTGTATGCTAATTGGGCTTCCATGGCATCCTTCTGTCATGCTCTGCAATTTTTTTAGCTATTTAGGAAAATGAACAGCTCATAACTTCCTCATATGGAGTCGGTTTTTTATGAAACAAATTGCATTGGATTTCTTGTGACAAGCTCGTCACTTTCATTCTAGTTTTCAACATCTATGAGAATATTCATTTTTGAGCTTAATGCTAAGCCTCTGATCAAGGCAGTCTCCATAGAAATTCACATTTGCACTACAATGTGCCTCGATAGAAGAATCACACTTTTCCTTACAAATATCACATCTTATCACAGATTAACCTACGGAAAAATCATAGAAAGATCAATGAAAATCATGTTTGAATGGATATTCTCAGTGCTAATTTATATTTTTTTGAAGGTATAAAGAGTCATGCCTTTTAATATGAGACGAAATGAAATGTTGGTGGGAGCCAACTAGATAACTTTATAAGGAAATTTACTTTTAATTCATTTGTTAGAGAAAATATTTGAATTTTTAAATAGTTTAAATTTTGGACCTAAACCCTTATTTTAATTGAAAAAACATTTCATATAGTTTTTACCCCTTTTAATGATAATATTTATGATATGAATCATAACTTAGTGAAATTGGTATCTACCTTGATTTTCCATATCATTCATGCTTTAGGAGTAAAGAAAATCGGCCACATCGGCAACCCTTTGGGGATTTGGAGCCACAAATTGGATCTTCAACATCAATTGTCATATGTATCAAATCATTAGGCCTCTCATTCCATTCCATTCATCATTAGAATCAACTTGACAAGGAGAGGAATATATTGAGGTCAATTTCAATACCCTTCATCTTCAAAAACTGCTACGAATGGGGGTATGTCCATCCTCTATGGAATCTAAACTATAAAGCTAGGGTTTCTAGCTATCCTTCTATTGGAGCTTCCAACTTGATGCAATCTGGACAAATATTAAGAACTTCTATTAACTAAAGTTGGCATCAATAACAACACCATTAAACAGATAAAATCCTAGGTATTACTAGAACTGGAGAATGCACATATTGGAAGAAGGCATGGAAAACATGTCATGCTTCCATCAATGGTCCTATAACGTTATTCATTAACACAATTTTACTATATGCTAATCATAAATTTAATTTAATCTTAACCAATAATAATAGATCATGTAAATTTTAACTAACTTTTATTAATCAAATACAACATTTAAATTTTAAAATTAATATATTCTAAACTAATTGAGATTTTGTGTTTCTTGGACTACAACATGGATCGTTTGGTGGGACCACATTGACATATGGATGATTAGGTGACCTCAAGGGAATTTTTTTTGAAAAGAGCATAACTTGATATTCAAAACCATGTTTTGGATGAAGGTTATATTTTTGAAAATATCTCAACGAGTAAAAGCCAATGGAAATACTGGAAAGAGTTTTGAAGAAATGGAAAAAGTGTCATTTTCCCTAACCCCTAACCTCATGTCCATAACTTAAGTTTGTAGTTCCATTCTGAATGTGTAAAGGAGTTGAATAGGTTACATTCATAAAAATTTCTGTTAACCTATCCTATATTTTAAACTACTACCAATTTAAATGCATTATGCTGCTTAATAAATGTAAATAGATTTACATCATACCTCTAAATATAAAAATAACCAAAAAAAAGATTTTTTTTTATGTTAATTATATAAAATTAAAAAATAAGAAAAAAAATATTCTATGTAAAATATTCATACGTATAAATATTATATTAATATAAATTAATATGCTAAAAATTATATAGTTTATATTAATATTATTATTATAGTTTTCTAATAATACCATTATAATTTTTTATTAAAAACTAATAATATATTGAATTCATATATTTCAAATACTCAAATTTGGTGTGTTTAGATATTTTTGTGTTTATTTTTGTATGAGCCGAAGCCTATTGTTTGATATGAGTGATAGTAAGGAAAGAAAATATTTTTATACTAATATGCATTATATATATAATTATATTTTTTTTGTCATTTTATTTAAGAAATTGTGATCCACGATGCACGTGTTACATTAACATTAAGTTGACTAGATTTTTTAGCTGAGAGCACAATCACCTTATGATTGACAAGAATACCTACATAATAGGGTGGTTGGACATGAGTTTCAGTGACCTGAGGATACATGGTAGCCAGAATTAGTGACTCGTTAGGCCACGTCGCTAAATAGAAGAAGGTCGAATTGTTAAAGAAATGCACGTGTTACACTAACACTAAGCTGACTAGATTTTTTAATATGCCTCCTCCCCCTCCCTTAGCTGAGAGCACAATCACCTCGTGATATTTGATCAAGTTACCTTGCTTACAAGACCTATCCTCAACTAGTAAGACTCGACACATTTCAAATATTGTTTTTATTATTACAAAAAATTTGAAGTAAAACTTAATGAGACTATATTTTATAAAATGTTTTGTTTAAAAATATTTTAGTTATATATTATCAAAATTATTTAACATAAATTTATTAATATAATGAAAATGAAATAATCTTTTAAAATTTTAAGTTTGACTCGATTTAAGGAAATAATAAAGAAACATATATCTCTACAAATTTATTAATTTATCATTTAAATTTTATATTAGACATACAAAGTTAACATATTCAAAATAAAAACAATTCTATTGTATTAATAATTTAATCCCAGAAAGTCAAATAGTAAATATTTTAATGGAAAAACTAACTAAATAAATTTAAAAAATTATTATATATTAAAATTTAATTTATTTTTAAAATAATGTAAAAATTATTGATAATAAAATAAAAATATTGTATATACATTATTCAATTTAAAAAATGATATAAAAATAATAATTGAATTATATATTAAAATATTAATAACAAAATATTATATTAATATTAGATTAAAATATTAATAACAAAATATTACATTAACATTTTATAAAAATATTAATAACAAAATACTATATTAATATATAATAAATTGATTTTCCCTGATTGAGGTGATATCGCCAAATATATTTCTCTAGATTTGAATGATGGTTGATTTGATGAATGATAAGGCTGATGGACGACCACAATTCACTTCACACATGTGTGAAAGGGTGAGTGGGATGGCAGAGGGCATGCAAATGATTAATGGTGGATGGACGAGTTGTTGAGTTCATAATCCCCAAGTGGGTTGTGGGATTACCTTGTTGTATCCAGTTATATTTTTCTCGTGTTGGGCAATAGCAAGAAACCACAGTTGTTTGGTCCTTTCAAGTAGGTGTGCTCGAATGGGGTGTAGGTGTTGTTTTCAGGATGCGACCATGCCTTCATGGTTGATGGAGCTTGTAGTTGTGTATGTATCCTTCTTATTTACCTCTCTTTATTGTCTACAACATGCTTGATATAATACCTATTACTATTGCTTGGTCTGTAATTGGCATTATCGAAGGAACAAAAATAGGTGTTTAGAAGGAAGGAAATTTTCAGTACTTTCGATGGTTGCATACTATGTGGTGTGTGTTTTTTTTATTCCAGTATCCGTAGTTTATGGAATTTTACTATCCCGTATGGGATTTTTTTTTTCCAAATATAGATTAATTGTTGTATGATAAGGCTCTCTATACTTGACAAATGAAGCTATTTTTATAGGTTGTTCGTCATGAGTGAGGAAATTCATCTAAAATTTTTGTTTCTAACTTGTTATGTCTATGGTGTGGTTTATATGAAGTTTTGGCTCGAGGAGTCGGTCATTGATGTATACTACGTGAAGATACAAAACACTTTCAGAATTTCTCGGTGTCTTGGCCATTCTAAGAAGGGGGTGTCGAAAAATGGATGTGAATGGAGGTGTTGGCCTCCTGTTTCAAATTTTATTCTATTTATCAGGCTTAAGCCTAACATAGTTTTTTTTTGTTCCCTTTTGTGCATACGTAGCACATTCTTATAACTTGTTTTTATATTTTGACTGCATGATAAAAATTTGGCATTGGTCGGTGGCCCATATTATTAGTAGGATAGCCTATAGTCCTTGACAGGAAGATAACCTCGATGGCCCGTGGGTGATAGCTCGCTTGGAAATGAAGGTAAGGGTGGAGGCCATAAGTCACGGAAGCGTAACACCATAGGCTCCTCCTTTGCTCAGCCTCCGAAGACGAGTGGATGTAGAACATATGCCCAAATTCTCCAGGAAGCAAGTGAGGCTTACAACGTCGTCAGTCCATCTTAAGTAAAAAAAAAGATATGGTCTTGGGAAGCACATCTCAATCAATGAGAATAAGTCAAATTGTAGGTGGAAGAGTGACGAGTTCCTGTTCCTGATCTAGGACATACCCGCGAACGCACCAGCCAGTATAAACAAAAAATGCCCCTTTATTGACTAATGAAAAGTGTGGAATCCAATGCTATCACAACCTCGCCGGTAAATTATGGAAAACGAGATCCAACCTTCGAAGAAATTCAAAAGGAATTTCAATTGATTCAATTCTAGCTCCAATAATAGAACATTCACGTGGGCCACATCGAGAAACA
Organism: Pinus albicaulis; assembly: GCA_034641835.2. NCBI lineage: Eukaryota > Viridiplantae > Streptophyta > Pinopsida > Pinales > Pinaceae > Pinus > Pinus albicaulis. The sequence continues at coordinate 1,016,382,597 of CM076577.1, read as the reverse complement.
CATTTCGTGCCTCTCCAAGTCAGAAGTTCCATGTTCCAATGCAAGGATCTAGCTCTTGTGGAGTCCTCAGATGATTAGTTGTATCTTCAGTATATTTATTATTGTTTTTCTGGTTTAATATCTTGTTGTATATGTTGATTAATACTGAATATTCTAGCTTCTTAGATAGAAACTGGTGGATAGACATTCAAGCTTGTAAGGCCTTGTTTTACAGACTAAGGATATTCATATTTTGGATGTCTTATAATGTGTTTCGGTGGCCACTGAACGTATTTGATTGTAACCTACTTTTGAATATGAATGAATGAAGAAGACCTACCAAACTTGCAAAAAAAAAAACGGTAAATTGATTTATCTTGATTATATTAATATACAATAAATGTATTTATCTTTAAAAAATTATAATATATTTATAAATATGATATTTATATATAATAAATTTTTGCAATTTTTTTTAATAAATATAGAGTATCTCATTTATTTATCAAAACTATTTAATTTATTAATAATAAAACATAATAAGAAATCAATTTATAAATTACAATTATTTTAAATATCAAATTTTATTTTATTTAAAACCTTTTGTAATTATAATATGAAATTACTTAAAATAAAAAATAAAATAATAAAATAAAAAATAAATAAAAATAAATAAAAAATAAATTATTATTCTTATAGCTTTTAGTAATTTCGTAAAGAAATAAAATCATTTTGCAAAACAAATAAAAAATTATCCCAAAAGAATACAATTTGACATTTGATTTTACTTAAAACTTTAAATTATCCCAAAAAAAAAGATACAATTTGACATTTTATTTTATTTAAAACTTTTTGTAATTATGATATGAAATTACTTTAAAAGAAATATAAAAAAATTTATTATTCTCGTAGCTTTAAGTAATTTCTTAAAGAAATAAAATCATTTTGCAAAACAAATAATAAATTATCCCACAAAAGTTCAATCCATATAACCCATAAGCCTAGCTAGCTAACCCATCATAATTAAGCCAGAGAGGCAATTATAAGGGGATACTACTTAAAGGCACGATGGAAATGAGGTTGAATATTTGATCTACATACTTTCAAAATCATTAGTAGTACTCTTATTAGTAGTACTCTTATCCATCATATAACGCTCCTACTGCCTTGATACTCTGAAAATCATTAGTAGTACTCTTATCCATGATTAGAATTATGAATACTAATAAAATTTAACTTAAAAATAAATATTTCTATTGGGATTAGATATTCAGTAAGAGTTGAGTGAGATTTATTATAACTAAAAATAAAGGACGCAGGAAGAATCATGGCGTTACTCGGAACTAGTAAAAACATCAATCTTAATTGGCACCGTATCCCCATAATTGTCAATTTGAAAAAAAAAAATCGCCACAGCCAATAAAATAACAATACAATTCTAACTCCCACGTTAATCAAACCCCACGAGACTATAGTCAAACACCATGAGACCATACTATGCCTACGAACTGTATCCCTGAAAACTTGCCAACTCAGACGAGACCAGCTTACAATCTCTTTATTCCATCCTTTGGAGGGAGAGAACCCTCAGAAGAGTTCTCGCTCACCCAGTCAGTCAGCTATTTAAAATTTTCTTAGTTTTTCCACTTGAACCTTCAGTAGTAGGAGATTTGTTTCAAAAGAGAATATTCCCTTGATTCTTCAAGGGCGTATAATTGGGACAGTAAAGCTCCTTTGTTTGCTAGACTTTGACAGGGCATTGTTTTAGAACCATTAGATATTACACATTAGCTTTGCTTTCCAATTTTTAAGATTATCCACAGTATGTGATAAGCCGATTGAAGAACAAAATTGGTTCCGCCTACGACACACGGCCTCTTTATATCATTCAACAGATTGAGCATGCATGCATAATAGTAGGATCCCTAACTTGCCATATCTATTTTTTTTTGGTGAGTGATTCATTAGAAAACTGTTGTTAACTCGGTGGGCGGCAGAACCTGAGGACGAGAATTAATCTCACTTTAACATAGAAATAAAATCATACTACATAGTTCAAGTTTTTCTTATCCATATCATATGCACACAAATTTTTAAAAGTCCAAAAACATGCAATAACCATTACAAAGTATGAAAAGTTATTTTGAAATAGACAATCATTGTATCGAGTCAAAATCATTATTACACTTGCCCATTCTTTTGCCAATCTAACAAAACATTTCAGCTCCTTAGATAATTGAACGAATGAAAACGTTCATTTCTCAGTTCTCTAGTGATCCAGGAAACTCTGAAGAAATTGTATTCCTCAGTGACCATCAACGCTTCCCGGTGTTAGTAAACAGATACAATTAATAGTAAGAGTTCTGTTTTCATTATTTGGTAATGAGATTTCATTTGTTCCCACACCTGGACCATCTTTCCATGAAACATCGAAAGTGCAATTACATTGTTCTTCCCTTTTGTGGCTACCCCGAAATACCTGCCATCACATAATATACTTTGTTACTAGCACATGATGAACAACCTTATATGCTGAGGCAGAAACACACTAATATCAAAACATTTTAGAAAAGAAATAAATCAGGCACTGCTTTTAATTATATATATGATCTAAGGCAACATGATCACTTGGTAGAGGTTTAAAATATAATGTAGGGAAATCGACCTAACACTGAAGTTCAAATGATTAACGCGAACACTCTGATGTATCAAATTGGTTTCAACCTTGAATGAAAGTGATAAGCAAAAATAAAAGTTCTTGTTTAAGCAATTATTTTGACCTGTGTGACAATGGCGTCAAAAAATCTCCGATCCCTAGGGCATTGGTATGATGCACATATTGGCGTTTCCTGTGCCACCCTGGTGGTGCAGTCGGAATCCTCTAATGGCAGTGACAACGGCCGAAGGTTTCTTCTCACCTGCTGTTGATGTCATGTAAGTCTACCTCTTCAAACTCCCCTGGTGGATACACATCTTTGTCCAGTATCGTAAAGTACGGAGCCCCTTCTGTGGACAAGCCATACTCAAGCTTTACTTTATACCACGCGTTATCCTCTGCACATTTGTACTCCAACTCCGGATCGATGATAAAATTTGGATAGTCTTATGAACAATCTGTTCCAGGAAATCTGGAAACTTTTCTGAGAAGAAACTGTGTAATGTATATTCTTAGAACTCCAGCGTCTCAGAAGAAACTGTGTAATGTATCTTCTTCTTAGAACTGCAGCGTAAGTTTGGGAGGTGCTGCATCCACAAGGTAGCATTATTTTTCACTATTTTATAGTGCAACAGCACCCAATTTGTGGCGGTTCGTCACCTGCGAGTATCGGTAATAGAAGCGGAATCAGTAGCATTAACCCAAGGAAGTGGAATGGGTAACGTTAACCAAGAGACATCGACTGCCGTTGCTGAGTATATAGGTAAACGTAAAAGGAAAATCTCATGACAGTTAAAGTGATGATGTTCGTTGAGCATTTGCTTGTACCATGTTAATGTCACAGAAATTGAACATTGAATTGTCAAATATTATTGGTATTCAAACCTTGCTTGGAAGTAAATACGATTAACCATCGAAATAGATGACAATTCTATAGCCACTAATAGGATAAAATTGTGAAATCAGTTGTATTTTCTCTTTTTGTTTCGGTAGTGGTGTGTAAATTACTTTAATCCATATCATACCATTGTGGAAACAAATTCAAATGAATCTTCATTTCAATACAGAGTGGTGGAGATCAAAATAGAAACTATGGAGAGGAGCAAATATAATCAACTAATTTTATTCACGGTGAAGTAGCAGTAAAAACAATACGTGAAATTTTCACAACTATATCGCGACTAACCAAACAAGTAAAATTGTTTTCATACACCTATCAAAATTCGCTCCATGATTTTCTCCACTTGTCTTTCTAGACTTACATCCGCCACATTACACAACACTCTCACTTCTTCTTGTTAGTATGAATCTTAATCGCAAGTGTACGAAAAAAGTTCACTTTAGCCATGCATAACAAACAAACCTAGTAGCAAAGATGGCTGCCAATATCTTTAGATCTGCAATTAGTGAACTAAGATAAATGCTGCAAAATCTAGCTCTATGCATTGAAAAGACATTAAGCAATAAATAAAAACAAGAGTTGCTCCATGCATCCAATAGACAAGACAATAATATGTTTAAAGAATTTTGTATTTATGGCACCTGGGAGGATAACATAGAAGGATGTTACCAGTCTTCCTCGATGGGATGGGTTCTTATAAGTCCTCAGCACTTGAGATATAAAATCTCTCTCTCTTGATGGTGTAGAAAACCCAGACAAAAAATGGAACTCAAAGAGAGCTCACAAAAAATATGATAGCAAAATATGGCAATGATGGTGGATCAAAATTATACCAAAATTATAAATCTAGAGTGATCTTTAGGCAACAAAAGGTAGCGAATGAATGGGAAAACCATTGTATTTATAACGAAATATTGAGTTAGTCTAGATATTGGTGCATAATTAAAATATTATTAACCAAATCAAGATCCAATTTTTATGAAATATTTTATTATATTTGTTAGAGGGAAAAGAATTTGATTTGGGTGAAATCCCTTTATTTGTAAATAATAAATAAATAAATGATTTATTTATTATTTTAAGGATGTGGTTGAGTAATAATCAAATAAATAATGATTTATTTAATTATTTATGAATGATTTAGTCAAATTTAAGAAGGAATATTATTTAAATAAGGTTTAAATAATTATTCCTAGAAAATAATAAGATAAATAATGATTATCTAATTAATTTTCCTATTTTGGGTTAAATATGACCAGGAATATTAATTAAACTATTGTTTAACTAACTATTCCTTGAGGAAAATCAAACAAATGTATATTTATTTAATATTTCCTCATGGCGTTTCCTGTTTCGACTATAAACAACTTAATAAATGTGGCTTACTAAGTTATTTTTCATAGTGAAAGCAATTTTACTAAAGGTAAAATAGGTCTTACATGGTGTACTTAGGTCCATCTAATAGTAATAGGTTAGATAACCAAAAAATGGTGTAATAAATTGCCCCCCAGCGTGTGAGCGTTAGGAGCTAATCGTATGACCGAAGTACGTTGTAAGAACTCAATCACTAGACATTGAAGGGGAAGTCAGAGAAAGAGAAATATAAGGTAGACCAAAGCACTAGAGGACTAGACCCTGAGGAGGCGAGACTTACAGGTGTGACAAGAATCTTTTATGAGTGAGTACCTGTGCTATAGGCGATGGGGGAGGCATACCTATGCCCACCGAGACAAAGTGCAAAGAATAATGCATTCGGTAAATAAGGGACTGAACTATATAGTACATGCTGACATAAACATGAGCTAGATAAAAATATTATAATAATCCCACATACATACTGTATCTGGGATAACAACGAGGAATTATAAAATAATATTTGAGTACATGAGATATAAACACAACCAATGTGCCCCTGTAAATAGGAAATGGCTTTGAAAATCTTATTGATACATGCAAACTAAAAGGTGCTGCAAGCACCTGAGGCTGACATCATCAAATCTATGGAGCTGCATCAAAGGTTGTGATGAAGAGGTCATCCCGGCATGTGGGGGGCTATCTGAAGGGCCACCCCCTCATGAGGTCTGAAAACATCTCACACATACCCGGGAATCACCAGTATCATCTGTTGCATCATTTAACCATCAAGTATATAGATCTTGATCATGTTGAAAGGAGCTAGAACTGAGAAGCAATCAAGTCAAAGGCTAATAAGGAGTCCCTTTGCCTAATCTGAGGCACCAAAAAAGAGTGGAAGTTGGAACTAAGGTACACCACCCTCTAGACCAATCTTCTTGAATGAATGATTTGATGTCGACAGAAGGAGGTCCACCATAGGTGAGGCAATAAGGGGTTCTCAACTAAGGCGCGAGAGAAAATAGTGGAGCGTTTGACAAACTGACACTAGGGATGATGATGAAATGGGATTATTGAGTAGCGGATCGATGACTTCTCTTGTTAGAGCATAAAGGGCATGGATGAACTAGCAGTGACTGACACACTATCATGAGGGATAAGGGATAGTAGGGCTGAAGGTCATAATGTGCGACACGAGAGAAGAATCAAGAAACGAAGGATGGAGGACTATAGGGAGATAAAAAGGACTAAAGATAGACTCCATATATGTGATGATGACTCAAATCAGATGCTCTAAACAAGGGTGACTCGATGATGCTGCCACACAAAAAAGCTCCAACAAGGACCATAACAACATGAGTACAAGATGATTACCCATGACAAAAATGGGCATGGAAAAGTATGGAGGCAAAGTCATGCCCCAAGTACAAGTGTTGCAAGTGAAGAAATTTTATTTTGAGGAGTGGTGAAGTAACCTTTCTTGGACAAAATGTGTCCTGGTGAAGTATCAAATCACGAAAAACTAACAGATCCCCATTTGAGGGCTCGGTGAGAGCTTTCCAACGATACAGACGGTTTGTCCAACTGAAAAAAGGTTCAGCCGCAGCAGGAAAAAGAAAAATCAGGGGTTTCTCTTTTAATAACGCATTTTCCCTCCAAATTCACTCATTTGCAAGTGTAGTTGTCATGAATGTAGAGAGGAGAGAAGGCCCTAAATCTTGCAGTGATCATAGTGGACAAACCGACTGTTGGAATCGAGATCCGTCAGTTGTAGGTAAGAGGCCTAACCCTACTATTTCATTTTAGTGGATTGAAAGTTCAGTTTAGGCACCCAGAGCTCATGAACACGCTAGGTCGCACATTTTGGGGTCTGTTCTGCGACCTGGGTAGCACGTACTAGGCAGAAAACCGTGACTTGTCTGAGGAAATGACCTGAAAAGTGCGACCTGTCAGAGAAAGGGGGTTTAAGTGCTATTTTTGGCTAAGTGCTGGGATTTTTATGGTTGAGGGGAATAGATTCCCCCAAGAATGTTATGATCATTCCAAAATGTATTTAGAAAGGGGGAATCTAAACACATTTTATGATGTGGTGTGCCATTTGTTTTCGTTATGGTTATGCAGTTTGAGAAAGGGAATGGAGGATTACCAATCTATTTTGATACTGCATATATGAAGCATATGGACTTAAGTTTCTAGGTTGGCATACATGGTGTCACTATCTCAAAGAGAGGATTTAGAGATAATGAACTGGTGCTTGCTACACAACATTTTTTCACTATACCAGCAATCCCCAACTCTCACATTAGAGGGTCATTTCTGTGACTAATAAGAAGTTTCATGCCTTGCAAAGATCATCATTGCATCCCTTTACATGAGAGAAATATTCCTTCTGTTGACAATTCTATGAGTAGAGCTTCAAAAATCTTTGTTTTTTCCCATGCGCGAGTATCCAATTCTACCCTCGCCCTGATGGAGAAGATTAACATTGGGCCCTGTGCCAGTTGGTGCTTTGTCCCAGTTAAACACCTGCGCTGAGCTATTTAAGGAATGTTTTTTGAAAATAGAGGTGAAGATTCCACTTCAAAAACTTCGAGGATGAGTCATTGGGAGTGGTTGGGCTGAATAACCAAAGACTCCCTCCTTTAGTTTATGGTTTCCACCTCCCATCAGAACCTCCTAAAGGATAGGCCTCCCTCCCACCTTTGTAGGGATCCTAACCTTCTCCTTTTCCTCTATAAAAAGAAGCTATTTATGTTTTCATAATCTAGGTAATCAACTGAATATATGAACATGGAGAATTGAGTATACTATAGCATAATTGTTGAAGAGATAGAACAAGAAGAAACTTAGTTGAGAGACCTTAACTTCATGCCCTCATCCCGTCTGAATCCCCTGATAGGTATCTGAGGTGAGCTTTGGCTGAACCCCGCTAGAGGAGACTGCAACATCAAAGCTCTGGTTGTACCTCTTCCTTCTATCAATATATACGTGACTATTGTTTGGGTTCCCATTTTGTGTTATGTTGTTTGTTTTAACACAATATGCTTAGCCCTATTTGACTGGTTAGTCTTTACAAATGGAATTATTATGTTGTATGTTGCTCTTGTTTACTGTTTTATGTAGAGGTATCCAAGCATGACTGCAGATGGATTGTGACTTGCCAAGGCAGGAGCGAGAGGTCACCACTACTACAGCCATAACCACATATTTGGATACCAGGTAGGTAGATCTACCATGTCGTCTTTCATTCTGTAATTAGGAACCTACACTCTAGCATGTCTCTTTGTTTCTAGACCCACTCTAGGGCTAGAGGGATCGTCTCTGTTTGCAGAGAGAATTTACCTGCTTAACAAATTGGTGACTTCACTGGGGAATCAGTGTGAGTTTGTCGTTTTAGCTTGTTGGGTCGATTTCAGTTGTTGGCTTGCTTGTTTGTCTTTTTTCTAGTTTGCTAGCTTGCTTGCCATCCCCTGTTCAGCTCTAGAGCGTCAAGGTTGATCTATGCTCATTGGATTTGCCTTTTTTTCTATAGTTATTTAGCTTGGCTCATTTTTCATTTGAACAGTCGCGCCGATTGGCACAGGCTGCTTTTGGTGCAGTCACGCCAACCCTTGTTTGGAGCTAAATACCACCTCATAGTCACTCCAACTCCTGTAGAATTAGGTTTACACTACTTGATCAGTACTCTGGTCAATTGTGCTTGACTCTGGGTGATTTTTTGTGTATAATTAAGCCTTTGGGACTTTTTTTATTGTTGTTCACTTGTTTTTCTCAGTCATTTGTCTATTTTCCTATCGGTGTAGATTAAGGCCTTAGGGTTTCTAAGCGTCTTTGTGCACTGAGCCTTCTTCTTGGAAATCAAGTCTTGTTGATTGTTGTCAGTCTCATTCTCGGGTCGATTTCACTAATTTTTTTTTATCCTTTTGAGTGTTTTCTTTGATTTAATGATCATTTCATTTTTCAATTGATTCTTCTCCTAGTTGCTCCAAGCATAGGTTACATTGCTTGTTTTGGGTCATTTTTGAAAACTTTCTTTTGGTTTGAAAGATTGCAGCATTAATTTGAGAGATCTCTTGTGCTTGTTTTGCATTTGATTGAGTCATTGAATTTCGATTCTTACAAAATACTCAAGCTAGTGTTTGTTTTCATTTTTCATGTAATTAGTGCATTTGGTACTTCCTTTCATCGAAAAATTTTAAAAAAACATATTTTGCATTCTTTCTTTGCACCGAAATTGAAACGTTCTTTGCATAACTAGCATTTGATAATATAGGAGAGAGTTTCATTTTCATTTGACTGCATTAGAGGCATTAGAGGATTTATTCGCATACTTTAATTATTTGTTATTGTTTGAAAGATCTCTATCCTTTTCGTAACTAGCATTCATTGAATTGAAAATGATGTTCATTTGCATATAGTTTGCATCTAGGAATTTGACCTCCAAATTCGATAGGGCCTTGAAATTGAAACATAATCCAAGATCAACTTTAAAATTCACTCAATCAACCTAAGGAAACATTGAAACCTAACGCAACATTTTTAGTGGTCTAGGCTAGAGATGTGTTCCGGCGTGTTAAAACCTAGTAGTTTTCGTTCATCTTTTGGATTTAGACAACGTTGGTATGGACTTGTGCTCCCTATACCGTCGAGTATATAAAGCGAGACCCCCCTAGGTTGCAATCCTTTTATCCATAGGAAGCTGGGTCTAATGCCTTGTAACCATGATACATTTAACACAGCGTTTGGGTAGACTACCTACACGTATGTTAAGTCCTTGGTCATTTCTCTTTCATTTGATCACCAAGGTGTATATGGAAGTTCATGGAAACCTAATACACCTTCTTTCTTAGAGTACCTGAGTAGTCATTTTGATCTTTTCATAACTCTTTAAAAAGAGAAGAGATTGTCGAGCACTTGTCCTTTCATGCTCATTTCAAATTGAAAGTGACTAGAGTCATATTTTTCCTGTTTCTCTACTCTTAAAATATGAAACAACGAAATTTGGTTTCAGTGTCATAAAATTAATTACCTACGATCACACACCCGTTAAAAGTTTTGTTACTTGTCTTGTTTTTGTTTTCTTTAGTTTTTGACCTTGGAGCCTTTGATTGGCTATCTCTTTTCCTTCCTATTTTGATATACAGTCAAAGTGGCGGAACCTCCAGTTTCAGCGTCCTCACTACCTCCTAGAGGTAGTTCTTTTCCGAACGTTTCTTTTGAAACCCCTCAGTCCACTACATCTGCTGAGTTTTCACAGCCTATTCTCCTATCTGTCCAGCCTCTTGCTACTCAATCTCTGCCTAAAGATTTTTTTGAGTTCAATTGGCCTCCTTTAGGTGCTTGGTCTGGTTTTGGGGAAGAAGTAGAATTCCATCCTCTTACGTCGAGATCGCCATTTATCACTGTTGCAGTAACTCCTAGTCCTTGTAGTATTTTCGAATATCTTATGGCAAAATCAGATATGGATTCCTGCAGTCCAGTTGACAGTGAAGGAATTCCTGTTTCCACAGGAGAATATCAACTCTTTCTTAAAGATATCCCTTGTGTCTCTATCTAGTCTTCTCCACCATCAGTGTCACTTTCGCTCAGATATATGTCTTTGAGTTAGATTATGTCTGGTGTTTCATCCATAGCACAATCCATCACGTCAACTCCTCCTCGGAGTTCGGTCCTCCCTTCGCTAGGAATGTCACCTTCGGCATCAGTTCTGTCGGTTCCTCTTACATCTATCCCAATTCAAACTACTGTCTGTGTGGCTTCCTCTACACTGGTTGTTACATCTTAGTCGTCCCGATATTTTCACACTCAGAGGTTTATTTTTCTCAATCCTACGTGCCCTATTAATCTTGGTCCGAGAAAATCACAATCTCATGCCGTGGAGGCCCCACCTACTTCTAGTGTTGTTTCCACTATCCCAGTGATTCCTGGCAGCCTTAATTTTGAAGAGTATCTGTTGGCTATTCAACAGCAGAGCTCTCAGGGCTCTCAGCAAACCCAAGCTCCTGGTAATCCTAGATTCCATCACTATGATGTTGTTGGTAACCATTTATATGTGTATCCGCATCATTATGAAAAATATGGCAATCCTATCTATTTTCCTCTTATTGATTCTCATCAGGATGTTTATGATCCTTATCAGACTGTTACTCATCTAGGACCTACTTTACCCGTGCAACCCTCTGGCTTACAAGGACAACCCTCATCGGGACAACATTTGCTTAGCAGGGCTATGCCTTTGGTCCACAGGGATAACCTTTCGGTCCACAAGGCCAACCTTGACAAGGTCAACCTTTGTTTCAACAAGGACAACCTTCTGGTCTGTTTGGTCAACCTCTGAATCAACCAGGACCATCTTCTGCTCCTAGGGGGAAAATCTATCCACCACAAGGATAACTTGTTGCACCCCAACCACAGCCACATGTTCATTCCAGCCCAAACTTTGTGCAACCAGGAAAACCTTACGGTCCTCCTCTAGGTCAACCTGGTTATCAGGGACAACCTATTCCATCGCAACCATCAGTCCAACCTTTCCCACAAGGGCAACCCGGTGGTCCTCAATATGCAATTCAACCAGATCAGCAGCCCGTTCGACCTACTCAGTCGATTTCATCGGTTCTGCAACTGATTCTACCTGTTTATCCAACTTAGCTAGGTTCACATGCTCAACCTACTCAGCAAGGTCCACCTGCTAAACCGCAAGGCGTTTATTACACTCAAGGTAAATATCAACCGGTATATAATGCGCCCCAAGGTTTTTACCCTCAAAATCAACCTCAAAGTCATGCTTACATTCTGCAACAAAATCCTTACGTTGCTCAGCAAGGGCCTCAATAGTCTACTCGGACTCAATATCTTGGTCCCCAACCCCAGTATCAACATAATTATCCTGCTTCTAACCCCTATGATCAGAATCCTTCGGGACAGAATAGCTAGGGACAAAATTTCTCTAGAACTGGGTGGAATGTGAACACGGGTCCTTATCAGAGGCCTCCAATGACTTTTAATCCTCAATTACCATTTCTTGCAACTTTGAAGTTACCAGATGTGTCAAAGTTAACGAATGATCCTACTCTTCATAACCTTTATTGGCCTTCGGTTCCGACCAAGATTCCTCGTGATTGTCCTAAATTTGAGGGCAAGCCTAGTAAAGACCCCCAAACGCATGTTATGACTTAACACTTGTGGTGTTCCTCTAACTTTTGGGTTGACGATTTTATTCGGCTCTGTCTTTTCCAACGAAATCTTATTGGTGTCGCTGCAAAGTGGTACATTGAGCTGTCTCGTGGTGTCTTCCAAGATTTCTATTCCTTAGTCATGGTCACAGGGGATTCACTGGGGGAGCAATATCATACCACGTGGGTGCATATTGGGGGATATATTTTTAGAGGAAAATGAAATTATATATTGGGGGATATATAGGGGGTAAAGGGTTTTAATATTGGCAATTATAAAAAATGGAGCTCAAAGTTAATGAAAAAATATAAAGGGGTATACAAAATGTTAATGAAAAAATGGATACCTACAATATCTAGTGAAAGTAGGGGTTTTTTAAATTGGGAAGGTGTATTGGGTTTGTATTGGTACAGGGTTCGATAATGTGATTTTCAAAGGTATTTTCCAATATGTAGTCAAATCAAGAGTATTGTTTAATATGTCATGAACGCACACGATATGTCATAGGCTCATTGAGTGAAGCCCCTGTGGCCATGGTGTTGCTTACAGATTTTCAGTTATCAATCTGCTATGAGACAGGGACACATCTCCTCACTTTGTTGAAATAGGACCGAGCTACTCATATCTCAAATCATATTCATCAGTAGCAACGTCATCGTCACATGATCAAGTTTGAGATTCTTGATCAACTTCTGACTCATTGGTTCACTACCTCCTTTTTCAATCAGATTGAGAAGGACATAGCTATGGGGGCATGTGTAATCGAGGAACAAGCCATTTCTTATGCCCAGTACCTTGATCTTGCGTACTCTCAGTCTGGTGCATTATATGACATCTTTCCTGATGCTCCTCGACCTGGAACTTCTAAACCATCAGTGACTCCATCCTTCGATGGTATTATTGTTTCCATATCTTACACTTCTCAGAAGTCTTCTTCATCCAACTTTGGGAAGCAGAAGTCTACTTCTTCCAACAATGTTGCTTCTGATTCCACCTTGAATTATAGCAAACCCGCAGAAGTTAATACCGTTCAGGCCAATCCTATGAATATCGCTTCTAAAGGTAAGAAGAAGGGTAAAGGTAAGGCCAAAGCTGATACCCAAAAACAGGATTCTTAGAAACCTGGTGCTGCCGATGGTTCTCAACGAAAACCAAAGTGCCCTTGTTTGATTTGTGATGAAGAGCACTTCACTAAGGACTATCCTTGATGATTTGAAGTGAGTTGATTGCTCAAAGGCACCTAGGGAGCTCTGACCATTCTTAAAGAACCTTTCCCATCTCAGCAAACCTAGATGGTAGAGAAACCTCAGTCCTCTGCCCCATTTGGCTCTCAGGTATTCATGATGAACAATTCTGCACCTATTTCTATTGCTACTCGATCGAAATATTATTCTAGATCGTGTCAGGCAGCGAGGAAGGTGATTGCTAATGGTCCTCCTCCTCCACCTGTTTCTGGCTCTTTTGAGATTGAAAAGCCTAGCTCCAAATCCATTTTACGACGACCTTCCAAACATGTACTCTGCAAGTCTTATTACAATATTAACGCCTATGCCACTTAATATTACAGTATTGTTGAAGATTTGGCTCAGGCACCATCTGCGATGTCCACTTTAGAAGTACTTCATAGTTTTCCATCTCAATGGAAGACTTTGTTTTCTGTGATTGGCAGGATTGACCTTGATGATACTATTCTTCTCGCTTTCAATTTAGAGAATTTTGTCCCACGACTTCCGCATCAGATTTCACTTATTATCCAAGTTGGTGTTAACTGTCTGAATATTCACCAAGCAGTTGTGGACGAGGGTGCGTCTACATGTGTCATGTCATTTGCTTGTTGGAAAGCCATTGGTTCTCCAGTTATCACTTCCTGACCAAATTCCCTTGAAGCATTTGATGGAAGGGAATCTAAACGTCTTAGTGTTCTCGCTAGTTTGCTGATTATGTTGGAAGGAAAGACAGTCAATGTTGAGGTTGAAGTAGTTGATGCTAAGCTCAATTACAATATTCTCCTCGGAAGTAGTTGGACTCACACCATGCTATGTGTTCCTTCCACTCTCTTTCGTGTTTTTAAATTCCTGTGTGAAGGAAAGATTGTTACTATTGATCAATTATGTTTTTTCACTTCTTCTTCCTAGAACAACGTTCCATACGTGGATCAGATTCCTACTCCCTACGAGAGCGTAGGGCCAGGCCTTTTCAAGGACCTTGCCCTCATGGGTATTTTTCCCCTTTCATCACCAAACATTGTTAAGGTCAACATGATCTCTCAGTCTGATGACCCATGGATTATCCCTTCGCCTAAAAATATCGATTCTTTCGAAGATTCAATGCCATTGAGTCCAATTGAAATTGACCACTGTTAACTCATAGCAGCTTTGGATACTCCGTCCTTTGATTTTGCTCCTTCGAGCATGTCTCTTGAAATTTATTCTCAATCTCCATGGCTTGGTGATTCCGATTCGCCTGATCCTTTTAAATAAGTGTTTCCCTCCGATGAGGCCATTGTTGAAACCATGTCTCTCAAAGATCTATCATGGGACGATGGTCATCATCGTTCCTCGTTTATGCCAAGTCTCGGGGCCATGTCTATGTGTCTTGAGCGATTTGCCTCTCAGGTTCCTTCTCCTCCACTTCAAATGCCTATTTAGACACATGAAGTTTTTTCAGAAGGTAACTTGAGTAACATTACATAGATGATGCCTATTGAAATTTCCGTTAAAATGGGAATCGTCGAGAACATCAATATCGGGGTCACTTGTTCTTCAGATGAAGTACAATTTTACACTAGCCTTTTCCATGAATGCCCTAATGTCTTTGCATGGTCCTATGAAGAAATTTATGGAATTGATCCTAGTATAGTGGTGCATGAGATTCCTACTTATCCTGATTCAAAACATGTTCGCTAGCGCCTTCGTCCGATGCACCCTAGAAAAGTTGTTTCCATTAAGGTTGAAGTGGAAAATATTCTCAAAGCTAGTTTCATTTATCCAATTCCATTGACGGAATGGGTCTCTAATATTGTTCCTGTAGATAAGAAATAAGGAACAATTCAGGTCTGTGTTGATTATCGTGATATCAATCGAGGTTGTCCTAAGGATAATTATCCTTCTCCCTTTATCGATCAAATCATTGATGACTGTACCAGGAGCGATATTTTTTCCCTCATGGATGGTTTTTCTGGTTATAATCAGATTAACATTCTCCCGACTGATCAACACAAGACTATCTTCATCTGTCCTTGGGGTACCTTCAATTATAAGAAGCTCCCTTTTGGCTTAAAGAATGTTGGGACCACATTTCATTGAGTGATGTCCTATGCCTTTCATGATATTCGTCACTTCGTTCATCCCTATCTCGATGAACTTCCGTGTCATTCAGCTAAGCGCAGGGATCATATTCACCATCTTCATCAAAATTTTCTTCGTTGTCAATGCTACAACATTCGGCTTAATCCACACAAGTGCATCTCTGCATTGATTCCGGTAGACTCTTGGGGTTTATCATGTCCAAAGATGGAATTCGTCTCGATCCGCTCAGGGTTGAGGCTATTATCAATCTCCCCTCTCCCTCCTCATTACATCAGTTTCATATTTTACAAGGGAAGGCTAATTTTCTACATCGTTTCATACGTAACTATGCAGAAGTGGCTAAAGGATTCACACGATTATTTTAGCAGGGCGTCCCTTTATGTTGGGATGAAATTTCTCAGAAGTATTTTGATTCATTGAAGACATTGCTTGTCAATTCTCCTTTGCCGCGTCCTCCAAATTATCATCGTGATTTTTCCCTCTATTTAGATGCCACTTTCAACACGATTGCCATTGTTCTGGTACAAGACGATGATGATGGTCACAAGCATGTTATCCATTACTTATCTTATAAAATTATCGACCCTGAAACACGCTATGCACATGTCAAGAAGTTAGTGTTAGCTGCAGTTCAGGCAACTCAGTTCTAATTGCAACCCTATGACCTACATATTGTCTCGACAATTGCTGGGGGGCAAATACTCGAAGTGGATTGTCATCATCCAAGAGTTTGATTTGGAATTTACTACTACCAAGTCAAGGAAATCATTGGTCTTTGCTAATTTGATCTGTTTAATCCCTTTTGACTCCGCTCCCTCTTGTTCTGAAGAATACATTACAGATGATTCACTTTTCTTGATTAGCACCCTTGATCCTTGGTACAGTGATATCATCATCTATCTCCAGAATTCAACCTTCAGATCTGAGTTGAGGAAGGATGCCCAGTGATGCATCTGACTTTAGTTGCAACGTTATCGTATAGTTGGAGATACACTCTATCGTATCGGAGTCGATTCCATACTCCGCCGATGTTTGACACTTGAGGAAGCTGAGAAAGCCCTAAATGATTGTCACAGTGGCACCTGTGGTAGTCACATGTCTAGTTATGCTACTGCAAAAAAAATTATTCGTGCTGGTCATTTTTGTCCTTCTATCTTCAAGGATTGCATTGTTGCGATTTGTAAATGCCATGATTGCCATATTTACCAATGCAATATGTGTGCGTCACCCGTACCTCTTCATCCTGTCACTACCACTGGTCCCTTTACTAAGTGGGGAATCGATTTTATGATGTGTAACCCTAACTTGGATGGGGGGCTTTCCTATATTATCGTAGCCATGGACTACTTCACCAAATGGGCCGAAGCAATGCCTACACTTGCCGCCGACGGTAAGACAACTGCTCAATTCATATTAAATCACATCATTGCTAGGTTTGGCATCCCTCAAGCCATGGTTACTGATCATATTTCCCATTTTCGACATTATATGGTGGCGGAGTTGACTTCTAAGTTGGGTGTGCATCATGACAGCTCAGTGCCATACTACCCTTAGCCCAAGGGCTAGGTTGAAGCTGTGAAGAAATTTCTTGTCACCATGCTTCAACGTACGATTGGAATCCACAAATCCAATTTGCATCTCATGTTATTTTCGGCTCTTTGGGTGTATCGAACCTCAATTAAGAACGCAACCAAGTTCACTCCTTTCCAATTGGTTTATGGTCTAGAAGCTACTCTTCTGATTGAATGTGAAATACCTTCACTCAAGTTGGCTATTGAATTACTACCAAATATTTCGACAGAAGAAGAGCAACTCCTTTATTTAGAAAGGTTAGATGAAACCTACTGCTTTGATGCTCTGGTTATCAAAGCACAGATTAAGGGGGTCAAAGCTCATTTTGACTAGTCAGTTTCGCCTCGTTCCTTCTTTGAAGGAGATCTCATCCTCCTGTATGACCAAGCTCATGATAAGCTTGGGGCAGGAAAATTTCAACCCATGTGGCATGTGCCCTACATTATTAAATGAGTGTTGCAGAATGGGGCCTATAAGCTCATTGGTTATGAAGGTAATCCTCTTGAACAACCCAGAAATGGGTTATATCTCAAAAAATATTATGCATGAGTCATAAATGCATTATCTACATAGGTGCTGTTTTCATTTTTGTACATGTTTTGGTTTGGTGTGCTTTGTGAAATTTCTTCCTGCTTATTGGGTCCCGCTTATTGTGCAAATGTCTATTACTCCTTATGTCAGTTTCACAGATGGCGCTTCCTACAGTACTAGGAATTTGTCTTCAGCAGCCTGGGTAATTTATGATCGTGCTGGTGAGTTGATAGATCTGCATGGTATTTTTCTAGGATGAACTAGAAACAATTTCATGTCGTTGAATATAGTACTTTCATTGAACTATTAACTAAGGCAGTGAACCTCGACATACACACATTGATTGTAAATCTAGATTCATAGCTTGTTGTTCCTCAGCTCAATGGTCATTATTCGGTCAGAAATCCGTACATTTTGAGATTGTATTTATGTATTCGTTTTCTAGAAAGACATTTTTATTTTATTAAATATCAACATATTCCTAAAATAATGAATGCATTAACTAGTACAGTTGCCAACATTGTATTAGATAGACATTTGCGTAATTTATAGACTCGTCATCATATGTAACAGACCCATGTAGGAAAATAGATGTATATATATATATATATATATATATATATATATATATATATATATATATATATATCGAATGTTTGCATGATTGTGCATCATAAATTAAAAAAATATATGTGTTTCTACTACATCCCAAGACACCATGTCTCCCAAAATATGCAGATAAAAAACCTAGCTGTCTAATTGGCATGATGATCATGTTAGCATGTCACTACCTGTACAAACCACCTCAGCAAGCGGTGAATTTGGCTGGGCACCCCTATGGTATGTTTGTGGTAGGCATGAGGAACACCATCGAATCGTGCATAGTTCGAGACTCCATGTGTGATTCCCACCAGATTGCGCACGATCTCGTCTTCCTCACCTCCCTCACCATGAGGGTCGAAATCGCGAGGGATTCGCCTCACTATCGGTGACATACCTGTGGGTCTCTCTGGGCGAACATTTGCAAACACATGGATTCAATGTCAGAACATACGTAAGTAAAAAAACATAATACTCATGAAAATTAAAAAATGAGGCTTACCCAAATCTTCATCCCAATCCTCTCCTTCCGGGAGTGGGAGGTCCAGATCATCAGTAAAATATGTACTAGAGTAGGGCCAGTCCTCCATGAAAATCAATTGTTGGCCGAGCCAATCAAATAATTCTGGTCTCCAAGAAATCTATTGACCACCCCCTGCCCTTGCAATCAGAGCTTCCCATCGGGACTATGACCTCCTTGCGCTATAATATTGGTAGTTGTTCTAAGAACAATGGTACCAGGATAGATCCATAACCAAATTGTTTCAATTTGGCCTTCTTGCATTTTTTTATCTAGCGTTTCATGTTTATTGTCACAGCCTCTTCCTAGTTGTAGATGGTTGGTGTCAAGCAGTCTACAACAAGAAGAAATTGTGTCTTTGTTGCTTCATGCAGTGCTTTCGATCCCGCAGCTTCTGTGATGGTATGTAGCACAAATTTTAGTGCCAAATCTGGGATAGTCTCAATATCGACTTTCCCACTTCCTGATCCCTTCCATGCCCCTAGAAATACCCTTTCAATCACCATGGACATATTCTCCATGCAAGGCCATGTGCTGGTTAGGATTCGTGCTACTCCCCTCCATGATAACCTTATTATGAAATAGACATTAGAGACATCAATCTCAAGTTCTTGATCTCGAAGGATGCACTTTTATTGATTTTCATCCCATATGCTGATCAAATACTATAGCAGCTCTAGTTGAGTTCAGAGACATGGTGTTAAGAAGAATTTTTTCAGTCCACATTCTCTAAGAGCTTCCATTCATCTCTCATTTCCCATGGCAAGCTCATCCTCTTTGCTATGTTCCCATTCTTTCCATTCTATTACCATTTTTCCGCTTTATACCTGCAAACATTGATATGTCAAGATTTTTAGCCTAATTAAACAATCGAATTTGTGAAAATTTGGTCTATTTACTGGCATTTTGAACATAAAAATGGTTTGCGCCAATGGGCACCCCCTAGTTAAGGAAAATATGCAATTAGCATGAGTTCGTGCTCAAAACTCGCGCTAAGCGCCCTACCCTAAATTTTCCAATGTCCCCCCTTAGAAATTAAACTTGAGTGTTGCAGGCATGAAAAAGGATTCAAAATTAAGGGAAAGGTGTTTGCTCTTACCTGGAACTGATGGATTCAATATTGGTCTGCCGGATCGTCCAATATCATCGCCGCAAAATCATAGTGCTAAATGGGTAACTATCGCTCCACGAGAGGTAAAAAGTGAAAAGTAACTATTTTTACCATTTTTGTCATTTTATAATTAGGTTTTAAGACACTTTTTCGATTATTTTATTATATTATTTCGAGAAATGGGTTTTAAACGTGTCTCTTATGCAGCAACAGGTTTTGATGCGGCAGTGATGAAGTAACGAGTTATATTTTATACTTTTTCGAACTCGGTAAAAACATGAAAAAGTAAATACTGGAGTCATCTTTCATCTCTTTTCTGACTCTCTAAAATTGAAAAGATTGCTGAGATTCTTGTCATTTTGAACTCATTAAAATGGTTGCGAAACGATATCTACCTAGTATACGTTTACCCCTTTTTCGGGTTGGGATAGATTATTTACAAGAAAGGAATACCTTAGCCTATCACGACTAGGAGGTTCCTTCTGATATTGTTTTCTACCTTTTCAGATCTGAGAGACTATCTATGAAAAGGGACATGTTGGAGTTTTCTTTTCTTCCTTCATTTAAAACTCTCTAAACATGAAAAGATTCTGAGTTCTCTCTTTTTCAGACTCATTAAATGCTAATGACATCAGACTTCATCGCCATGACGTTACCCGAGTTCCTCCTTCCTAGTGTTAGCCACCTATAAAATTTGTCATATCAAATGGTGGCTAAATATTTTTAACCTTCAAGAGATAGTTTCCTTTGAAAACCTATCATCTTTTGAAGTCTTATGATTTTCTTCACCCTTTGAGTTAATATTCACTGCTCTTTCCCTATTTATCCTAAAGAGCCTGCTATTTTCCAAGAGAAAGACTGCTTAACCACTCCATTTTCCCTCATCACACTTCTCCTTTCACCCATTTTTCCTTCTTTATAAAATCCATAAAAATCCCTTCATCTAACCTCTATATCATTCCAAAGACCCTTTTTAACCGTTTGTTCCCCTTTCATTTGATTTGAAAACTCTTATCTCCTCTACCAGAACCTTGTTTTGGCCTTAAAATCCTTGTTTTTGGTTTAAAAACACCCTTTCTGCACTATAAGGTTTTTTAAGCCCCTGAGGGCTTATTTCCTTTAGCTCCTGACCTCCATATTCCCCAAAGCCCCATAATCGGGCACTAAAAGGATCTAAACCATATCCCAAACCCCTTTTTCCTTTGTTTTTGATTGCCTTGGCATTATCATTTTTTAAGACATCAGGACCGTTGATCTACATAGATCAATGGCCATCGGGCTACCGGATCTCCACCCATTCACCTACTTTTCCCTTTCATAACCTACCCTATCTTTGAATCCTGGCCATTCATTCATCCGATCAGACGATCAGGACTAAAACCCGACAAACAAATAAACCCAACCGCTACGCGACAAAACTGTCGGTCCCACCATCCTTTCTCCATGTAGCTTGCCCTCCGTCGCGTGCGATCCACACCTTTGGATCTGGAACCTCCGATCTGACAGCGGATGATGCATTTCGCGTTTTTTTTCACTTGTGAGTTAACACCAAAAAATTACGCCAAATGGGCGGTATTGGAAGGGACACTCGTCAACTAATGTGTGGAATCGCATTTCTTTTTGGAATACTTCCTTCCCCCCAAAGCCTGCGCAAAAACTGGTGCCGGTTTTCCACCTTACCACCATCCTCCGAAAAATTCATTTTCTCCTTTTAATCTTGGCCATCGATATTTAAGATGAGATGGCTCACATTATGTCGCAACCCTGACTCAGTTGCCCTTCATCATTTTCCCAAACACTCCATCAAATGATCTCGGCCATCGATTGTTTTAATCCAATGGCCCTCATTACATTTCGACCCCAAGCCATTGCCATCCATCATTCTTCCAAATGATTTCATCAAGTAATCTTTGTCGTTCATTATCCTAATCTGACGGCTCTTATTCAAATGTTGTGCCCAAACTCCATTTGCACCTATTTCTCTTCCGCCAAGTGTTTTTCTCCCTTTTTACTGCAAATTCCTCCATTCCACACAGCTTTGTCCCCTCCATTAAACCTTTGAAGCAGTCTTAACCAAATTCTGTAGGGTTTTATAATGAGTTTGTGTGTTTTTGCAGGGTTTTAAATGGTGTTTCCTCTGTGTTTTTCCCAGTCATAGTCAGGTGACAAAAGGGCCCAGAATTACCATTATGTGGCTTAAAATCAAAGGAAAAAGGAGTTGATGGTTATGGAATTCATGTCTATCAGGGATATCACGACCCTTGATCTCAAAAACCCTCCATCTGACAGAAAGTCACCTGTATAAAGACAGAAAAAACAAAGTGTATCAGTAATGAAGAATCAAGGTTAAAGAGGATTAATTAGAGCCAAAGATTGATGATTAGAGTTTTTAACCCTCCGGTTTACAGAGTTAAAGACAATATCTGAAGAATGAAGACCCAAAGACATAGATGAAGGCTTAATTAGGCCTAAACATAGCTCAAGGACAGATTAAGGTGTTTTAAGATAAAAACAAAGAAAAATATCAGTGAAGGAGGCCTCCACTACCACATCATAGGCTATTTATCCTTTTCAGCTACCAAAGTGCCACCTACAACCTCAATAAATCAAATGGAAGCAAATTTATTTCCTAGTAAGTGATATTTTTGCCTAAAGACAGCCAGAGTTATTTCCACCAGCTTAAAGAGTTTCAAAGTCAACAAAAACTGCCAAGTAGTTTAATACTTAATGAAAATCAATTAATACAAAGAAAATATCAGAAATATTCTCTGATTGAGTTTCTCAAAGGCAAAGAAGCATTAACTTGTATTAATTGAACCTAGAGATCATTTCTTCCATTCCACCTCCTCATTTCCTTATAAAATTTCCTTGAGGATCACATTGTAAAGGGTTGGTTGTTGGATTCCTGATGTAATAGTTGCTGTATTGAATCATTGTTAAATGTAAATAAACTCTGAAGCTCTGAAGCTCTGTTAAGTTATTGAAGAAGTTAGGCTGAGAAGAGAATTTGTTGTTGTGATGAAACATTGGACTTGAAGTATGTAACTGGATTGACAATCAATATACAAGCTGGTTTTTGGGATCCTGGTCTATATCATTGGTGAAGTATTTCTTACTGTTATTGTTTTCCTTTCATGTATCCCATTTTGGTCACTTTTCTTTGATAAATAACAACAAATATAGTGCTAGGATTTACTGTTAAAAGTTCTCTACTCTCACTGATAAGCTTTATCTTTATGTTTTCCTCCAAATTGTGTATTTAAGAATGATTTAATTAAAGTATAAACATTATCAAGGAATGTTGGTTAGTCCATGTATTGATGTGAAAAACTTGAAAGGAAGTTCTTGAACGATATTTTTATTACATGCTAAGTAGAGTTAAACTAGAAAATTTTATGGTTTTCCCTGTCTTCTAGTTCTTTCTCCAAAGGTTGTCTTAAAAATTTCCTTAAGAGTATGCTGAAAGCAAGTCTAGATTTTAATGATATCTGACCTGATCTTAAGCTGCACTTTGTTTCCTTATCTATTTTCATCCCTTTTGAAGGTAGTCTAGTGAGATTACTGGATTGTTGTTTGATAAGTCTTCTTTAATACAAGCTTGTCCAAAGATGCTTATGGTTAGCCCTGTCTTTGGTTGGTTTCAAACAATCGCTTAAAAAGGATTTTCTTGTTTGGAAAGTTGATAAATCCTTGTTGAAATTATTGAATTTTTCCACCTTCACAACACTTTGATGTTCCATCCCATCATTTAATCTAAAGAATCTTTTGATATAGATGACTTGCCCCTTGGACCACTCTTGAAATTGTTGTACAATTAAAACCTTTTGTGACTCCATTGCCCAATGGATTAAAGATGCTTCATACTAACCCTATCTGTTGAACACCTCTCAATATACTTGCATCTTCACCTTTTGAACTCTTTCATTTTGTGATATTCCATCCAATTAAAGATCATACCTGACCAACCAAAACAAACAAAAAGCCCTTGTTCTTAATAACTAGCCTAATATCACACTAAAAGCCTTAAATATAAATCAATATTTGCACTTATAGAGAGATCCCTCTCTGGATTCAGGAGGGCTAGATCCTAGAATCCAAAAATGGTTTTTGATGTAGTCTCTGCATTATTTAGTCTTGCCACTCTACTAAATTACAGGGACCTAACACCTAGGGCTCGTAAAATGTACTAGGTTGCATTTGTCTGAAGGAAAAACTTACATTGCAAGCATATGCTATCCCCTTCAATCTTGTTTTAAAAATAATTGGGGTACTCACTAGAAATGGTGGGGGGGGAATAGAACCAAGCTCTAGTTACGTTGGCAGTGTGTCACTCTTGAACATGACACTTTTCTGCATTCGTGTCGGGTTGGGAACATCTCATTTCATCATTTTTGCCTCCATGGGTTTCGGTAATCTCTTTTGACCTCTCATTTTCTTTCTACCATTTCATCATGACCTTAGATCCCTTGATGTCAAATACTGCAAAATCCCGTGTTGTGTCGCTGATATGTTCAAGAGAAGTTTTCCTTTGCAGTTGTCAACATTCTTATAATTATATGTTTGTCCTGATTCACTTTCATCATGTTCCTCTGTCTCATGTCGATGATGTGGAAACATATTGGCCCTCCTTCGACTAGGTCATTTTCTGTCGACTTCAGCTCATTATCCAGGAATTTGATCTACAGACTCTCTTTGGGTACCTTGGAGCCTACATGCCTCAATGACAGGTTTTTCACATTCAACACAAGGTTCACATCATTGGCCTTCGATCGAGTGATTCTGCGAGTGTTCGACGTCAGATCACTATTCACATTCTGTATATTGTACCTTTCATACCTTGAGGGCCATTGTCATTATTGGTGGCTTCTCTCGCGTCTATTAATGACTTTCATTATTGGCTGGTAATCAGATGATTTTATTGCATATTCGAATTCAGCTCATATATTCGCATGCTTGAAATTTTACTTGTTTGGGTCGAAATGGAGTGCAAGACCCTAGGTTTTGTCTGATAAAATCTAGGCTGTGGATTTTTTTGGATTATCATGACTTGTTGCATGACTCTTTTGATCGAATGGCTGTGACC
The DNA here is from genome assembly GCA_034641835.2 of Pinus albicaulis. Lineage (NCBI taxonomy): Eukaryota > Viridiplantae > Streptophyta > Pinopsida > Pinales > Pinaceae > Pinus > Pinus albicaulis. The sequence goes on along the minus strand of CM076577.1, from coordinate 1,016,357,810 downwards.
ATACCTGAGTCTATTTGTTGATCCTTACTACTGGATGGTTGTGTCCGTAGCTTGTATCTCAATTTGTATGTACTCTATTATGGATGGTTGCACCCATACCACATGTTCATGTATTAGAAATATTAGTTGTATTTTTGTTTGTAGGTTTTCTGACAACGGTGTTTGGTCCGAACACATTCTCATAAAGCATTTCGCCTCTCCCTGTCCCTCGGACCTCACATTTTAGGGGGAATATGTTACAAAACGTTTTGTCACTGTCCCTGAAATCTTCAACTCCCATATTGGAGGGTTATTTCTGTGACTAATAAGAAGTTTCATGCCTTGAAAAGACCATCATTGCATCCCTTTACATGAGAGCAATATTCCTTCTGATGACAATTCCCTGAGTAGAGCTTCAAAAACCTTTGTTTTGGCCTTGGCGTGAGTAGCCAGTTCTACCCTCGCTCCAATAAGGAACATTAACATTGGGCCCCGTGTGAGTCCTAGTTAGACACCTGTGCCGAGCTATTTATGGAATGTTTTTTAAAAATAGAGGTGAAGATTTCACTTCAACAACTTCAAGGATGAGTCATTGGGAGTGGTTGGGATGAATAACCATGGACTCCCTCATTTAGTTTATGGTTTCAACCTCCCATGAGAACCTCCTAAAGGATAGGCCTCCCTCCCACCTTTGTAGGGATCCTAACCTCCTCCTTTTCCTCTATAAAAAGAAGCTATCTCTCTTTGCATAAGCTAGTTGAACAACTGAATAGTTGAACATGGAGAATTGAGTATACTATAGCATAATTATTGAAGAGATAGAACAAGAAGGAACTTCATTGAGAGAGCTTAAGTCCATGCCCTCATCCCGTTCGAATCCCCTAAGAGGTATCTAAGACGTGCATTGGCTGAATCCCACTGGAGGAGACTGCAATGTCAAATCTTTGGTTGTACCTCTTCCTTCTATCAATATATATGTGACTATTTTTTGGGTTACCATTTTGTGTTATGTCATTTGTTTTAACACAATATTCTTAGCTCTCTTTGACTGGTTAGTGATTACGAATGGAATTATTATGATGTATGTTGCTCTTGTTTACTGTTTTATGTTTAGGTATCCGTGCATGACTGAAGACAGATTGTGAATTTCCAAGGCAGGAGTGAGAGGTCGCCACTACTACAGCCATAACCACAAAATTGGATTCCAGGTAGGTAGATCTATCGTGTCCTCTTTCATTCTGTAATTAGGGACCTACACTCTAGCATGTCCTTTTGTTTCTAGACCCACTGTAGGGCTAGAGGGATCTTCTCTATCCATAGAGAGGATTTACCTGCTTAACAATGCTCTCATAGAAAACCCAAAGGCTGGTCAACAACAATTTCTAGGGGACTGGGTTGCTGATGTAAGATGAAGGAATGAAGAGGGGTATCATCGCTAGAGTGATGTGAAGTGACATGGGACTCTAGAGGTTCTTCTGAATGGGGAAGATTAATGGTACTAGAGTTGACACAACCAAATACACTAGGAGAGTTATGGAGAATTGCTTCTCCTAGACTCTCAAATATGGGTGCCCCCTTACCCAAACATTGGGTGTCAATGTAATGGGCACAAGGTGTATGTGGTTCGAATGCATGGGTTCGATGTAAGGGGTGATAGAAAAATTTAGGGGTGGTGACTACTTTCATAATATCGTCATCGTAATAGAAGATGGGGTGACTGGTGGAAGAAGCATCACCTGACGCGATGAAGCTACTTGACTCATAATCATGAGAAGGGAGGTTCACATGTGCATTGTCAGAAGGGGTGATAGAAAATCAAGTAGATGAAGGATCCACTGATGTTGAGCCCAAGGTGATTGCTGAAGGGAGGTCAGGCGAAACATAAGGGGAAGTCCTAGGGGGGTCTTCCACCATGGATCTCATAGATGATGATAGGTAGTAGACAGTGGCCGAAGACTCTGTCATTTCAAAATCTGGAGGGGGAATTTCAATAGGAGTGGATGTGTACTCTGGCTCTGCTGAAGAAAACGAGCAAATAAGGGAGCAGTGGACTCGTTGCGCTTTGCCTAGAATTGGAGAACTACTGCTAGAGAGGTGTGGAAATCCTCGAGGCGGGGATAGAGGTGGGTATAATGGCCATGGAGATCACACAAAGCACAGGGGTGGTTGGTGTTAATAGTCTTGGGGTTCTTGGCTCCAGTGAAGGAAATAACATAGGTTTTCGGGACCATCGACGCAGGGAATGCAACATTAAACATGGGCTTGAGATGAGGCAATTCAGGACAATTATGGATGGCATGACCCACAACATCACACAAAGCACACGAAGGTGTATGCTTTGGAGGCTGAGGAGGATCATGGTTTTTCGGGGCAGTCTTGTCTTTAGATGCCTTCTTGCAAGCTTTGCACCCTTTACCCGAAGTTGTCACAATAGAAGGAGGTTCTTGTTGAGGTGATTGAAGAACTTTAGCAGTCGGAGAATTCATGGGGACTGGTTGAACTGGGGTCAAAGCAAGATAAGGTTTGGTTTGACCAGGTGGGGTAGCGGCTTAGGGATCAAGGTACCAGATGGGAATCCGCAGGGTCAGATTAGGAAGAGATAGGGTAGCCATGATAAGTACCGAGTACACTCCAGGAGGAGCTAGGAATGGTATCTGACCCGAGGGATAATGGCCAGGCGGGACAGCTCCAAGATGGTTAAGGCCTAGAGGAAACATTCCAGGAGGGTAGAGAGGCTCATGGATACCAGTTGTAGGTGAAGGGCTAGGAGGAGGGGGTCTAGAAGGCTGAATCAAAGGGATAGGAGTAGGTTGTGAAGGGCGAGGTTGCTGACTATCTGAAGCGGGCCGCTTGAGCGAAGACCGAGATGATTGCATCATGCAAACATTTGATGAGCTTGGATCAGAGGCAGGAGGAGGAAGACTAGGGAATGTATGAAGCAAAGAGGAGTCTTTGTAGACTATGGGTAATGCACTGGTCAAATGATCGACGGTTTCCTTATTGACCACCGAAGAGATGATGGACTCAGGGGGGTCTCAGAATTCGGTTCATAATATGTCAACTGGTCAATGGTGACTATCGTTCCATTATCGGGAAAGGACATCTTGTGGTGGACTGCAGATGGGACAACAAACATCGCATAGGTGTAGATACGACCTAATAGAATGTTGTAATCTAAGGGGGAATCAATGAATTGTACGTCAATGCAAATAGTCCTACCCAGAAGAGTAATAGGAAAATTGCAGAACAGGCCAATGGGCTGGGAGGCATGGCCATCCCTTGCTCGAAGAGTGATTGTGGAAGGAGCCAAATCAGGTGATCCGAGTTTCTTCTAAACTAAAGCAGACATCACATAGGTGGACGAACCCTCATTAATGATGCAATGGGAAATTTTGGGGTTCCGGATCTTGACTGGGATTGGGAAGGCGATGCAGGTAGGAAGAGGAGGATGTTCTAACCAGTCAACATCGAAGATGATCAAACGAACATATAAAGGATATACAATTCCCATGGCAGATAGTAGAGCTTTTCGTTGTGAAGGGAATGACTAGAGGAGTTCCATTGTTGAGATGGCAACAGGAGATTGCACCAAATCATCTACTATGCTATACAAATGGACAGCTTTTCCAGAAGCAGCATTTTGGCGTAATGGTCCCTTAGGGATGTTGGTATGAACCTCTACCTTAGGCTGAGGGATCTACAAAGGACCATTGGTTGTCGAAAGAGGCTCTGTAGAACTTGAAGAAAGGATCTTGGGGGCAGACGTAGCGGGAGGCTTGTTGTACTAACGGGAAAAAGTCTGAAGGTTGAGGTTAATAGTTATAGGTTGGTCAGAGTTCATCATGAGAATCTAGTAATCAGAGGTACTAGATGGAGGAGGTTGAGTGGCCACCTGACCTTTAGGTGGTTGGATAGCCACAAATCCTTGTTAAGGGGAAGGATTAGTAAATGCAGCTGGCTGACTAGGCGTAACACTGGGAGGGACTAAAGGGGAGGCTTGTTATCCTCGCAATGTTTCTTGAGACTCCCACATCTGTCGCATCTATGGTAAAAGAGGACAGTCATGCCTGTAATGACCATAAACACCACAACAAGAACAAGGCTTGTTCATGCGAACAGGTCTATCCTGCTTGGGCTGAGTGCCTTGTTGCTAGCTAGTAGTGTTAGGTGCATTATTTTGAGGATTGGGTCCAAGATTACCAGGGGAAGAATTATTTTGAGTGTATTTCCTCTTCTTTTTGGAAGGAGGAGGATTAGTCACACCTTGCCATGAATACACCTGCCCCTAAGGAGCCGGTGGCTACTATTGCAGGGGTTGAGAAGGAAAGGGAGGCGAAGGTGCTAATGCTTGAGGAGCTGGAGAGCCAAGCTACGGATATGGATAATAAGGAGGTTGGGTAAAATTGTGGTATACAAGAGGTTGGGAAAAATAAGGAGACATGCTATATCCTAGATACATGCTACTGGGAGGGGGGAAAGTGCAGGTGGTGTTGGCCCCCCCCTGAGGGAAACCATAGCCCATGGGAGGTTGAGCGTATGGATGAGAGAGAGCTTCAATGATACCATTGGTGGCATCATATGCCCTCGGTGCATTGGCACCATCGGGTCTAGCAATATCAGGTAGAATGGTATAAACATAACCAGACTGAGCGTAGATCAAGTCATAATTTAATGCAATCTAGAGAGCGGCTTCTTCGGTTTGAGGGAAATGCGATGCGACATATTTGCCTATAGCAGGAAAAAGAGATCTAAGGAACCAGTCCATGTATACATGGTCTTCGAAGGTAGGAGCTCGACATAGGCTCTTTATTCTTTTCCATTCCTGGACATGATCGAATAGGCGGGTCGCAGACGATTGACGGAAAGAAGTCAAAAGTTTAGTACCAGTGTCATAATGGAGGGGAAGCTAGAAATAAGACATAAAATCCCGAGCAAGAGTCATAAAGGTGGTATGAAAGGATGAGGTCTAATCAAAATACCACGTAGAAGCTTCACCAGTAAGCGTACGTTGGAACAACTGAAGATGGACAGAGTCATCGGTAATGGAGTTAAATGAACACCACATGTGGAAACATTGAATATGATTTGTAGGATCTTCTCCAACAAGACCTTCAAACTTTGGGATGTCGGAAGGGAGCTTGGTTGGCATAGAATGCCAACCAGTGTCATGGTGTATACGGTCATTAATCAACTAGTTAAAATCGAGAATATTGAGGATTGCCATATAAGGGAGAAAGGGAGCAGCCCGGTAGTTCTCGTTGTCGTCCCACTAGTAGTATTCCTAGCATTAGGGTCGAGGCTACCAATAGTGTTAGGTCTTGAGCTAAACATGGTGAAGGTGACAGGGGGAGAACTGGGGGCAGAACAAAAAGGAGAACCCAATGATCTAGAAGAGGAGTCGGAGTGCAGACTCGGTGGAGGACTAACTTGAATCCTACGTGGAGGAGTAAGTCTTCCTACCAGAAACTAAGGATGAAGGCCAAGAAGTTTCCAGAACAAATGCCTTGGAGGCACAATGATGAAGGCACAAACACGACATAAAGGGAAGAGAGACCAACAAGGGTGAGGAGGCACATGATCAATTGATTACAATGTTGAAACAAGGGCAGAGAGGTGCAAGATAAATCGATTACAATGTTTTAAAGTCTTTTCTTGGCGGTGTTAACCAAGCTCTTCTTCGCTTAGAGTGTGTGTGTTAAGTGTGTAAATTTTAATTTTTAAACCCAGACATTTGTAGAGAAAAAGAAAAAGTGTGCTGCATAACTTTAAATAAACCTAAAGATAACAGTATTTGAAACTGAAATAACATAAAATAAGCAACTAATTATGCATTAATCTAAACCCAAAGAGGTGGGCCTCTCAACAACAAGTCTATAGGTGGGAAAAAATCTAGTAAAAAAACACTGAAATAGCCAATAGATCTAAGGCCAAGAGGGAAATATATCTAAAGGTCAGATCTGCTAGAAATAGGTGTAGAAAAACAAAAAAAAATTAGAGGAAAAATTGTTGTAAATGAGGTGGTGAAAGGCTATATCATGGAGGGAAGCGTAGGGGACCCTAGAGGAAAACCAAAAAAAAACTAAAAATAGGTATTTTGGATGGATAAATAACCAATATGAAGTGGATCTAAAGGTAATATATTAGATTTAAAAAATGGCTGAACACATTGAAATTTCAGACAACCTGCAACAGCTAAAACTCTTCCATAAAAGGTGGAGGGTACTAAAGCCCTTGGGGGCTAGGTTCCCACTTTTTTGAGTAAAACAGAACAAGTACAGGTCCAAAATAGGTGGAGATGGAGGTCATAAAACCCAAAACAGATGCCTAGATGAACACATAAAACTTTCAGAAAAACTCCCGCAAAAAGCCTAGGTCGCAGTTCATGACCTGATTTCTATAGACGTCGTAAGTTTTGGCCTATTTTCTGTGCCCTGGAGGTTGAGGTCGTAGGTTTTGGCCCAAAAAGTGTGACCTGCACTTCTGGCACTCTCGAGAGCAGGTTTTAGAAGAATGTGTCATCTCAGCTACGACTAATGCCTGTCACCTATGCAATAGGTCTGAAAACACATGGAAGTTATAATTTTCAATGTTTTAGGGTTTTATAGGTTAAAATCAACATCAAGGAAAGCAAAACAAGAAGCTAAAGAGAAATCCTAGGGTTTGAAGCATATCAATATGCAGGAATCAGAAAAATGACATAGGTTGTAATCGTAAACCCATGTGGATTGACCAGTTGTTAGTATGAATCTTAATCACAAGTGTACGAAAAAGGCTCACCTTAGTTGTGCATAAAAAACAACCTTAACAACAAAAATGGCAACCAATATATTTAGATCTACGATTAGTTGACCATGATAAATGCTGCAAAATCTAGATCTATGCATTAAAAGACATTAGCCAGTAAATAAAAAGAAGAGTTGCTCCATGCATCCAATAGACAAGACAAGAATATGTTTAAAGAATTTTGTATTTATGGCACCTGGGAGGAGAACATAGAAGGATGTTACGAGTCCTCCTCAATGGGATGGGTTCTTGTAAGTGCTCAGCACTTCAGATCTAAAATCCCTCTCTCTTGATGGTGTAGAAAACCCAGACAAGAAATGGAACTCAAAGGGAGCTCACAAGAAAAATGGTAGCAAAATATGACAATGATAGTGGATCAAAGTCAGAAAAAAAGTATACATCCAGACTGATATTTAGGCAACAAAAGGTAGTGAATGAATGGAAAAACCTTTCTATTTATAACAAAATATTGAGTTAGTCTAGATATTGGTGCTTAATTAAAATATTATTAACCAAATCAAGATCCAACTTTTATGGAATATTTTATTATATTTGTTGGAGGGAAAATGAATTTGACTTGGGTCAAATCCCTTTATTTGTAAATAATAAATAAATAAATGATTTATTTATTATTTTAAGGATGTGGTTGAGTAATAATCAAATAAATAATGATTTGTTTAATTATTTATGAATGATTTAGTCAAATTTAACAAGGAATATTATTTAAATAAGGTTTAAATAATTATTCCTAGAAAATAATAAGATAAATAGTGTTTTATCTAATTAATTTTTCCCGTTTTGGGTTAAATATGACCAAGAATATTAATTAAACTGTTGTTTAACTAATTATTCCTTGAGGAAAATCAAACAAATGTAGATTTATTTAATATTTCCTCATGGGGTTTCCTGTTTAGACCATAAACAACTTAATAAATGTGGTTTTCTAAGTTATTTTTCATAGTGAAAGCAATTTTACTAAGGGTAAAATTGGTCTTACATGGTGTACTTAGGTCCATCTAATAGTAACATGTTAGATGACCAAAAAATGGTGTAACACTTCTGTTGGTCACTTTCTCTCACCTTACATGTAAAATCTACACACATATATATCTAAGACATTTAATTCATGACATATCAAATTTAATACAAAGTATGGGCGGACATCACAGAAGTTGCGTGAACTAAAGCAAAACTTGAGGATTAAATATTCTTCCATTCTCATTTAATAACTATGCATTAAATTCCTATTTGAATTTAATTATTTAATGTGTTGCAGAATGGGCAATTTTCCTTTGTTCAGAACTTGTCCTTCTCTGCACACGCAATCCACAAGCTACAAAATATTAACTGAGGTATGGTTTATGCCAGTTCATTTACTGTGGTGGTTGATATTAGTTTCCAACACTCCCCCTTAATCACAACTCCCGTCATTGACCATTCCCAAACAATCTCTGAGATGAGAAAAATTTTCACGTGTCAATGGATTTGTGAAGATGTCTGCAAATTGTTCCTCTGACCTATAATGCTGCAACACAATTTCACCATTGTTAACTAATTCTCTTATGAAATGATATTTGACATCAATATGATTTTTCCTTTTGTGAAAGAGATAATTCTTTGATAGTGCAATTTGTGAGCTATTATCATAGAAAATAGTGGTTGCTCCATCTTCTTCATGACATAATTTCTGCAACATCCTTCTCATCCAAACTGCTTGAAACACTATTGATATTGCGGCAACATACGCAGATTCTACTATTGAAAATGATACTATCAGCTACTTCTTGGAAGCCCATGAAATGGCTCCCAAACCCAATTCAAAAACCTATCCTGACGTGCTCTTTCCGTCATCAAAACTTCATGCCCAATCACTCTCAGTGTAACCAACCAACCTAAAATCATCAGTTGCAGAGTACAAAACGCCATACTCCGTTGTCTCATTGACATACTTTAATATTATTTCTGTTGCTTACCAATGTGTCTCTCCATGAACCTCAACACCAAAGTCACTGCATTCATTATATCAGGCCTAGTTGCAGTGAAATAAATTAGGCTACCCACCATGCTCTTGTATAATGTCGAATTGACATTGCTACTGCAATCTTCCTTGCTCAACTTCAACCCCATGATGGTTGGAGTTGTTGATGGCTTGTTGTTCTGCATATTAAATCTCTCCAAAATTTCTGCTACATACCTTGCGTGAGAAATAAAAATTCCATTTTTTGTTTTCTTCACTTCTATGGTCAAAAAATATCTTAACAAGCCCAAGTCAGTCATCCCAAACTCACTTTTCATGACTGCTTTGAAATAATTGATGAGAAAACCATCACTACCTATAAAAATCAAATCATATACATACAAAATGACAATAAGAATCTTACCGTCATTTTCTATGATGTGGAGATTAGGTTCACCATCACATTTGTCGAACCCATTGTCCATAAAGTAAGCATCTATACTTCTATACCATGCACAGGGTGCATGATTCAGCCCATAGAGAGCTTCTCACAACCTACACACCTTGTGTTATTGGCCTTCTATTTCATAGCCAAGAGATTGTGTGACATACACCTCTTTCAACACTCCATTCAATAACTTCGTCTTTACGTCCATCTGATAGAATTTCCATTTATGTTGCGCTGCAATTGACAACACTGTAAGCACTATCTCCATACTCACCAGTGGTGCAAATTTTTATGCATAGTCTCTTCCATGCTGTTGCTTGTAACCTTTGACAACGAGCCTTGCTTTATTCCTTTCAATCTTGCCTTCAATGTTGCTTTTGGTCTTGTAGACCCATTTCACTCCAATGACTTCTTTACCTTGTGGAAGGTCCAGTAACTTCCATGCGTCATTCTTTTCTATTGCTCCTATCTCTTCATTCATTTCCGCAACCCATTTCTCTTCCTTGACTACATATTCAAAATGGATTGGGTCATCTGCATGACAAAATATTGAAAATAATGAATTTAGACCAGCATTGCCTTCAGCTTCATCTTGCTGAAATATTTCACTTATATTTCTGAATTTCTGCCCTCTTATGCTTGTAGAAGATGTGCTTGGTGTTGCGCTTGAAGTAGATGGAGTTGTAGATCCTCGTGGTGTTATTAGAGAAGCACTTACTTGGTTGCACAACGCTATCCTATTAGTTGTTTTTGGGGTCACATATTGACTGCTTTGTTGAGCTTGTGTAGGTGGAGGAGCCATCACGATTGAGGAACTACTTGGTCAAGTCTATTCCTCTTTCTCTTCATGAGACATACATGTCTTCACATTCACTGTCTTCTCTAAACTTCCATTTCATGAATCTTCTTCTATGAACTAAACATCTCTATTCATTATTACCTTCTTGGGTGATGGATTATAGAGCTTGTAAGCCTTGGATTCATCACTGTATCCAAGAAATATACATTTCTCTCCATTGCTGTCCAACTTCTTCCTCAACACATCTAGGACATGTGCATACACCACACATCCAAACACTCTCATGTCAGTGGCATATTGATTTCTACCACTCCATGCCTCTTCAGGAACAATGTTCATTACACTTTTGGTTCGACATATATTAATAATATATGATGCACAAACGATAGCTTTAGGCCTTCAAAATACTTCTTTCCATGTCCATGATGGTCATATTCTTTCTTTCTGCTACACCATTTTTCTGAGGTGTATACCTTGTGTTAAATTTCCTGTGTATTCCATGCTCCCTGTAGAAAATTAGGAAGTCTTTTGAGATATATTCTCCACCTCTATCAGTCCTCAATACTTTTATGTAGTGTCCACTTTTCTTCTCAACAAGAGCTTTGTAGTGACATAACTATTCAAACACTTCACTTTTTTGTTTTAGAAAATATACAAATTTCTTCCTTGTGTAGTCATCTATAAATGTCAAAATGTAATGGCTTCCACCTAATGATGGTGTTTTCATTGGTCCACATAAATCTGAGTGGAAAATCTCCAAAGTTTCCTTTTCCCTTATACTTTTTCCTGCTGGAAATGATTCTCTGTGTTGTTTGCCGAAGATGCATCCTTCACATAGGTTTTTTGGTTTCTCTATGAGTGGTAATCCCTTTACCATGAATTTTCTATGGAACAAATTCAAACCTCTAAAATTGAGATGACCAAATCTCAAATTCCATAACCAATTCTCATATTTCACTTCTTCTTGAAATATTTCTTGTGTGACAACTGCTATAACACCTCCTTCCTTCAATTCTGATCTCATCTTGAGAGGAAACAATCTATTGCTTTTCATATGCACTTTTTCAATGAGTTGTCTACTTGGAGATTTATCCATGATTGTGCAAACATCGTCTTTAAAAAACACATTGTAACCCTTTTGCATGTGTTTTCTAATGCTTAGAAGGTTACATTTCAAACAAGGGACATAATAGACATCTGGAATGAACTTCTTCTCTCCCTTCTTTGTCAGAACATCTACTCTCCCTTTTCCCATGATAGAGACTTTACTATCAGTCCCCAATGTCACTTCAGATTTTACACCTTCATCTAGATTCAAAAGCATTGCTATGTTTCTAGTCATATGGTTACTACACCCTGAATCTAAGAACCATATATATTCGTTTTTTTCTTGTGCTACATTACAAGCTAAAAATAAACTTTCATGGTTTTGATTTTATTTTGTAAAATTTACACTTGGACTACTACCCATGTCATTTTTTGTCTTTCTACATTCATTTGCATAATGGCCATACTTTTTTCAATAATAACATTGGACTTGAGATTCATCATACCTCTGTCCTTGTGCTTGATTCTGGATTGAGCCTTGGCTTGGATTTTGATTGCTACGCCTTCCACTTGTTCTTGCAAGGCTGCTTTTTCCACCTCTGTGTGGGATTCTTCCTCTTCCTCGGCAGTTTGATCTTCCTTGACCTCTGAATTTCCCAAAATACATTTGTGTCTTGAATGTATGTTGCAATGAGGATTTTTTCGCTCTATTCAATCTTTGCTCATGAGACATCAGTGATGCATGAAGCTCATCCACTGAAAACTATGAGAGATCCTTTTTCTCTTCTATGGCCACTACTATGGCATCAAAATTTAATGGTAGACTTCTTAATACTTTCTCGAATATTCTCCTTTCTTCAAGTTTCTCTCCATGAGACCTGATTTGGGTAACTACCCCAATCACATGTGTAAAGAATGAGTCTATATTATCAGACTCTTTCATACAAAGAGTTTCAAAATCTCTTCTGAACATTTGAAGTTTTGTTGTCTGCACCTTTGCCATGCCTTGATACATTGTCTGGAGGTTATCCCATGCTTCCTTGGACTTCTTTGTTGTTGCAACCCTTGGGAAAATACTCTCATGTACTGTTTGGAAAATATAGAAGAGGGCTTTGATTTCCTTCTTCTTGTTATCTCTCAACACATCCCTTTTTGCTTCTGTCAAAGCATTGTATGCTGCTGCATATATTGGTTTTGAGAATCCATTCTCCACAAATTTTAAAATTTCTTGTGAAGAAAACATAGCCTTCATTGTAATTGCCCAATAGTCGTAATTTTTTCCTTTAAACTATGGTATTTGTGGATTAGTCAAGCTTGTGCTTTTTGCTGCCATTTTCACTGTGTAAATAAATTTCTCATTGTGTAAAAATTTTCTCACTGCTAGAGAAATACGTTCCACAAAATATTTCAGAACTCCTCTTAACTCCCCAATAAAAATAGTATCTTTTAATGAGATTTTAAACCCGCTCCAATACCATGTTAAAATTTTTAAAGCCATAAGGGAAAAATGATTTTCCCTCAACATATAGAGTTCACATAGATTTGCGAAAATTACTTTAATCCATACCATACAATTGCAGAAATAAATTCAAATGAATATTCATTTCAATACAGAGTGTTGGAGATCAAAATCACAACTATGGAGAGGAGCAAATATAATGAAATAATTTTACTCACGTGAAGCAGAGTGAAACAAAGTGTTGCGGTAAGAATGATACATGAAATTTTCACAACAATATCGCAACTAACCAAACTTTATATTAAAACTTCAAAACATGAAATACATTAACATATGGAGGATGTGGCTCCTTCACAAGTAAAACAAGACTTCTTACTTGGATTTACATTCGCCAAACTTTATATTAAAACTTCAAAACATGAAATACATTAACATATGGAGGTTGCGACTCCTTCACAAGTAAAACAAGACTTATTACCTGGATTTACATTCACCAAGGTTGTAGAGTAACACACAGTAAAACTGTTTTCATGCACCCACCAAAATTTGCTCCACGATTTTCTCCATTTTCTTACGTCTGCCACATTACATGGCACTCTCACTTCTTATGTTGCCCACTTTCTCTCACCTTACATGTAAAATATAAACACATATATATCCAACACATTTAATTTATGACATACCAAATTTAATACAAAGTATGGGCGAACATCACTTTCGGAAACATTACAAAAGTTGCGTGAGCTAAAACAAAAATTGAGGATTAAATATTTTCTGATGCTCATTTACTAACTATGCATTAAATTCCCATTTGACTTTAATTATTTAATTTGTTGCAGAATGGGTAATTTTCCTTTGCTCAGAACTTTTCCTTCTCTACACACGCAATCCGCAAGCTGCAAAAAATTAACTAAGGTATGGCTGTTGCTAGTTGATTTACTGTGATGGTTTAGATTAATTTTGAACAAGTAGCTACAATTCACTCGTTATTATTCGTTGCTATTTCTATTATTTCTAGTTTATTTTATATTAATTTATAATTTATTTGTAATATATATTAGTTATTTAGTAACAATAATCATTTTACTTGTGATTATGGATAAATTTTTCAAATCCTATTGTGTAATGGAATTGAACTAATCTTGTTATAGAACATGTTCTCATTTATTTCAATTAAATACAGAGTCTAGAAATTGTTATAGAATATAGTGTCATTTATATTGATAAGTCATTTGAAGGCAAAGTCTTAAAAAAACATGCTTGTTGGGACATCTTATGCTCTTGTTTAGATTGGGTACTAGGTGATGCAGGGGCATTAGAAACTAGCCAGCAATGTGGGAGGTTTTTTCCACATGTTGTAGTTAGGAGGGTTCGAAATCACTTGAATTGTAACAGCTAGGTGTCAATACCTCAGCTGACTGTATTATTTAGCTTAGTCAAAGTTAGTAGAAGTCAAATAGTTAGTCCATGTGTCATGTTTTACTTTCGAATAATTGTAATTAGGCTCTTGAGTTACCATAACGGTCCTCACAGAGGAACCGAAAGGACATATGTTGATGTATAAATTGTATTCTCCAGAGGAAGAGAAAAGGGGGAGAGAAGAGAGGAGATTTTTGTGATAAAACTCTGTGTGTTGAGAAATTGCTTCCGGTTGAATAAAATTCAAGTCTTGTTGATTCCCAACTACCTGTATTTATAATTGTGATGAATTGTTTAACTGTGAGGGGATTGTGTAATGGTAATTTTGTTCTCTGTCCTTGAATTCCGTAATTTGTTGGATAACCCTGCGAATTCGCCATAACCGCAGGCGTGGCCTGTGTAGAGAACCCTGGTCGTGGAAGTTTGTTTTATGGTAATAGAAGCCTATGTAATAGAGAAACTTACGCCTGTTCATTGTCAATTGGAATTCCTAACCGGTTTAGAACCCTAGTTAACAAATGGAGAATAAACAAAGAAGAACGCAAACCCAACGAGGAACCTCGGTTAATCACTATAGCAAAACCACAAGTGGATTTGCAAAGGTGGATTGCTCGAATCACACCGCTTTTGTAGGATAGACAGTATTTCCTGAACGCGAGAGATTCCATAGACCTGTTGACGCGTGGCAAGGTGGACCCCCGGAAAACCACTGTTTAACCGCCCCATTGCACGTTAACTTCCATACCAGGACGCCGAGCGATATTGACAAGAGCCGTTGATTCGGGAGAGGCCCATCGGACGGTGTTCCGCTGACGGAGATGCACCAATGATAACCAAGGTGCGCGAACGATAAATGAGTACAAATAAGACGCGTTTGATCGTTCGTTGGATACATACATATATATATATATATATATATATATATATAGGTGGCCCTGAATGAAGGCTCTATTATGAAGTTTTGTTTATAAAGTGTGGGATATACATATGTATCGGGAATATAATATAACATTCGAAGTCGCGATTATATTTATTTGTCAATTTCATTTGAAATTGATAAATAAAATAAAGGGAAGATAAAGAGCCACGTGGATAATTAATAAAAGGAAGGGAAACGCAGACAGAGCTACGTCACAATTGACCATCTCTCCGTGGGGTTGACTTTCAGTTTTGTTGCATCATTTGTGGTATCAGAGCTATTGTCTGAAGTTATTTTTGCTGACATGCAATCCGAGTTGGTAGAGGTGATGCAGAAGAAGGCATGTTTCCAACACTGAGGTGTTGGGGATGTTGCAAAGGGTCGAGGCTAGAATAGATGCCATGGAGTGAAGACAGCCCAGAGATCCAGAAGACATCAACGAACCTAAAACAGAAGAAGCTGAAGAAAATTTTGAGATTCCTCCTGACATGAGGCTCCTCAGAACTGCTCTGGGGTCTGCAGTTAAGCCAAGAATTGAAGTGTCAAGTTATGCAGGGGGGCTGAACCCAGAAGAGCTCGTGGACTAGATTAATGAGTTGAAAAAAAGATTTGATTGTGAAGAAATAAGTGCAAATAAAAAGGTCAAGTTTGCAGTAAGAAAGATGAAAGGACATGCTGCACTTTGGTGGGATGGATTGCAGGAAGAGAGGAGGAGAGTTGGCAAGCAACCTATCAAGAGATGGACCAGAATGATGGCTAAATTAAAGGGTAAATTCTTGCCTAGTGATTACCAGCTGACATTGTATAAGCAAATGAAGAACCTGAGACAGAGGTTGCTGACAGTAAAAGAATACACAGAGGAATTCTACAGAGTAAGCATAAGAGCTGGGCAATTCCAAGGCACAACAGAGAAGACTGCCAGATATGTGAATGGTCTCAAGCTATAGATCCAAGATGAGATTGGTCTACTGTCTCCTAAGATAGTGGAAGAGGCCTATCAGATGCCCTTGAAAGCAGAGGAGAAACTCTTGAGGAAACAATCTGCCAAGAAGAGAGGTACTTTCTGTGGGAAGGGAAGTTAGGGTGGTAGAGGAAAGCCTGCTACACCCAGGGATGGAGCTAACAGTAGCTCACCTCAGAACGCATCTACAGAGGATGATGCAAGGGGCATAAGGGGTTCTTACAGAGGAAAAGAAAGAGGAGGCAGAGATAGAGGCAGAGGTAGAGAATTGAGGTGTTATAGATGTCAGCAAGTGGGACACAAGCACTATGAATGTCTAGAAAATGTGGGTGTTGGTCCAAGGAACGCTATTGTTGCCCAGGCTGGAGAAGAGGCAGAAATTGAAGAAGAAATTCTTCGAGAGAGGGGAGAATCCTTGGTGGTTAATAAGGTCCTATTGAAGCAAGCTAAAGAGGTCACTTAGCCTGCACAAAGGAAGACCTTGTTCAGGAGCATCTGCAATGTCCAAGGGAAATGCTGCCAGCTAGTCATTAATAGTGTCAGCACAGACAATCTGGTTTCCACTGAGGTAATAGAAAATTTGAAGTTGAAGACAAGGGAGCACCCAACTCCCTACAGGGTGTACTGGCTACATAAAGGACATTAGCTGGTTGTAAAAGAGAAGTGTGAGATAGAGCTGCAAATGGGAAAATACAAAGATAAGGTCTTGTATGATGTAATGCCCATGGATTTTTGTCATGTACTGCTGGGTAGAGCTTGGCAGTTTGACAGAGCAGGAGTGCATGATGGAAAGAAGAACACTTAAAAGTTCTTCAAGGATGGGGTACATCATACATTGATACCCATGGAAGAAGGAGAGCCATCCAGTAGAGTGATTGATCCAAAGACCTTGTTGCTGAGTAGGAAGGAATATCTGCAGTAGATGGAAGAAGAAGAGGTAAGGTTTTCTTTAGTTTGCAAGCCTAAAGTAGTTCTTACTTCTACCAAGATTTCTGATTTACCAGTAGAAATCCAAAATATGTTAGATGATTACTCTGACATTGTTGTGGATGATTTACCTGATGAGCTACCACCTGTGAGGAAGATTAGTCATCAGATACATTTTATCCCTGGTTCAAATATACCAAATAAGGCAGCCTACAGAATGACTCCCAAGGAAAATGAGGAAATCAGGAGACAAGTACAGGAATTAGTGGACAAGGGGCCGATCAGAGAAAGTTTGAGTCCATGTGCAGTACCAGCAGTATTGAGCCCAAAGAAAGATGGAGGCTGGAGGATGTGTACTGATTCCAGAGAAATTAATAAGATCACAATCAGGTATAGATTTCCTTTGCCCAGAGTTGAGGATTTAATGGATTGTTTGAGTGGTGCTAAATATTTCTCAAAGATAGATTTGAAAAGTGGATACCATCAGATTAGAATAAGAGAGGGTGATGAGTGGAAAACTGCCTTTAAAAGAAATGAAGGATTATATGAATGGATGGCAATGCCTTTTGGGTTGTCAAATGCACCGAGAAATTTTATGAGACTTATGAATGAAGTATTGAAAGAGTTCATTGGTAAATTTTTGATAGTATATCTAGATGATATATTAGTTTTCAGCAGAACTAGAGAAGAACATTTAAGGCATCTTAACCATGTCTTGAAGAAGCTGCACCAAGAAAAACTGCTGATAAATCTGAAGAAATGCTCATTCATGAAGGAAGAGTTGGGGTATTTGGGTTTTTTTGTTTCTGCAGAAGGATTGAAGATGGACCCAGAAAAAGTTAAGGCAATTGTGGAGTGGCCTTCACCCATGAATGTTTTTGAGGTAAGAAGTTTCCATGGACTTGCTAGTTTTTACAGGAAGTTTATAAGAAACTTCAGTAAGATTAATGCACCCATAATTGAGACAATAAAGAAGAGCAAACAACCATTTAAGTGGACTGCTGAAGCAGAAAGAAACTTCAAACTTTTGAAGCAGAAGATAACGGAGAAGCCTGTTTTGATTCTGCCTGATTTTACAAAACCATTTCAAGTAAAATGTGATGCCAGTGGAGAGGCCATTGGAGCTGTGTTGAGTCAGGATGATAGGCCTGTGGCATATTTAAGTGAAAAGCTGAATGACACCAGAAGAAATTATTCCTCTTATGAGAAGGAATTATATGCAATTGTTCAGGCACTGAAGAAATGGAGACATTACTTGATGTCCAGGGAATTTGTATTATATTCTGACAATCATGCTTTGCAGTATATTGTACAACAGCCCAAGTTGAAACATAAGCATGCTAAACGGGTTAAGTATCTCCAAGGTTTTAATTTTGCTTTGAAACATATAAGGGGCCAAGCCAATAAAGTAGATGATGCTTTGAGTAGGAGGAACATGCTTGTTAAAGAAACAAATTTTGAAGTTGTAGGATTTGATATTCTCAAATAATTATATAAAACAGATCCAGATTTTAAAGAAGCATTTAAGGCATGTAGTAACCTTATTTTAATAGATAGAATCTAGTGGCTGGATTATTTCCTGCAGGAGGACTTTTTATTCAGAAGAAGCCAACTGTGCGTACCAAAATGTTCCATGAGAGAAAATTTGATCAAAGAGAAGCATAATGGTGGACTTGCTGGACACTTCGGTACTGATAAGACTTATGAGTAGCTGAGTCACTTTTATTTCTAGCCCAAGATGAGAGCAGAAGTGGACAAGTTTGTGAAGAATTGCAAGATTTGTCAATATGCCAAAGGAAGGAGCCAGAATGCAAGATTGTACACTCCCTTGCCTATTCTAGATAGGCCTTGGGGCATGGTAAGAATGGATTTTGTTCTAGGATTGCCCAAGACTCAGAGAGGGAATGATGCAGTCTTTGTTGTGGTGGAAATATTCTCCAAAATGGCACATTTTGTTCCATGTTATAAAACTAATGATGCCACCCATGTTGCTAACTTGTTTTTCAAAGAAATTGTTAGATTGCATGGGTTGCCCAAGAGTATTGTTTCAGACAAAGATACTAGATTTTTGGGTCATTTTTGGAGGACACTGTGGAAGAAAATTGGTACCAAACTAATTTTCAACTCATCTCATCATCCCGAGACTGATGGACAAACTGAGGTAGTGAATAGGAGTCTAGGAAATTTTTTGAGGAGTCTTGCAAAAGAACATCCCAAGCAGTGGGATCATATTTTTCCCCAGGAAGAATATGCATATAATGACTCACCAAACAGGAGCATAGGGCAGAGTCCGTTTCACATTGTTTATGGAATGCACCCTAGAGGAATATCAGAGTTGAGAAATCTGGGAAAGGCAGAGCTGAGAAGTGCAGATGGTGAGGAATTTGCTTCAGAGACCGAGGCCATACATGAACAAGTGAAACAACAATTACAAGGAAGAAGCATCAAATATAAAAACAGAGTAGACTTGAGCAGAAAATAATTTCATTTTGAAGTAGGAGATCAGGTTTTGGCACACTTGAGAAAGGAGAGATTCCCAAAGAAGCAGTACAACAAATTAAAGTTCAAAAAGATTGGGCCATGCAAGATACTTAGGAAGTTTTCTGCAAATTCTTATGAGATTGAATTACCTCCTAATGTTGGAATATCTCCCATTTTTAATGTTGCATATTTGTACAAGTATGAGGATGATGGTGCAGAAGAAAGAGCCGAAGAGAAGGAACAGATTGATTGGAGAGAGCAGCTACCTCCACCACAACCATTGCAACCAGAGAAGATATTGGACAAAAGAGTGTTCAGAAGGACCAGAGGACGAGAGTACTTTCAGTACTTGATCAAATGGAAGGATAAGCCAGAGTAAGATGCCACTTGGATTACTGAAGATATGTTGCAGAAGATAGGCAGATCAGTGGAGGAGCTCATGGACAGGAGCCCATGAAGGAAATTGCCCTCGGAAGTCTGATGCAGGGGCATTAGACACTAGCCAGCAATGTAGGAGGTTTTGCCCACATGTTGTGGCTAGGAGGGTTCGAAATCACTTGAATTGTAATAGCTAGATGTCAATACCTCAGCTGACTGTATTATTTAACTTAGTTAGAGTTAGTAGAAATCGAATAGTTAGTCCATCTATCATGTTTTAGTTTCGAATAATTGTAATTAGGCTCTTGAGTTACCATAAAGGTCCTCACAGTGGAACTGAAAGGAAATATGTTGATGTATAAATTGTATTCTCTGAAGGAAGAGAAAAGGGGGAGAGAAGAGAGGAGCTTTCTGCGATAAAACTCTGTGTATTGAGCAATTTCTTCCGGTTCAATAAAATTCAAGTCCTGTTGACTCCCAACCGCCTGTATTTATAATTGTGATGAATTTTTTAACTGTGAGGTGATTGTGTAATGGTAATTTCATTCTCTATCCCTGAATTCCATAATCTGTGGGTTAACCCTGTGAATTCGCCATAACCACAGGCGTGGCCTGTGTAGAGAACCTTGGTTGTGGAACTTTGTTTTATGGTAATAGAAGCCCGCATAACAGAGAAACTTATGCCTGTTCGTTGTCAATTGGAATTCCTAACTGGTTCAGAACCCTAGTTAACAAACGGAGAATAAACGAAGAAGAACGCAAACCCGATGAGGAACCTCGGTTAATCAATGTAGCAAAACCACAAGAAAATTTTCAAAGGTGGATTGCCCGTATCGCACCGCTTTTGCGGGCTAGGCAGTATTTCCTGAACGTGAGCAATTCCATAGACCTATCAACACGTGGCAAAGTGGACCCCTGAAAAACCACTATTTAACCGCGCCATCACACGTTAACTTCCGTACCAGGACGCCGAGCGATATTGACAAGAGCCGTTGATTCGGGAGAGGCCCATCGGACGGTGTTCGACTGACGGAGATGCAAGAACGATAACCAAGGTGCGTGGACAATAAACGAGTACGGCACACGCGTTTGATTGGTTGTTGATATATATATATATATATATATATATATATATATATATATATAGGTGGCCCAGAGCGAAGGCTCTATTATGAAGTTTTGTTTATAAAGTGTGGGATATACATATGTGTCAAGAATATAATATAACATCCGAAGTTGCGATTATATTTATTTGTCAATTTCGTTTGAAATTGATAAATAAAATAAAGGGAAGATAAAGAGCCACGTGGATAATTAATAAAAGGAAGGGAAACGCAGACAGAGCCATGTCACAGTTGACCATCTCTCCGTGGGGTTGACTTTCAGTTTTGTTGCGTCACTAGGAGGGAGTATTAAAAGGGAGTGGACAATTAACGTGTTGGAGACAATGCGTGCATGTGTCTATTGAGGCAAGGCAAGGCATTAAAAAGGTGTGGAAATTTATATGGTGGAGCCAATGCATGTTGTAGACAATGTATGAAACTATTGAGAAATTCGATTAAAAAAGTGCGGAAAAAGTTTATCCATGGTAGAGCCAATGCGTGTAGGTGTTGAGACAAGGTATCACTTGTGTGGAGAGAGACATTCTCTTGTGTGGAGAGAGACATTCAAAAGGCGCCTAGGAGGTGCATATTGGGAGAAGGTAAGGAAAAGTAGGGTGTCTTGAAAATTTATAGAAATTAGTGTCTCTTTATCCAATATTTAATATGATGGTGCCTTAGATTTTGAAGTAATTAGAATCTAGTTCTCTAGATATGACATATTACTCATAGTAACATTAATGTTGCTTAGCAAGATGGATATTTTTGGTAACATAAAATTTGTATAGTGAGAAAAAGTCTGACTATAAAGTCTGAAAAAAAATAAAACGTCTGAAGAAAACACTCATATTTAATATGAATATTAGTTTTTGGATCACAACACAAATCCAACTACTAAAATTCACCATCATTACTAGTTATGAAAGTTTATGTTTGTAGACGTAAGCGATATATACTAAGTGCTGTGAATTATGTTCTGCAAGCCATCAGAGCATTCCATTAGTGCATTCAAGCAGCCTATTTTCTCCATTAATGCTCTTTGCCGCCCCATATGCAAGCTATCCCACCCATTAGTGCAAGCTATCTATAAAAAGCCCCACCGTATGGTTATAAACAACTCCTATAATGTAACTATCCACTATCCATCAACATAATTTCACTTTCCACTATTTGAAAATTTTATTTTCTTTTAACAAGTGAGAAAATTATATAAATTTTAAATAATTATTATAAATTATATACCACATTCAAATTTTTTAAAAATACTTTAAACTTATCATCCAACAAAATCCCTCAAAACATAGCATTTTTCATTCAAATGCTAAAAAGATGTTTGTTGCCAAAATATACTTATATAAGTATTTTCACTATATTCAATATAGATAATTTATTAAAAAATAGGTATTAAAAATATAAAACTTAGAATAATTAAAATTTAATGGTTTATTAAATATTATTAAACAAATAAAATTATAAAAATTATATTATAAGTAAATTTAATATATTTTTATTAACATTGTTTATATATTAAGTAAAATTTATATTTGATTAATGTATATTTATAGATAATGAATGTTTTATATTTATAGATAATTACATAAATTGTTAAATATTTATAAATTATTTTATTTTTCTTTATTTATAATCCATTTTCTATTAATTATATTAATTAATTTCTTTAATAAAGGAATACATATAATTTCACAATTTTACAAACTTTTTATTTGATATAACTTAATATATTATTAAGATAATGTTACATACTCTAACTTATTTATACCATATAAAAGTGAAAAAGAAAAAATAAAATAATAAATGGTATCATATTGTATAAAGAAAGGTTGATTATTCCAATATAATTCTATAATGTATTTCTCTTTTTTAAATTTAAAATTAATTTATATATTATTAAGATAAAATAAATAAAACGAATTATTTATATTTTTAATTTTATTTTATAATACTTTTTTAATGAGGGTGTTTGGTAGGAGAGATCTCCTCCCTTGATATCCTTCAACATCATATGAGTGAGGGCTATGATTTCCGCTATAGTTTCTAGATTACATGATTTTTTGTCACTTTATTGATAATGGCACGAAGGCACCATAATGTTAAACACTCTTTATTTTAGGTGGCATAACGAGGTACATGAGGACTCAATAGGATAATTTCATTAGATTGGAAGTGTTAGAGGAAAAAAATGATAGTGTAGACGACATGCTAACCATTCTAGACATGAGATCAGCTAGCACCTCATTCTTCTCAGATGACGGTAGTAACTAGTCAATGTAGATGATTAGAGATTCTTCCCAACAATTTTTATGACACGTTGAATTTTTCTTCACAACGCTAGTTGCCCTTTTGTCTTCTCACATTTATGTATGTCAACACCTAGCACAACTAGCTTGTTTTTATATGTTTCTATTTACAAGATGATGTACTTATATGAGGTCTTAACAACATCCTGACCTGAAACTTATGTTATTGTTATAGTTTCATTTTAAGTAGACCAATATAAAAAAAAAATTGTCTATGTAATCCTCATTTTTCGTAATGCAACGTTCCTAAATTTTACGAAAATTTAGAAAAATATTTACGTTGTCAGACTATGTTTCCAAAATTGGAATTCTTGTTGACATATTCGGCATGGCACAATAATGAGATGATTAAATGGTTTTTTCATTTGATCTCTATTTATATATTTTTCCTCCTATGTTAATTTGGTGTATAGAAAGATACCTAGGTTATGTTTGTCCATAAATAATATGAATGGTATGATGAGAAATCATATGCAAGATTGATTTGAGGCTTGAGACTCGTTTGGTTATCTACTGAAATGATCACCCTATCCTAAACCAATTATGGGATGGACTAATACAAATTGAATCCCTATAAGAAGGGGAGGACTTGGGCTCCTCTGTTTGAGGAATATTCTTAGATTTAGAGGTTTGGTTTGAAAAACCTTTTTTACCTTATGAAACAAAAAAAAGAGTTTTTTAGCTAAGAAAGAGTAAGTAATTTTCCATTTCTCCATCCTTATATCTCCTTTCACAAGTTGTATTCCTTAACATAACATACTACCCTTGGAAGGCCTTTGCAGGATGGTGAAGCATTCTTTTAGCCTAAATATCTTTATGGGAAAAAAATTACCTGTTGGAAATTAATTCATACCTTAAAAATAGACCTATAATTTCATAGCAAATATTATAGAATTTGGAAATGGTTTCCATAGATTTAGTCTTAGTGAGATTGTCCCTATGAGCCATAATCAAGAAAAAATGTAAACATAGGGATGTTAGGCTATATGTCCCCCAGATATTGTTAAATTTCACACCGCTCTATGTTGTTTCAATTACTTTAGCTGAATTCAATGGTTCAATTAGAAATCTTTTCAATATTAATTAATCTTTCCAATAATTATGAGTAATTGAAGATAGAAAAATGGATGCAATGGTAAATGAGACAATCAACACAGCAACAAAATACACGATGTTTTGTCAAAGACCAAGGAAAAACCCCACAAGTGGTAAAAACCTTTAAAAACTATTATTCTATCAGATTTTCATAAAATATTTAGCAGAAAGTACAATAAGACCAAACCCACAAATACTATTTCAAGTCAAATTTTGGCTTATCGAAGGGGAAACCAACTGACAACCAAAATATCAACTAATAGACAAATATGTTCAAAGTAAAAATATCGACAGTTCTGCACCTTCGACATGTTCTATACCCACTTTAGTACTTACGATTCTACACCTAGCTCGGTACTTATGATTATGCACTTTGATCAATACTTAGAATTTTTTACCTTGTTTAGTACTTACAGTTCTGCATCCATTCTAGTACTTATGCTTATGTAGCTAGTTAAATACTTTATTTTTTGCACTCAGTTAGGTACTTACAATTCTACACTATGTTCGGTACTTATAGTTCTACACCCAGTTCAGTACTTACGGTTCTTCACCCAGTTTGAAACTTATGGTTTTGCACACAGTTTGGTACTTTCAATTTTGCACTCATATTGGTACTTAGGATTATGCACATAGCTAGGTATTTATAGTTATACACCCAAACAGGAGAGAGATAAGTGATCATGTCCGAATGATCTTGATGTGACTTGTATTTATAGGCTTCTCAAGGTGTCCAATTTCTTATTAGGGCCAAGTTATCATTTTATTCACATGTGATATTTTCTTTAAAATTACACTTCCCCTTGTCCAAATTTATCATTTCAATTGTCAGAATTAGTCCTCTCAAAAAAGAGGAATCTAGTCCCATGGTTGGAATTTGTCACTAAACTATAAAATTAACACTCCCTCTTATCTAGGAAGAAGTTCCAATTGTATCTCATCATGTATATCTTGTTATCATATCATGTCCCATTACTTCTGAACTCTATCTCATTAGAGGAACTTTCTACCTAAAAGTGCCCATGAAATTTTCATTTAATTTCCATGTCATAGTATGTAAGAAAATCTTAATCCTTTAAATTTAAAAAGTGGTAAATGTAAATATTTTGGAGGAAAAGAAGAAAATATTCTTTTTCTAATTGTATTTTTGGATTATCTCCTTATAAGTTTACTAAAATTTCAAGGGTAGACACTCGTTGGATGCATAATTAAATTTCACATCCAATGAGTAGCCATTATGCATACTTTTGAGAAGGCCCACATTCATAAAAGGTTAATTTACAATATAAAAGTGTGATCAATAAACTTTTATAATGTATCTTCAATTTTTATGAATGTGAGTCTTCTTAAAAGTATGCATAATGGGTACTTGTTCCTTTAAATTTAAAAAGTGGTACATGTAGATATTTTGGAGGGAATAGAAGAAAAAATACATTTTTTAATTGTATTTTTGGCTTATCCCCTTATAAGTTTAGTAAAATTTCAAGTGTAGACACTCGTTGGATGAAAAATTAAATTCCACATCCAATGAGTACCCATTATGCATACTTTTGAGAAGACTGACATTCATAAAAAGTTAAGATACATTAAAATAGTGTGTTGAACAAGATTTTATAATGTATCTTCAATTTTTATAAATGTGGGTTGTTAGGTCCCTATATTACTAGTGTAGTCCATTATTGTTGTTAGTGTAGCCCCCTTATTTTTATTGTTTTACTCTTGTAACCCCAATATTGTTATTATTGTGCCCTTACATTATTATTGTTAGGTCGGTTAGGATTATACTATGACCCCATGGACTCCTTTATATAGAAGGAGGTTTTTTCATTTGTATCATCCAAGAATTGTTCATTTATGTAATGTAAAGGAGGT
Source organism: Pinus albicaulis (assembly GCA_034641835.2). NCBI lineage: Eukaryota > Viridiplantae > Streptophyta > Pinopsida > Pinales > Pinaceae > Pinus > Pinus albicaulis. The sequence goes on along the minus strand of CM076577.1, from coordinate 1,016,331,868 downwards.
TTCCCCCTCGAAGTGTCTTATTTATAAGGCATTGATCTCTCTTTTCTTCTATTTTTGGACCTGGTTTCATACCATTTGGTATCAAAGGTTTGGACTCTAGGGTTTCTCTACTCCAAAAAAGTCATCATGGAATTTTCGTTATAAATAGTTTTCTATGAAGGTTGAAAAACAAAAATTTTTTATCGTGCGAAGCCGAAATCCTGAGAAAATTTTTGTAAACAATTCAGAGCTTGGTTCGCAATATTTTCAGAGATATGTTCTGTGGAAGTTACGATTTTTTCAGGCTCCCAAATTTCATCTGAAAGAGGTGACCATGGGAAAATCGTCATAACCCTCTCTCTGAGCATCAAATTAGAATTTTGTAAAAAGTGGCCATAAGTACACGGTATGTCATTTATTGTGTATTGGTTTCAGATCTGAAGGAGGAAATAGTCACACATGGCATGCTCTAAAATTTCTCTCTACTGAACCAATCCATAATTAGGTCATTGTGGGAGATTGGACATAAATTTCCCTTGAAGAATCAAAATCAAGTCATACGTAAGGAATTTGAAAGATGATTCAGAGGGCTACAGTAGTACCACACTTTAGGTATTGAAGATCCTATGTCATAGAGATAATTTAGTATCAATATCGAGCTCCTCAAAAGCAAGAAAAGGGTGTGTATTTTTTTACGAATTGCATAAGTCTTGTTTGAAGAATCAGTTTGAATTGAATTGAAGGGAATATTGTAGAATAGATATCATTATTAGGTGCTAAAATGTCCCCTAAAAATAACTCAACGCCCAATAAGCCCTCATAAGGTTATACTATGACTCATGAAGATGAAGAAATGCAACATGGCATATAAAAATTACAAGAGCAAGTGCACCAAATTTTGCTCTAGCAAAGAGAAACAAAAAATGAAATGGAAGTTTTGAAGAAAGGCATGGAAGCTAAGATGGATGGTTTGAAGAATGGCATGGATGAAATGGAAGCTAAGATGGATGACATCGAAGCTAAGATTGAAGAGAAAATGGAAAACGTGAAGAATGATCTAAAAGCAGGCATGGAAGGTTTGATAAAGTACAATAAATGTTTCCTAATAGTGAAAATATAGTAGAGGAAACTCATGATGAAAAAAAAATACATGTTAATCGTGATTTCATAAACTCTAATGTTGGATGGAAGACCCACCATATTCCAACGATCGATATGAGGAAGCTTGATGGCAAGGATCCCGTAACATGGATAGTACAGATGGAGCAATATTTTGATCTCAATAATCTGTAAAACACACAAAAGGTACACATTGCCACTTTATATTTAGAACAAAATACATTTTTATGGTATGGATGCCTTTTCTCTCGTAAAAAAATTGTCACTTTGTCAATTTTTATGGAGGAAATGATAGCACATTATTAGGATAGAAAGAGAAACACCTTTTTTAACCAATTGATAAATCTCAAACAAAATGGTTCAGTGGTGGAGCACATTGAGGAATTCCAAAAATTGAATATAAGGGTAACAGATATTCTAGAGGAACACAAGATTGATGTCTTGATAGGGACTTTAAAATATAACATCCAACACGAGGTTCACATTAGGGAATCTGATTCATTGGAGAAGGCATTCATGTTGGCAAGAAAAATTGAATGTAAAATTATCGTGACAAGGAAGCCTACAACTCACATATATAAAGATGGAAGTGTTTCTATTCCTATACTTCCACAACCTACAAGGTTGACACCACAACAATTGGAAGAAAAAATAGAAAAAGTGCTTTGCTACATTTGTGAAAAAAATAAACTAAAGTTCATAAATGTGTTGAGAAGAAATTATTTCACATATATTGTGAAGAGGAGGAAGAAAATGAACAAGAAACTTCAAAAGAAGAGGACATGCACCAGGAATCGACCCTAGAAGAAGAAGAAATGAGTTTGACGATATCATGCAATCCATTGGCAAGAATTACCACTCCTCAAACTCTCAAGATAGATAGACATGTCAAGAAGAAAAAGGTAATAATGTTGATTGATTCGGGTAGTACCCATAATTTTATTCATTGTAAGGTAGCAAAGGAATTGAATTGTTTCCTATACACATCACCAGAATGTCAAGTGATGGTTGCAAATTGATGAACTATAAATTTCTCTTCAAAATGTCATAATATCAAGATAACCATGGGGGAATATGTATTGAATAGTCCAATTCTTTCCATTCCAATGGGAGGTGATGATGTTGTACAAGGAGTACAATGGTTACAATGTTTGGAGATAGTAGCTTTTAATTTTCAAGAACTTTTCTTGAATTTTTTTCCAGAAGGAAAGGAAGTCGAATTATTGGGTATAGCAGGGAAGCTCGGAAAAACAATAAGCCCTAATTTCATGACAAATATTCTTAAAAAAGAACAATAAGGCATAATTGTAGAATTATGCTCACTAGAAGTTCCAACATCAAAATCATCTATTTCTCGATATATCCAAAAAGTATTGGACAATAATTCCAAGGTTTTTGGAACTCCCAAAGGAGTCCCACGTATTTGTGATCATGAGCATGCTATTCATTTAATTCCAGGAACTGTTCCTCCAAATGTCAGGCCTTATAGATATCCTCACGTCCGAAAGAGAGAAATTGAACGTATGATTGTAGAAATGTTAGAGGGTGGTATAATTGAACCTAGTCAAAGTTCTTTCTATCCTCTAGTTGTATTGGTGCAGAATAAGGATGGATCATGGCGAATGTTTCTGGATTATAGGGAGCTCAATAAGCTCACTATTAAAGATAAATTTCACATTCCTGTGATTGAAGAATTATTGGATGAATTCTATGGAGCAATTTATTTTACCACATTGGATCTTTGTTCAACATATCATCAAATTAGAATGAAGACTGAACATACCATGAAAACAACATTTCAAACTCATGAGGGTCATTATGAATTTTTGTTCATGCATTTTGGCCTTACCAATGCACCTTCTACCTTTCAAGGGTGATGAATTCCATTTTCAAACCCTTCCTTAGAAATTTTGTGATAATATTTTTTGATGATATACTAATATACACCAAGTCTTGAAAGGATCATGTTAAAATCCTAGTAATGTGATTAATTTGATAAGACATTTATCATGTTCAACAAGTTTAGAGCATACTCAAACTATTGGAGGAGAAACAATTATATGTAAAAACATCCAAATGTTTCTTTCGAGTACAAGAGGTGGAATATTTGGGTCATAATGTATCTCACGAGGGTGCTAAGGTAGACCCTAAGAAAATTAAATCCATTAAGTAATGGAACGTCCCCACAACCATAAATCAGTTGCCAATATTTCTCGGGTTAATAGGGTATTATCGCACATTTGTTAAGAATTATGGGAGAATAATAGCACCTCTAACAACAATATTGAAGAAAGATGCATTTTCGTAGACTCCTGAAGCAACTAAGGCCTTTGAAAATTTTAAAGAGGACATGTGCCTAGCACTGGTCTTAGCTAAGCCAGACTTCACAAAACCTTTATTGTGGAATGTGATGCATCAGGGAATGGAATTGGTGTTGTTTTAATGCAAGAAGGAAGACCCATTGATTTTGAAAGTCTTCCAATGAAAGAAAATTATTTACAGAAGAATATTTATGAGAAGGTAATGTTAGCAATACTACACACACTAAAGAAATTGTGACCTTACCAAAAGGGAAGACACTTGAAGGTAAAAACTCATCATGATAATCTTAAACACTTTTTGGAAAAAAGAGTATCTTCAGAAGAGTAGCAAAGATGGGTCACAAAGATGTTCAGTTATGACATTGAAATCATCTACAAAATAAGGAAGCTAAATGTTGTTGTAGATGCACTCTCAAGGAAGAATGAAGAGGTGGAAGCATTGCTTTGTTCCATTTCTATTATCCAACCGGATTGGATAACCGAAGCAAGGGATGAATGGAAGAAGGATGAAGAGGTGTGGATGCTCATTCAAAATTTGCAGAAATATCCTAGTACATATGATACATTTAGTTGGAAAAATGATTCCTTATGGTACAAAGATCACTTATATCTTTGTAAGAATTGCCAAGTAAAACAAAATATTCCTTTGGAATTGCACACTTCTCTTTTAGGAGGATACTCAAGATTAAAAAATTACCACACGGTGAAGAAAGAATTATTTTGGGATGGCCTTAAATATAATATTCAAAATTTTGTGGCAGAATGTAGTTTGGTTTTCTAGAAAAATAAAGTTGAGACAATTAATACCTCAGGTTTTCTACAGCCTTTATCCATTCCAAGTCAACGTTGGTTGGATATTTCAATGGATTTTATCACATATTTACCTATGTCTAAAAAAAAGAGTGTCATAGTGGTGGTAGTTGATAGAATTAACAAGTATGCACACTTTTGTGCATTACATCATCCATTCAAAGCATGTACAATTGCCACTACATTTATGGAAACAATTGAAAAGCTACATGGAAAACCAAATATTATTTTAAGCGATAGAGATCCCATTTTTACTGGAAATTTTTTATTTTTTGGGTACTCAAAGAGCCCATAGCTCATCTTATCATCCTCAATCCGATGGTCAAACTGAGATATTGAATACATGTTTGGTATATGATAAACAAACACAATGGGTCAAGTGATTACCTCTCGCTGAATGGTGGTATAACACTTCCTTCCATATTGTAGCAAAAATGACCCCATTTATGGCACTTTTGGATATCATCGACCATCCATCACATCATATTTAAGGGAAAATTCTAAGGTTCAATGAGTGGAAGATCACATCGAGCATGAAAAATAATTTCACCAACTCTTAAAGGATAACATAAATTTTGAAAAAAATCGAATGAAAGAATAGGCAAATCAACATCGCAATGAGAGAATTTTTGATGTACGAGGCTGGGTATTTTAATGGCTACAACCATACAAAAAAATGTCCCTCAAGAAAGCCAATAAGGACAATAAATTATCACCAAATTACTATGGTCCTTACAAGGTGCTGCAAAATATTGGTACTATGGCATACGAATTTGAGCTTCCAACTTCTTCGCGAATGCATCCAATTTTCCATGTTTCATACTTAAAGAAGTTTATAGGTCAAAAAATTCAATTTCAAAAAATATTGCGAGAACTTGATGAGGAAGGAAAAATCATATTGGAACCTGAAGCAGTCACGGAAACAAGAAATCAACAGCTATGAAATCGATCAATTCCAGCGTATCTCATCAAGTGGAAGGACTTACCCACTAAAGATTATACATGGGAGGATGAAAATTTTATACAGAAGAACCCAGTGCTGCTCAAGCATTGAGGATAACACTTTTTTGAAGGAGAGGGGCATGTTATGTCTCTATTTTACTAGTGTAGTCCCTTATTATTGTTATTGTAGCCCTGTTATTGTTATTGTTGTACCCATGTAACCCTAATATTGTTATTATTGTGCCCTTACATTATTATTGTTAGGTCGGCTAAGACTATATTGTGATCCCATGGACTCCTATGTATAGAAGGAGGTTTTTTCATTTGTATCATCCAAGAATTGTTCATTTATGTAATTTAAAGGAGGTTTCCCCCTTGAAGTCGTTTATTTCAAAGGCGTTTATATCTCTTTTGATCTATTTTTGGAGTTGGTTTCATAACACGGGTCTTCTTAAAAGTATGCATAATGGATACTCATTGGACGTGGAATTTAATTTGACATATAATGTGATGGAGTGTAAAAACTCTTACTTCTACCATGTCTCCAATGAAGTGATATCAAATCTCTATGCACTTGGACTTGACATGAAATATAAGATTCTCTATTAGATGGATCCCACTCTTGTTGTCACAATATACCATTGTAGTGTATAGGACCTACTCAAATATCTCTCCAAAGAGATTCAACATCCAAATTTATTCATCGCTATCCATGCTAGTGGAAATTTATTATGCCTCAAATATATTCAATGCTATGGACTCTTCCTTCATTCTCATCCAATATATCATGTCAAATCCAATGCTAAAACAACATCTAGATGTGGTATTCCAATTGATAATGTTTCTTTTCTAGTATGTATCAGTATATCCATGAAGCCGAACATCTCCATTACTATATATCAAACCAAGGGTGATATTCCCATGCAAATATGTCAGAATGTGGTTGGAAACGACCCAATGTGCATGGAGAGGCTCGGTAATGAATTGAATCAATGTGGTCACTACTTAACATATGTATGGAATGGTGTTCACCAAGAGCATTAGATCCCAATCAACTGTCTATACTCATATGGATTTTCGAAATAGGGTCTTGCAACTTCTCTACATAATTTCTAGAATTTCATTTCCATTGGTGTAGGAAAGGACTTGAAATGTTTCATTCAAAATGTCTTCAAAAACTTCACAACATTTTCTCCTTGTGTAAGGAAAATCTCACTAGGCCTTTTCCACAACTAAAGGGCTAGAAAATAGTGCATGCGAGAAGGTCCTTCATATCTAATTCAAAGGCTAACTCCCTCTTACACTCTAACATGAGAGCCTCACTACCTATCAGGAATAAATTGTCAACATATAAAACAAAAATAGACAACATACCTTGGACTACCTTGAAATAGAGGTTGGGATTAACATTGATTCTTGTGAATCCTAGCTTCACCATATAATTATCTATGTAGGCATACCATGCTCTGGGGGTTGGCTTCAAACCATATAATTCCTTCTTCAACCTAGAAGCATGTGTGTTTCAATCCTCTACTTAAAATCCCTATGGCTGCTCAACATAAAATTATTATTATAACATACCACATATGAATGTTTTCTTTATGCCCATTTGATGAATATTCCATCCTTGACTTGCATTAAGGGAAACTATTGAACCAATGGTTGTATATCAACAAAAGTGTGAATATGTTGGCATAGTATTCCCTCTTGTTTTGAGAGAATCCTTGGGCCATGAAACTTGCTTTATATTTCTCAATACTACCATGAACTCCATATTTGATCTTGAATAGACATTTTGAAGTCACCGCATATTTTCCCTTCCATCTTAGCATGACATCCAATATGTCATTCTTCATTAGTGGGGACAAGATGTAGGGATTAGAGCTGCAAAAGCTTACTACATAGTTTTGGAGGTCACAGAGGCTTGGATGACTCCATAGTGTGTAGCTATAGGGATAAAGGGATGAGCCTGTGTCTTAAGGTTGCGAAGTGCATTGTTTAAGCCAGGTTAGAGGCCATGAATCTGCAATTCTAGAGGTCAAGGTCAAGTATTGGTCACAAAAAATATGCAATGGAGCAGTCTTGGGAGGAAATTACTATGAGCTACGCAGTGAAAAATTGCAAGGTCATAGCTAGAGGACTGAGATTCTGCAGTGCGCAGGTCAAGGGAGGTTGGGTGAAGCTATTTTTATTGGTAGGGAAGTTTTATGAGAAATGACTAAGTGCAGGACATGTGAGATCGGTGAACAATGATGAACTTTGATTGTGATCACACACTTGGCATATTTTAATGACTCAAACAACATACATCATCCATGACATACCAACAAAGTATTTTCCTGCATGTGATAGCATTACCAGTTATAGAAAGTGCAACACCACATATAAATTTAAGACGGTCGTGATGACACTTGTGCGACAATGCTCAAAACATTGTAAATGAGTGCGAAGAATACTTACAAGGTTACAAGGACTCATTTTCCCAAAGGTGACCTCTTGGAACCTCTAGATCGGGCTCATACTTGCAACACAACAACCAACATTCCAAAATATGGCACTTTTCCCATGTTGCGAAAGGGATCACAACATAGTGAGAAAACCAAAAAGATGAGCTTAAAATTTTGTGAAAGTAATGAACAAGACCAGGGAAGGTTCCAAAATTTGACATATGAATTTTTTTTTGATGGGATTGAAGCATCTACAACACTTGGAGACACACGAGTCAAAATATAGCTTATTTTTATTGTTTTATTTGTTTTTTGCATGGCCTTGGTTCTTTAGGAAGTGTTGATTCATCATGAATATCACTTTGGTTTCCCCACTTATGTGTGAATAGCCTAAGTCTCCATTGTGCCATTTCAGTTTAAATCATGAAATATTCAACTTTATTCCAATTTTTCTAGCAAGGAAGGGTAGTGAAGTGTGACAATTCAAGATTTTTATATTATTAGTTTCATCTTTGGTGTTGCTATGGAGCTAGCCCGCCTAGACAGTACCTCGACAGAGTCATGTAAGAACAAAAAAAATTATCTACTGCCAGAGAGCTTGGGTAGTACTCTGATGACGTTTCTTGCTTCACCTCTCTATGTAGGAAGCCTTTCTTGTCTTTTGCATTTAAATTTTTTATTTTAAAGCTAATTGTGCATTTGAGCTTATTTATTTTGGGCAGAAGAGGGATCCTGACATATTGAGAGAATGAGAGGTTGTTCCTTCAGATAAGTATGTAGGTACCTATGATTTAGTTTGTCTCATCTAGACTTTACCCTTATCCCTTTCTATTGATTAGGTCATCATGAAAAAATTAAATAAAATGAATATAGGAACTGTTAGCACATGGATTTGCATCCCACCCACCCCACCTTATTTTTCTCTATTTTCACATATGCTTCATCATTATGACTGGCCTCACATCGTTTTTTCCATTCTAACATTTATATTGCGTTGGCCATTGTTGGGCCAAGAAGAAGGTACGTTTCACCCCATATTTACCATGATTTGATATGTACTTTTACATATTTTCCCCTCATCTTAGTAATAAAGTAAAGGAAAATAATATAAAGTCAAGGTAGAGTTAACTAATGATAAAAGGAATACTTAATAGCATAAGAACTGACTTGTCATATCTTTATTAATAGGGAAGCAAGGCAGCTAAATTGTGGATGATCAAAAGAAAACTGATAAGGGAGGCAAATGAGATCATAATGGTTCCTACGGATCAGTGGAAGATGGAGAAGCACATCCATGCTTGGAGTACTCAAACAACTACCCCAAAGTAGTAGGGTCCCATATGGAAAGGATACATTACTACTTTTTGTTATGTAGGTAAATCCTCTCTGCGGACAAAGACGATCCCTCTAGCCCTAGGGTGGGTCTGGTAAAAAGGAATCATTCTAGAGTGTAGGTTCCTAGATATTTGAAGGAAAGAGGATGTGATAAGATGGCCTACCTGTGATCCAAAATTATCATCGACACCAGTAGTGATGATGATAACCTCTCGCTCCTGATCGAAGGCAAGTCACAACCCCTCCGCCTATCACGTTTGGACACCTGCACAAGGATTAGAAAACAATAACCACATACCACATACTAATTCCATCCAAAAAATACTAGTCAATCAGAGAAGACTAGAATATTGCATTCGATAAAGACAAAACACAAGATGGGAACGAGACAATAGTCACTTATATTAATAGGTAGAAAGAAGAGATACAACCATGCTTTGATGTTGCAGTTTCCTCCAGCGGGGCTCAGGCGAAGCATGTCTCAAATCTCGTCATGGAATTCAGACGAGATAAGGGACCTCTCGATGGGTTTCCTTCTTGATCTACCTCCTCAGTTATTCAACTATAGCTTAGTTCTCCAAGTTCAGCATTTCAGCTATATAACTCTCTTTGTTCAGCTAGCTTTCATAAAGGGAAAAAGCCTGTTGATATAGAGGGAGAGGGAGAGTTTATGATCCCTATAATCATGGAAGGGAGACCTATTTTCAAGGAGTGTTCCATGGGAGGAGGAAACCACTACCTAAAGAGGGAGATCCGTGGCTCATCAAGTTAACCACTGCACGTGACTCATCCCTAAGGTGGTTGAAGGAAACTTCTGCCTCTATTTTGTTACAAAACATTCCTAAAACTGCTGGCATGGGCACAAAACAGAGACAAAGTGCTAGGTGGCGTGGGTTCTAGTGTACATCCTCCACATTGGCGTGAGGGATGAACTGGCTACCCACGCCAAGGCCAAAGCATAGGTTTTTGTGGGATTTTTGAGGAAATGTTCAACAAGATAAATGATTTCGTTGTGTAGAAGGATGAAAAGAAGGTGTTTGTAGAGTATGACACTGTTCATAGGTCATGAGAAATACCCTCCAATATGCGGGGCGAGGGATTGTAGGGACGGTGAAAAAATTCTTTGTAACAGATGCCCCCTAAAGCATGAGGTCCGAGAGAGAGGGAGGGGTGAAATGCCTTATGAGAATGTGTTCGACCCAAACACTGCTATCAGAAAAACCTACAAGTACGAATACAAATGATACATCTGATACATGACAGGTGGCATGGGCGCAACCATCCATAATAGAGTACATAAACAGTGAGATCCGTGGTATGGACACCATCTAACAGTAGGGATCAACAAACAGACTCAGGTATGGTTGCAACCATCGAATCAAAAGAGTCATATAATAAGTCATAGTAATCCACAAAGAACCCACAGCTTGGATTTCATCAAACAAAACCAAGGGTCTTGCGCTCCATCTCGACCCATACAAAGTAAAAATTAAAGCAGGCAAGAAAATCTTATGATTACCAGCCAATGATGAAAGCCGTTAATAGACATGAGAGAAATCACCAATAATGACAATGGCTCTCAAGGTACGAAAGGTACAATCCATGGAATGTGAACAGTGATCTGACGTTGAACACCCGCAGAGTCAGTCAATAGAAGGCCAATGATGTGGACCTTGCGTCAAATGCGAAGAACCTGCCATTGAGGCATGTAGGATCCAAGGTACCTGAAAGGAGTCTCTAGATCAGCTTCCTGGATAATGAGCCAGAGTCGATAAGAAGTGACCTCGATCGAAGGCGGGCCATAATTTTTCCCACATCATTGACACGAGACAGAGGAATATGATGTTTGTGAATCAAGACGAATAGAGAATCATAGGGAGGTTGAAAATTTCAGAGGCAAACTTCTCTTGAACATATTAGCAGCACAACACTAGATTTGGCAGTACTTGACACCAAGGGATTTAAGGTCATGGAGACGTGGAAAAGAGTAGATGAGTGGTCAAAGGAGATTAACCAAACCCATTGAGGTAAACAAATAATGAGATGAGATGTCCCCAACCCAACACGAATGCAGACAAGTTCCATGTTCAAGAGCGACATACTGCCAACACGACTACAATCTAGTTCCATTTCCCCCCACCATTTCTGGCGAGTACCCCAATTATTTTTGAAAAACAAGATTGAATGGGATAGCATATGCTTGCGATTTAAGTTTGTCCTTTGGAAAAATCCAACCTAGTACATTTTATGAGCCCTAGGAAGGAGGAACTCGAGTAACGTCATGATGGATTCCAATGTCATCAGGTTTTAATGAGTCTGACAAATGAAGAACTCAACATCTTTTCATATTTAGAGAGTTTGAAAAGAAAGTGAAAAAGAAAACTCCAGCAGTCCCTTTTCCTAGGTAGTCTCACAGATACGAAAAGGTATAAAATTGTGTCTAAGAGAACCTCTTAGTCACGATAGGCTAAGGTATTTCTTTTTCGTAAATAATCTATCCCAGCCCAAAAAAGGGGTAAATGTATACTGGGTAGATATCATTTCGCAACAAATTTAATGAGTTCAAAATTTGATTTCTGATATTTTTGTTCATAATATTTATAAATTTATATTTTATCACTTTATATTTATGAATAATGATTGTTTTATATTTATAGATAAATGTATAAATAACAAAATATTTAATCATTAAGTTTTTGTAAGAAGAACTCTAGTTCATGTTCTTGTTGCTATTTATGATTGGAAATTACTCAGAAAGGTGTGAATTACTAATTTAAAATATTTATTCTTACTCAAATTAATGTGAATTAGTAATTTAAATTTATTTCTCTTCTTATGCAACTTATGATTTATGTACTTGTTCTATTATTATTAAATTCCTTTTGCAGGTGTGAGAGAGAGAAAATTGCAGATTTATTTTGCAAGAATTTAAGAACATTCACACAACATCAAGAACCAACACATGAAGACACAAGATATAACTGGAAACCCCTAGGGGAGAAAACCACAAATTCTAGGCCGACAGTGATGTGAAAACCCCTAGGGGAGAAAACCATAAATTATTGGTAGAAAGTGATGTGAAGGCAAACGCCTACTCCTTATTACATTATATTTTTGTAAGCTCCAACCTACAAGTGGTTCACCTACTCCTTATTACATTAGATTTTTGTAAGCTCCAACCTAGAAGTGGTTCCTACCTTAAAGGAAGCTCCAACTCCGACAAGTTTTCTGGAAGCTAAAACCCACAGGAGATTCCTACCTCAACAGACTACAAGCTCTTATTTATTAAGCTACAACATAAAAAGGGACAAGAATCTCTCAATCACAACATCAAGTCACAAATTTTGGTTACCTCATATATAATTTTGTTGTCAAGTCTACTATTGTATTACTTCACCTTTTTCACTTTGTGCCTCTTCTATTGTCACTCATCAACTTTCTTATGCACACTATTTCACTTTCAAAAAGTAATGTTTCCATTACACATTGTATATTTTATAATCAATCCATCTTTGTTGTTTGTATTCTTTGAAACAATATGAAATTAAGCATTGTTTCTTGGACTTCCAAAAAATAATCCTAAGCTTGTCTCTTCATTTTTAGTAAAACTGCTCAATTAGTGATGATTACAAGGAGACATATCAGAATTGTATTATCTACACTCTTTTGTACAATGAAAGCATATATTTTTCTTCTTTTGTTTTAATATTTTATGTTCCACTTTAACCAGTTTCAACCTTCACATTTAATTTTCAGCCTTTACACTTCACATCATTTCAGCCTTTGCAATTACATTGACAACATTTATCATCATTAATCAATCATCCCCTTTGTCTTCACATATTTGTTTCTATTTTTTTGTTCCTTTTCCATTAGTACCAGGTGCACCTGCACCTGCATCTCTGCAACACACCTGTTTGGTTCTTTTCAATCAATGACAACAATGCAAACAATCCCCCATTATGATTGATGGAAAACACTGATCCTCTCCTCTCTCTCCTCTAATAACCTCCCCCTTTGACATCAGTGACAAGGGAGTTTTCCTAATAAACATCAAAATGGAAAAAATCCCATATGTGTGTATATAGTATTCAAACATATGTGAATATTATAAATAAATTTTCCAATAGGGCTAATGAATATATATATCAAGTTTCCAATATATCATGGAAGAAATATATTAATGAATGCTTTCAATATATATTTTGAGTACTAACACCAACATTACACCATGGTAACTACATCTTTGATGAATTAGCTCATAAAACCCTAAATTCAATGTATATGAAAGAAAAAAAATGAATAGTGTCAACACTATCTTAGCTTATTGAATCTCATAAGCTAACTATCCATTTATACAATTTAAATATCTACTATTTATTAATTTAATTATATTTTAACAAATTAAAAATTTAGATAAATTTAACTAAATATTATAAATTAAATACCACTTTAAAATTTTAAAAATATATTCTAGATTCATGATTAAAAAATGACATTAAAACCTTAAATTCTATGTTCCAATTTATAAAAAGAATGCTTATTAAATACTAATCTTAAATTTTAAGAAAATATTCTAAATTCATTAAAAAATATACTAAAACTATAAATTCTATCTTGCAAATTATAAAAAAATGTCTATTGACTACATAAAACATTATTTATATAATTAATAATTTATTAAAATATTTATTTATTAGAAATACAATAATAATAATTTAGATTACTTTATTTTTTTATATAATTAAAAAAATAAAATTATAAAAACTATATTTTAAGTAAATTTGATTTTTGATATTTTTGTTCATAATATTTATAAATTTATATTTTATCACTTTATATTTATGAAGAATGGTTGTTTTATATTTATAAATAAACGTATAAATAACAAAATATTTAAGCATTAAGTTTTTGTAAGAAGAACTCTAGTTCATGTTATTGTTACTATTTATGATTGGAAATTACTCAGAAATGTGTGAATTACTAATTTAAAAGTTTAACTCTTACTCAATTTAATGTGAATTAGTAATTTAAATTTATTTCTCTTCTTATGCAACTTATGATTTATGTACTTGTTCTATTATTATTAAATTCCTTTTACAGGTGTGAGAGAGAGAAAATTGCAAATTTATTTAGCAAGAATTTAAGAACATTCACACAACAAAAAGAACCAACACATGAAGACGCCATATATAAGTGGAAACCCCTAGGGTAGAAAACCACAAATTCTAGGCCGACAGTGATGTGAAAACCCCTAGGGGAGAAAACCACAAATTCTAGAAGGCAAATACCTACTCCTTATTAGATCAGATTTTTGTAAGCTCCAACCTACAAGCGGTTCACCTACTCCTTATTACATTAGATTTTTGTAAGCTCCAACTTGCAAGTGGTTCCTACCTTAAAGGAAGCTCCAACTCCCAGAAGTTTTCTGAAAGCTACAACCCACAGGAGACTCCTACCTCAACAGACTACAACCTCTTTTTTATTAAGCTACAACACAAAAAGGGACAAGAATCTCTCAATCACAACATCAACTCACAAATTTTGGTTACCTCGTATATAATTTTGTTGTCAAGTCTATTATTGTATTGCTTCACCTTTTTCACTTTGTGCCTCTTCTGCTATTGCCCATCAACTTTCTTATGCACACTACTTCACTTTCAAAAATTAATGTTTCCTTTCCACATTGTATATTTTATAAGAAATCCATCTTTTTTGTTTGTATTCTTTGCAACAATATGAGATTAAGCATTGTTTCTTGGACTTCCAAAAAATACTCTTAAACTTCTCTCTTAATTTTTAGTTCTCAATTTTTTTTTTTGAAAAACAGAGTTGAAATTAAAGCTGAAATAGTAATGTTCAATTAGTAATGATTACAAGGAGATGTATTAGAATTGTATCATCTACACTATTTTTGTACAATGAAAGCATATATTTTTCTTCTTTGGTTCTAATATTTTATGTTCAACTTTAACCAATTTGAACCTTCAAATTTAATTTTTAGCCTTTACACATCACATCATTTCAGCCTTTGCAATTACATTGACAACATTTATTGACATTAATCAATCATCCCCTTTGTCTTCACATCTTTGTTTCTATTTTGTTGTTCCTTTGCCAGTAATACTAGGTGTACCTGCACCTGCATCTCTGTAACACACCTGGTTGGTTCTTTTCCATCAATGACAATAATGCGAACAATCCCCCTTTAGGATTGATGGAGAACACTGATACCCTCCTCTCCCTCCTCTACTAACCTCCCCCTTTGACATTAGTGACAAGGGATTTGGCCTAATAAACATAAAAATGGAAAAAATCCGATATGTGTGTATATAGTATTCAAACATATGTGAATATAATAAAGAAATCTTCCAATAGGGTTAATGAATATATATATCAAATTTCCAATATATCATGCAAGAAATATATTAATGAATGCTTTCAATAGATATTTCGAGTACTAACACCAACATTACACCATGGTAACTACATATTTCATGAATTAGCTCATAAAACCATAAATTCAATGTATATGAAAGAAAAAAAAATGAACACTGTAAACACTATCTAAGCTCAATGCTCTTCAATGTTGCACACATAAAAATTGAAAACAAATGATGATGGGCTACCTAAGATTTCTAAATGAAGCAATGTACCAATTGACTTTTACTTTGTCATATTCAATGGAATTCTACCAAATATGACTAGCTTGGAATCTCATAATATGCATTGTATGATGAAACATATTGTTTTTTTTTTATTTGATTCGCTTGGATTGGACCCTAAAGGCCAGATATGATATACCCTATATGGTTTATCCTTTTCAAAGGAATGCTTGCATTGATTGTAAAAAGGATGGAAAAGAAAGAGAGTCCTTACTTAGCATCATTCTTCGACCCTTCTTCTCACCTCATAGGCATCGATTTCATCACCTTCTCAACAAAGGAAAGAAAAAAATCTATATTTTACAAGGGAGGAAAGTTACTAGAGCATCAAACTGTTGAACGAGGATGCTTTTCGAGGAATCCAGATTCCAAGTTTGTCAAATTTACTAAATTAAAAGAGATATTGTCACTGCTACATTATAGTAAACTCAAACAACAAAGAATAATGGCATATATGTTCTCATACCTCGAAAGTATGGAATTTCAAGTAAGCTAGTATTGATCAACTACAAAAGAATGAAACTCCTTATATATTATCTTTCCCCTCTAGGTTGACCCTTGCTGCTACTGCTCATAGATAAGCTCTTGCATTTTGAAGGTAGCACTGATCTAGAAGGATATTTCACAGAAATTGCATTTCAATAATATATACCCAAAATTCAAGGTAGTACTAGTAGAGTGGGCATCCGAGCACACCACTAAGAGCTAGTTCATAAGGAAGATACACCAATTCATCTTGGCACCTTGGGTTGGAAAATTGTCATGTAGGTTCGAAGCATCTAATCTCCCACGGGATGTGTTTGCTCACTGCACATGGGCAGGTAATCGCCTGTAGAGCTCTCTACAATATTTTTCAAACCTTATATCAATGATTAAAGCCCTACAAATTATTGACTAAACAGTCAAGAAATCTTAACTAGTGACTGAATGTTTGGTAGAAACGATGATCTCCCAAAAACAAACTACTGCATATCAACAACCGAGGTAATATATATATATATATATATATATATATATATATATATATATATATATATATTGCAGTTGACCATATTATATTCAATGAATGTGAATATCCAAGCACAAATAATATGGATGAAATATCCAACCTAGAAGCAATAGTATGCAACATAAATGATATCTAATGAATGATTGACGAAAAGTGAAGATGATGCCAAACGACCTATCATGAAAGAATATGAGGCTGAAATGGATGTGAAGCGGTTTTATTCTCTGGACATAGCTTCCATGCTACAGTGAACATGTATCAAACTCAACCTGTGATGAAATGTTGCAGTCAACATAGTATAAAATGTTGCATAGAGCCATCCTTCAACTTATAATAAAATCCCTCCATTCAACTTATGATAAAAATTATCCTTTCAATGCAATATATTAACATTGTATAAATTTTGTATCAATGTTATATCACCGAACACATTTGTATGAACGCATTTTGTATGGAAGCATTTGATGAATTCTCAGGAGTGTGTTAACATTGTTTCAAATTGATGTATTAACATTGTTTCAAGCTCAACTATGTATGAACATTCAAAACCCTAATCCTCAGAAGCACTTCAAAGTAAGTGTTTGGAGAAATAACCATTATCAAGGTTTGTTTCTGGCAGTTTGACAATGCATTGGATACCTCCATGGTGGGTGTGAAATAAATAACACACGTTAAAAAAATAATGCTCTTTGACCAACCATTTATTCACCGCATTTTCCAACATATGAATATAGCATGTGCACACTGATAACACTTGTTTTATTGAATGGAATATGCATCATCCTTCACTCGGTACTGCTTCATTCAATGGAGTATTTATTTACGCTGGTTGAAATGAATGTTGGTGTTAATATCCACAGTGAAATGAATTCTCCATTAATTGTATAATAGAACCGCTAATGTTCAACACATCATATACGCTGGTGAAATGAACGGATTTTCTTCCACCTCATGCTCATGTGTTAGATTCAACTATCCTTATTTTTTCACTGCAACATTCCAGTCTATCATTACTGTCACTTTTGTTCGATAATCATTCTATTTTCATGCATTACCATTTGAACTCGTTTGTGCATTTTCTTATTCATACAAGTATGCATTTTCTAAACTACTTGAGTCTCTTCCTGCTATGAAAACATCATTCTTGTTTCCTTCATATATATAGAGAGAAAATTTTGATTGTCTAGCCATCCCTAAGGTTATTTGATTCTCTTCACAGAGATTGAACTGAAATATATGTCAACAATGTTTCTTTTGCATTGTTCAGGCTTGTAGAATTCCTCCAAATTCTTTTGTGGAAAAATGTATCAAATGCACCAAACCAATGTCGAATAATGCATTTGGCTCTTCACATCCTTAGGCAAATTCTTTTAATTTTTCTTTTAGTGTTTGTATTTTTTGAACTAGGTTTATTAATTATTACTTACCTTAATTTTAATCATTTTCTTCAAGGATCTACAGACAATATTGTGCCAAAAATAATTTTCCTTCAGATGTTTGGAGAATGGCCTTTGCCTGCATTTAATGTTATTTAATTTTCGGTATTCAAAGGATTAAAAATTTTGAGCTTAGACTCATGTCAAGAAATTATTGATTTGATTGAATAAAGAGATGAGATCTTAGTGAGTTTATTCTATTGTCATGTCTCTATGAGCATGTGGATTTCCGTCTCATCTAAAAAAAATATTTAGTTCAACCATGTTGTTGAAGCACTTCTATAGATTTCTTCATTTGATGATAGCCCCATCTTTGTGCTTAAAATGAAATTCTTGATGGATTTAACAATATCCTAGTGATCCATTGAAATATTGCAGTGTATCTTAATCACATTATGGCCCATCTTCATAACTTTTTTCACTAGCATACTTTTGAAATCATAAAAGCGACTATTCATGAAATGATTCTTTATAGAAATTTGAACTTGATTATAATATTATGTGCTAAGCCTTTCTTGATAGAATTTGCAAGTAATATGGTTCAGAGGATGACCTCATGATGCTTCGTGATGAGGGATATTAGTAACCAAACATATAGATGTATAAATTTTTCCTTAATATGTGATGACAATGATTTTTCTTTCATATAGTGACAGAGGTCATATTTTTCTCATTTCATAGACAAAATGACAATTAAATATAGGGGTCATAATGATTTAAATTGATGCATTCCTCACAAACATTTATAAGATGAAGAGTTTTGAGAAAATTCTGATGATGCCAATATGCTTTGTCTATATATGCAAATGTTCATTTGAAAACATTTATATACACGCTTATATACATGATATATACATCTGTAAATTCGTTAAGAAATTTTCATTAAAGACTAAAGTTTCGAATGGTGCACCTGATTGATGTTGCTTGTTCATGAAGAAGTTGACTTGATTTCAAAATTTGATGGTGCCTTTGTTCTTTCTTCTTCTTAACTACTTCCAATTCATGACAAAATCATATCCTTCTAGTTCCTATTCTTTATTTCTTCATGCTCTTGTAGTCTCCCCCTTAGATGGTGCATTCAATTTCAAGTTTTAGATTCTCCTTTTGAAGTCACATTTGTGAGAAGTACTTGTAGAAATTATCCATAGCATGTCTCTCAGATACTTAAATGGTTCTCTAGAAACAGGCTTTGTAAATATGTCTGCTATTTTTTCTTTTGAGGGTATGTACTCTATCTTCACTATCTTCAAAACCACTTGTTCTCTAAGAAAGTGGAACTTTATATGTATATGTTTCATCTTTGAATGAAGCATAAGATTTTTTTAAATTATTATTGCACATGTATTGTCTCATTTGATAGATATAGTCTCACTAAAATTTACCTTCATATCCTAAAGTCCCTTCTTCATCCACAAAACTTGTGTGCAACAAGATGCAACTTCTATGTATTCAACTTTTATTGTAGATAGAGAAATTGATGATTGTTTCTTTCTTAACCATACCACCAAATACTGTCCTTGGTATAACGCACCACCACTTGTACTTTTTATGTTATCCACATAACTTGCCCAATTCGCATTTGTGTATGTTGCTAATGTAAAGTCTATCCATTTTGGATTGCATAGGCCATATCCTGTAGTTCCTTTCAAGTATCTAAATATCCCATTTTTTTCTAACAGATGGCTTTGGTTAGGTGTTGATTGATATCTTACTACTAATCCATTTGCCAATATTATATTTGGTGTAAAAGTTGTTAGCTATAAAAAATTTCCTATCATTGATCCGTAAATATTTTGATCCACATGAGGCGATTCATCATCTGCACATATCTTGCATACAATAGTGATGGGGGTTGAGACAGGTTTACAATCTTCCATTTGGAAAATTTTTAGCATATCCCTTAGGTATTTCTCTTGAGAAATGAATTATCCTCCAACCTTCTGTAGGATTTCAAGCCATAAGTAGAAGGTAATTTCCCCAATCGTTGACATCTCAAACTCAGAATTCATCTCCTTAGCAAACCGTTTTACTAGATGATATATGTTGCTTCAAACATTATATCATCCACATACACAACCATAATTAGTAACTAATCTCCATTAGCCTTTACGTATAGATTACTATTAGCTCCTCCTCCGTTGAAACCCTATTTTTGAAGGTACTTGTCAACTGTACAATACCATGCTCATGGTTCTTTTTTAAGACCATACAGTGTCGTCTTTAACTTGCATACATAGTTAGGTTTATCAGATAAAAAAAACCCTTCAGGTTGTTCCATATAGAACTCTTACTCAATCTCTTCATTTAGAAAAGTAGTCTTCACGTCCATTTGGTATACTTTGAAATACTTTTAACAAGAAAAATCGAAAAACATCATGATTGCTTCCAATCTCACAACTGGTGCAAAGGTTCCTCATAATCAATGCCTTCTATTTGTGAGTACCCCTTGCATACTATTTTGGCCTTGTTTCTCACAATATGACCATGTTCATTCATTTTGTTCTTCAATACCCATTTTTTCCTAATGATATTTTTTTCCGATAAGTCTTGGTGGTTGTCCCCAAGTCTTATTATTTTTTATTTGATCTAACTCCTCATTCATAACATCTACCCAACATTGCTCTTTACCTGCCTGATCAAAGTTCTTTGGCTCTATCTATGACAACATAGCTATATAAACCTGCTCAAGGTTTTCTGCTAGTTTCCTCCTTGTTTGAACCCATTCACTTTTATCTCCAATAATTTTATTTTCAGGATGATTATTTTGATTTTGTCTTGAGGGTCCTTTCGAATGAGTCTCTATATCTTCTAACGCTTCATCTTGTACTTCATTCTCTTTATTGTCATAATGGTGATGATCTGGAGGATTAATAAAACTAGTGCTTTTGTTCCTATAAGATAGCTCTTCATAAAACCTTACATCTATGGATTCTGAAATCTTACGCAACCTCTTATTATAACACATTTATCCCTTAATTTTTCATGAATATCCCAAAAATATTCCTTCATCAGATTGAGCACCAAACTTTCCTATCTTTTCATCATTATTTTTTATATACCATTTACTCCCAAATACTTTAAAATGCTTTATTCATGTTGGTTTCTCATGCCACACTTCATATGGTGTCCTATCACAGTTTGGTATGAGATGTCCCTTATTGAGAATATGTTTTGTTGTATGCATAGCTTCTTCCCAATAGGTTTGAGGAATGTTTCTTTATTGCATCATGGCTCTGGCCATTTTCTAAGAAAATATCTTTTCTCTCTCTATAACTCCATTCTATTGCGGTGTGTTTACAATAGTATCCTGACATTTTATGCCAAATTCATTACATAGGTCTGCAAACTCATCAGAATTAAATTCACCCCCTTTTTCTAACCTTATGCAGTTTATCTTACACCCTGTTTGGTTTTCTACCAGTGCCTTGAATCTTTTGAACTTTTCAAATTATTTTGACTTATTTATGAGGAATGCAATCCATTCAAATCTTGAATAGTCATCATTATTAACATGAAATAACTTTCTCCTCCTCATGAATTTCTTTTAGAATGCCCACACAAATCCATGTGAACTAGCTACAAAGGCTTAATATTTGATAGTTTATCTTTCACTTTCAATGATGATTGAGTTTGTTAAACCATTTAACATGACTTACATATAGTGTTTTGAGTCGTATTTATTGTTGGTAGATATATAATTGCTCTCTTCTCGCTAATTTTGATGATTTCATCAAGGTTGAAATGCCCCAATCTCTTATGCCATAGCCAAAATTCATCTTGTTTACGAATGGAGCATTCCTCACTCTCTTCCTTCAAGATATATAGACTATTCTATGTTCGAACTCCTTTAGCTAGAGTCTTTCATATAGATGTTGACCTAATTTCATAGTCTTCAGCTCTAAATAGAACCCCATAACCTTTGTCACACAAGTGACTTACACTTAACAAATTATGTTTTAGACCATCTACAATAATACATCATGAGCCTTTCCTCTTCCATTAGTCAGAGTAACTGTATGTTTGCCTCTAATTTTTCTTGCTTCATCATTTCCAAATGTGACATTTCCAATTTTATATTCATCCAGAGATACAAAATTTCTTTTATCTCTCGCCATATGTCTAGAGCAGCCACTATCCACGTACCATTTACTATTTTGATATTGAGCATATAGAACTAGCTCACACTTATCAAAATTATTTTCTTCCTTCTTGTTTCTCCATGGCATGCATCCATCTATTCTATAATTATTTTGAGATGAAAATATATTGTCCTTAGAAGCATTGAGTGATATGAAAGAGAGAAGCATATGCATTTTTATCTCTAGATTAATGTTTCTTTTTTATATATGTGAATCCATTATTATCCCTACTTCTTTTATAATTTCCCAAATCAATTCTTCTTACATAATCTATTTTTACAGTATTAACAATATCCATAGAAAAAATATATGTATTTTGGTAGTGGATGTCATTTGGGGATATAACCATCCAAACATTTGATAATCATGTCTCTTGACGAAGCATGGTCTCTGATAGTTTGTTGTTTTATTGTCCATTTCTTTTATCTCCTAGACGTTTCCGGTAGTGTTTCTTTGTAGCTGTTCATTTTATGTTGAAGTGTTTCTCAAGTTGTTGTTCTCAGACTGATGAGAACTCTCGTTGTCTCCCATGACATCTTTTACAAAAGTGACTGTGCTTTTATCCTCTGCCTTATATTCAATGGACTCTCCTTCATAACATAACCCAATGTTTATGAGTGGAGACCTTAGAGCACTTAATATCACATTGAGTTGTTCAAAACCTTTTATCTATTAAATAT
Organism: Pinus albicaulis; assembly: GCA_034641835.2. Taxonomy (NCBI): domain Eukaryota; kingdom Viridiplantae; phylum Streptophyta; class Pinopsida; order Pinales; family Pinaceae; genus Pinus; species Pinus albicaulis. The sequence goes on along the minus strand of CM076577.1, from coordinate 1,016,308,986 downwards.
TCATGTTTAATTCAGTTTGTGGATTCTCTAATCTCTTCTTCAGACTTACTACCTCTTCTTCCAAAATTTCACACTCCTCTCTTTTCTCTTCCATTTGCTACATCAAAATATCTTCCACCTGCTTTGCTTCTTCAAATTCAACTTTCACCCTGATAATGTCTTCTAAAATTTTATTCTTCTCTAAAAAAAGGTTATATATATTTTAAAAATAAAAATAAAAAAAAATGATATTATATTAATAAACTATATAAAAATGATAAATGTATTTATTTTTATTATATATATATATATATATATATATATATATATATATATATATATATATATATATGAGATCTCTTTTTAAAAAATTGCAATATATTTATAAATACCATTTGTGAAATTGTATGTCTAGTTTTTTATAAATATATAATATCTCATTTATTTATTGAAATTGTTTAGTTCATTAATAAATACCAAATAACAAGAAATTAGTTTATAATTTATCATTGTTTTATATAACAGTTTTTATTTATTTCTTTCTTATTTTTTTATTATTATTATTGTTACTTATAAATTTAAAAATAAAAATAAAAATTATTAGTATTTAATCACTTTTGAAAGAAACATGATATTTTTCAAAAGAAATATGATCCAAAATATACACATTTTGATATGATTTTTCCACCTAAAACCCATAATCCAAACCATCTAAGCCAACATAATTAAGCAAGACACACAATTGTGAGATTCTACTCCTCAAATGCATACTAGAAAATGAAGCTAGAAAATGAAGTTGAATATATGCACTTTTAACATTTCTATTAGTACTCGTATCCATCAACTCTGATTTTGATGCTTCTCATACCTAAGTTTAGAAAGAAAGTAAATTACTATAAAAATATTAGAAATAATAAATATAGTTGTTGGGGTTATATATTCCCTAGATTTGGGTAATATTTTATCTCACTATAAATAAAAGAAATATAGAGAATCGTGGCATTACTGAAAAAGAAAAGACATCAAATTTAATTGACACCTTAAAAAACATTTTCATTTTTCCTTTTTAAATTACAATTAAAAATGATAAAAATTAATAAAAAATCAAAGAACCATTTCAATGTAGTGCCTTATTTTTAAACTTCTCTTACAAACTCTAACATTAAATGCATAGGTTAGGATCATCTAGGTGAACTCCTCGTGGATTCTCATTAATTGTGGAATATGACACTAAATATGGATTCTCATCAATTTTTTTGGTGGAATATGACACTAAATTTAGCTAGATCTAGGAAAACTTATGTGGGTTTTCAAATATAGACTTTTTGATTGAGAAACACATTGTCTTAAAATTTACTTGGTATATTACCATACACATGCTCAAATTGTGTAGAATGTTGTATTTAGATTCACATAATATTATGTGATACCAGAATTGTTCAATTATTTTTTCAGAGAATTACAAAAAATAAATTCCAATTTAGACTAAAATGTAAAATGTTTAACTTTATATGGGAGAAACCCTAAACATATATTTTTCATCTTCATCCACCCACCAGATATTATTGAGAGAAAGGACCAAAAATTCTTAACCTGGGTGATAACTAGACATTATAGTAGCCTCATTTGGGACGAAGTGATTCCACTACACTTTAACCTGGGTGATGAATCATTTTCAGGACATAATTTTTCTCTAGTCAAGTATGTGTTGCAGCTTTACCAAAAACTCGCCATCTAGCTCTACTTGAATATTCTGCTAATGAGTTATGTGCTTCGAATCATGCACATAACACTTCAACAGGGACACATGAAACACATTGTGTACCAAGATGTGACTGGGTAAAGCTAGCTGAGATGCCACGGGTCCCACCCTTTCCAAAATTTGGAAGGGTCCACATAACCTGGGAGCCAACTTGGTACAAGAGGTTCACTGCAAGGTACTCCTCTTGGGTTTAATCCACACATACACATGGTCTTCAACTTCAAATTCCTAATAATTCCTCTTCTTATCTGCATATATATTCTGTTGATCTTGTGGAAAATTCAATTTTTTTCTTATCTTCTTTACTTCTGATTCCATTTCAGCGAGCATTTATGATCCCAACATTAATTTTGTTTCGGGGTTGCTCCAATTTATGGGTGTGCGACACTGCCTCCCATATAGGGCTTCGAAAGGACTCATCTTAAGGGACTCCTGATATCCAATTTTATAGGGAAATTCAACCAGATGCAAGTAATTTTCCCATTTGGTTGGCTGTTGCATCACATACATGCATAGCATGTCTTCCAACACTTGGTTTACCCACTCTGTTTGACCATATGTCTAGGGATGATACGTTTATTTATTTCCCCAGACATGTAAATAGAGCCTTCCAAAATGCTGATGTAAACTTAACATCCCTGTCTAAGATAACAGTCTTCGAAATACCTGCAGCCTGAAAATTTCTCTCATGAAGATGCTTGCTATCTGTACTGTCTTATAAGTAGACTGCATCGATATAAAATGTGCATATTTACTTAATCTGTCCACTCCTACCATGATGGAGTCATTGTGTTTTTTTGTTCATGGTAAACCTAAAATGAAATCCAGGGAGATGACCTCCCACTTCCATTCAGGTACCGGTATGGGCTGCAACAATCGCGCAGGATGTTGATGCTCCACCTTCACCTACTGACACTCCAAAAATTTATTTAGATAGTCAACAATTATTTTATGCATACCAGGCTAGAGATATACATTCCTAATAGCTTTTAACATTTTCTAGTATCCTGGGTGACCTGCATAATTACCTCTATGGTATTCATCCATAATGAGATTTTTTAGGTCCACACGGTTTGGCACATACACCTTTCCTTTAAAGGTTAGCATTTGTTTTTTGTTAACTCCATATTTAGAAGTACTTCCTTGCTTTCTGGTCTCTTTCATTTTCTGCCATAGGAATTGATATTCTGGATCTTTTTGTGCTTCTTCTTTTACTTGATTTAAGAATTTACTTTCAAGTTGATTGTAATATAGCTCATAAACACAATGCAATTTTCTTCTTAAAGCATCAGCTACCTGATTTTCCTTACCGTTCATGTGTTGGATGTCCATATCAAACTCACTTATAAAGTCATTCCATCTTGCCTGTCTGGAGTTTAAATCATCTTTCTTGAAATAACTAGTAAAGATGCTATGATCTATTTTTAGCACAAACTTTTTACCCAGAAAGTAGTGTCTCCATACCCGGAGTCCATGTACTACTGTTGTTAATTCCAGATCATCGGCCGAATATCTTTTCTCATGTTCCTTCAACTTCATTGACTCATAAGCCACTACTTTTCCTTCTTGAGATAAAACTGCCACAAAAACTTCTTTTCTTGCGTTTGTACAGACTTCAAATTATTTGTTGGGTTCAGCTACCCTCAACAATGGTACATTGGTCAAAATTTGTTTCAACTTTTCAAAATGTTTTTTACACTCAACAATCCACTTGAAAACTTTTCCTTTTCTCTACAAAGAGGTAATGGGAAAAGCAATTATGGAAAATCCCTTAATAAATCTCTGATAGTACCCAGCTAATCCCATAAAGGATCGAATGTTTGCCACATTCTAGGGTACTCGCCATTCCATAATTGTCTTGATTTTCTTTCGATCCATAGCAATCCCCTCCACTGAAATGACATGGGCTAAGTACTAGATTTTTGTTATAAAGAAATCACTTTTGCTGAACTTAGCGCACAACTCGTGTTTTCTTAGCATTTCTAGCACAATCCTTAAATGCTCTCTATTTTCTTCGTGGTTTTTAGAATAGATTAAAATATCATCTATAAATATAAGTACAAAATTATCCAAGAAAGGATGAAAGATTCCATGCATTAACCTCATAAAGGTTGTTGGTGCATTTGTTAACCCAGAGGGTAACACCACAAATTCATAACGCCCGTACCTGGTATGGAAGGCAATCATGAAAATGTCTTCATCCTTGATTTAGATATGGTGATATCCAAATCTTAAATCTATTTTTGAAAACATTGTGGCCCCCTTCACTCAGATAATAAATCCTTGGTAAGGGATATTTTTTTTTACTGTCAACTTGTTAAGCTGCCTATAATCCATGCACATTTGGATGGTTCCGTCCTCTTCTTCACGAACAACAGTGGTGCTCCCAACAGAGACACACTTGGAGGAATATAAATTTTGTCCAACAGTTCTTGTAACTGCATTTTTAACTTATTTAATTCAGAAACACTCATTCTGTAAGGAGCCCTTGACACAGGTGATGCTCCTAGCATTAATTCAATGGTAAAATTGATGTCTCGTCTCGGTGGTAATCCAGGAATATTTTCTGGAAAAACATCCATGAAATCTTGTACCACAGGTACATTTTCCATCATACGTGATTTTTCCTTGGAATTAGCATACCCACCTGAATGGCATATATCTGGAATCCCTTTATTATACATTTATTCATTTGGGGTGATGTAATTGGACGTAACTTTAGTGGCTTCTTGATTAACTGAATCTCCTTGTGTGTTCCATCTTGAACTCTGTAATAGATGATCTTTCCCTTGAAATCCACTAAGCTCCAATGTTTTTCTAGCCAATCCATACCTATCAAAACATCATACGACCATAATTGCAGTATTTTCAAGTCCACATTCAGCTACTGTTCTAAATTTCTAATATACAGTTTGGAATCTTGGCAATTACCTTTCTTTTTGCTCATGTGGCTGGTAGTACCAGCCACGAGTTTTTGAATTTCTATTCTTTCAATTCACACATTTCCACTATTTTGGGACTAACATAACTTATACTTACACCTGGGTCTACCAAAATAGAAACATATTGTGATAGTAATTTTCCTTCCTACTCAATCATCGTTGGTTGATAATCTACCTATCAATCCTACAACGTCGTGTTGATATGTGGAATTTTTTGTGCCACATCGCCTATTGTGGAAGCTTCCTACAAGTTTGCAATGGTTTCATTTCTTGCTCGCTGTGGGAAGTTTTTATAATAGTGTGCCTCACCACACCCCAAACACTATAGAAGTTGCTTGGTCACCTGCCCTTGCTCAGGTTTTCTAGATACTTCTGTAGGCTTCCCTTTTACTAGCCAGTGGATCCTTGGATGGTTTCTACCAAATTGTTTACTGACAGAGTTTCGTGAAATTTTTTTAAAGTTATTGATTTTGGCTCCTTCGAAATTTGAGCTTCTTTTCTATCCTTTTCTTGGTTGCCAACTTTTGCCAACCTCCCCTTTAGCCTTGGACTGCTAATAGCACATTCGTGCCTTACGAATGGTTTCATCCATGGTTTTGGGATTTACAAATTCAATTCTCTCTTTCATATGTGTTGGCAAGCTACTCAGAAATCTTTGCACCTTAGCCTTTTCCTCTCGAAGGTATGGAACATATTGTAACAGGGAGGTGAACTTGGTGATGTACTCATCCATAGTCATATTTCCCAACTCCAAGTCATGAAATTATTTAGCTTTCACATTGTAGAATCGTTCTCTTATATACTTGTCTTTAAATTATTGTTGAATGCTTCCCAAGCAACATCTTGTTCCTCAATGTTGCAAACATCTTTACCTCTTCCCACCACAGACTTGCTTTCTCCCTTAACTAATATATGGCCAATCTAGCCTTCAGGTTGCTACTGTATTTGTACACTTGAAAATACTTGTTCATGTTTATTAACCATGCCTCTACCATTTCCTCAGCTTCACCGTCAAATGTTGGTGGTTTTATTTTCCGAAAATCCCCCTGAAACTCTACTTTCTTCTTTTTAAATTCTTGCTGATCTGAGAGATTTCCAGATTCTGCTTCATTGTAGTTTTTGTTCTTGTTGCATCGTTGGGATGGGCTTCTTTCCACTCTGTTAGTGGTGTTGTCCCTTTTTTGTTGTTTATCACCTTCTTGCATGCCCCTGTCAACACTATGGTGTTTCATTTCTTGTTTTTGCTTGTGTGACAGGGTCTTTAGTATCTTTTCTTGCTCTTACATTAATCGTTTGTCATCCCTTCGAACTCATACCATCTCTTACTGTAGTTACAAACTAGTTTGATTCTGCTATTCCTCCAACAATCTATTTGTTTTTTGGTGTTGATCGACACTCAGCTCAACCCACATCTCAGGGCCAACTACTAGTTGTGTTTAGAGTTCCCCGATGTCTTGGGGTGGTTGTTGTGTTTGTCCCCTTCTCATGATGTTTCCTATTATGCTTCTATTCTCTGTACCACTTGTAATGTACATCCATTTTTTTTTTTACTTTCTACCCCTCAAGTAACATATTAATCATATTGTGTATTTATTAAACAATTCACAACATTTTATTAACAGTCCTATAATATAAACTATTTGTCTGTGTTATAGTTTTTAATACAATTTGCTAACCCTTAATACAAACAATTATATTTTCACCTATGTATTCTGGAATTCTTTCTATGAAAAACTTTATCATTTCATTTTTTAATGTGTTTGATCTGTTTATGGTTATATTCATCATTGCAAATCTCACTTTTTAATATGGCTTATATTTATGGTTTTCAACCCACAATAGTAACACCTGCATCATCATTTCAACCGAGGCATAGCTAGATTGTAACATCTATTAAATACAGAGGTACTAGTAATTAATTCTCAATGGACAGATGTGTTATTTACCATAAATGTATGCAGATTTCATTGGTGCTCATTTAAGATATTCACCGTCGATTCATGTAAGATCAAGGTATCATAATTCTGGTGGGAACACGTCTTTGGAAACTCTGCTAAGCCTAGTTGTCTTACCATTTGTCACTAGTTTTGTCAAGTAGCTTTTTCCTCTACTCTGAGGGTTTGATTTCACCTTGTCCCTGAGACTGTTCTCCTATTCTGCGAGTTTTTTTCCTCCACAACTCTGAGGGGCAGTTTTCATGGATTTTGCAAAATTAAGGTTAGATGGTGTTGTTGCCTCCGTGATGCATTTGCTGGTTAAGAAGGTCTCTGGTCGCCACGACAGCTACCACCAAACTAGGCTTTAAGCTCCTTCATAATCACAGCATAGGCAAAGCCCACTTTCTTACTTATATATATATATATATATATATATATATATATATATATATATATATATATATATTCTTTTTCTATGCAAATCCATATTTCGAGGTTAATTTCTGTAGCCAGTTCTCTGTGTTTTAATCACTTTCTCCCCGTTTGTCTCTCGATGTTTTCTATTTTAATATATTGGGTTTGATGAGCAGATTGCAGAGGTGCAATTTGTATTTCACAGGTAAATTCTCTTTATAGTTCAACTTGTTTGTAGTTTTTTTTTAAATGTGTTTTATATTTAACGTAGCAAACCTCTTCTCACAAATTTGTATTTCCTTTGGGTTTGTGTTGCAGGTTGGCTCCTCCAAATAGAAACAATCTTTTATCTAGTGTTTCGTTTAGTTCTTTACAATACTAAACTACAGTCTTTCTCTACTCATGGCTAATATGCCTATTTCAGGTACCTCTATACTTCTATTCAGACATCAGAGTTCTTATTTTCCTCTAATGAGCTTCCAGTCTTAATGGGGTTTATGATTTCCCAAAATTCCAGCTTGATGTTTGTCAATTTGGTTTATATTTCGTTCTTTTGTCTTCCATGAAAGATAGAAAATATATTCAGGCTGAAATCCTGAAGGACTTTGGTTATCCTCAATGCATTTCTTGTTTTCCTCTATAAAATTCTCTGTGTGTTATTATGAAAGATTCATTGAAGGAATTAATTCTAGGGTTCAACCCTTGTTTAGTTTCTAATTTTAGAATATGGAAATAATTCCAAGTTTTTCCTTTGGAACAATTTAACTGTCTTTTCATTTTGAACTATCTTGGAATAACTTTTAATATAGTGGTCTACACTATATTGTTTTAATGATATGAAGAGAGTATATTTTTCATAAGGCCGAAAGGCTCCAGTTCTATTTCTCTGTTCTGGTTTACATTTTTCGAGAATGTGTCAATGCTCACATACATGTCTTTTCACAGTTTTAATTAATGTTAGTTGTTTATTGTCTCTTTAGTGATTATTATAATCTCTAGTTCCTGTGTTTCATTTTTCTTAAATTTCATATAATTTATGTCTATTTATTTTAGTTTATAGTGCATTTAAAGGTGTCCGGACCACCTACAGATCTGTCTGTGTATAGTTAAATATACAAGGCAAGGAGTAATGGACTCGGGTATTATCCCCGCGCCTAGAACCACAAGCTCCCTCTCTCTACACTAGATGTTTAGGTAGTCTCCATTCCAGAAAATTCTATTTGTTTTCATTTCCCAGAAAATGTCTATTTTTTTGGTTTCTAATTTTTATTTCGAGAATTTTATCCACTGTAATTTTCAAGTAACTTATAGATAATACTAATTTCTTATTTTTTTTAACAAAATAAATGTACTATGAGTGCTTCCATAACCCTACAAAAATAATCACAGAGTTTACATAATTAAATACAAAATAAATGTATACAGAGTACTTTAATATCCCTTCAGAAATTCTCACAGAGTTAATCAAATTTTAACGAGCAGTTTATATTTAACATCTTGTCATTGTATTATTATAAATAAATGTTCAGTTCACTAGCAGATTTCTTCCAATAATTTACACAACAACTGACTGAACATATTTAACTTAAAAATAACCTTCCTGTCTAATTTAGACTCTAAAACAGTAATCACTTATATGTAAAAAAAAATTATCTAGTTGTTAGTGTCCACCCAACCTTCAAGAGATGTGATTACGTCCTCATCTTTCCCCCGTGCTCCCCTTGAAGAGTTACAGGTTGACAGTAGATTTTATGTTGTGACCTCAGGACTCCAAGTCCAGTCAGTGCAAGAAAACTTCAGGAATTTCTGAGTGTTTTTCCACTAGTCTCTACTAGCTCAAGAAATCCTCACTCTTCCTTGGCCCATGAGCATAATCCCCACTCCTCACTGGGATCAGTCTCTTATCCCCAAAGGAGTAGGTAACTGTTCAAATTGTCCAACCGCCTTTCAGTTTTTAGAAACATTTACCAACAACCTTTTAACTTTTCCTTTCCTTAACTAATTTTTATTATTCACAATTTAAAAAGGAAAATAAATTTTCTAGAAAAATAATCATTGTATCAGTCTTTCTCCTTAACAAATAATAAAATACATTTAACTAGTTAATAAACTAGTTAACATTAAATGCAGTTGTCACACTTTCTCTCTCCCATAAAATCCTCTATATTCCCCATCACTCTCTTCCTCTCTCTCAAGAACTCTCTCTAATCCTTCATCTCTCTCCCTTTATCGCCTCCCTTCTTTTATCTTCACCTCTCTCTCTCTCTCTCTCTCTAACCTAAAATCCTCTCTCTTCCCCCATCACTCTATCTGTCTCTCTCCAACTATGTTACTATATCCTTTCCTTTCTTCTTCTCTCTCCTTCTCTCCAACCTTGTCATCATCACTCCTTCTATGTCTCTTTATGTCACCCCTAAACATGCACACTCTCTCTTCACTTGTCTCTTATCACTCCCTCTCTCTCGACTTCTCACTGTCTATGTCTTTCTTCTTCTCTCCCCCTCCAACTATGTCTGCCTATCCCTTCCTCTCTCCTACTCTCATCCTACCTCTCTCTCCCTCTCTCTCCTACCTCCCTCTCTCATCCTCTCTCTCTCTCTCTCTCTCTCTCTCTCTCTCTATTTATTTCTCTCTACCCTCCAATCCTTTCTCCTTCTCCTTCTCCCTCTCTCGTTTTCTCTCTCTCTCCCACCTCCATCTTTATGTCTCGCTCTCCCTCTCTTACCCTTCTCTACCTCTCTCACTCCTCTCCCTATCTCTTTCTTCATTCCTTCTCTCCCCTGTCCTTCTAAATATTTAAATCTCTCCCTTGTCACTCACTTCGTTTCTCCACCTCTATTGTATGTCTTTCTTCTTCCCCCTCATATATATAGAGTTTATATATATATATATATATATATAACAAATTTAATATTAATATAAAGTTATTAAATTTAATAACTTTAATATTATAAAATATTAACATCAATAAATAATAATAACAATCATAATAATTTTAATATTAATGTTAGGGTTAATAATTTTTTTTTGCATGGTATTATTATTAATTTGGTCCATGGTATTTGGTCCATAGGCTTCAAATATGATTAAATGTTGATTTATACTCCTATTTGATATATTTTTACTTATTTACCTTAACTTTCTATACCTCTTTTATAAATATGGTATTTGGCCCATGGTATTAATAATAATTTGTCCCATTGTATTTGGCTCATAGGTTTCACCTAAATAAAACTTCTTTTTGATTTTTTAAGTGCAAGTAAGAAAATAGGATTAGAAACCAAGATATATACTAAAATCAATGCCTCTATTGCAAGTAATCAAATAGGGTTATAAATCACCATCTATAGTGAAATCAATTCATTTAGTGCAAGCAATCAAATAGGATTAGAAATCATTTATATTGAAATGAATACCTCCTATGCAAGCAATCAAATAAGAATAAAAATCACCATCTACACTAAAATCGATGCATTTAGTGCAAGCAATCAAATAGGATTAGAAATGACCATCTACACTAAAATCAACGCATTTAGTGCAACTAATCAAATATAATTAGAAATCATCTACATTGTAATGAATGCGTCTCTCTCCGCCTCCATGTCCATCTCTCTTTCCCTACCTCTCTCCACTTTTTCTCTTCATGTATCTCCCACCTATCTCTCTATATCTATCTTCACATTATAACATTGCCACTATATGCCTCTCTCGCTCCTTCTCTCCCCCATTCTCTCAATCCGCTCTTCCTTTTCTCTTTATCTCACCCCCAAGCATACACTCTCTCTCTCCATATCTCCCTTGTCACCCCCTCACTCTCTCCACTTATTAATCTCCATTTCTTTCTTCTTCCCTCCCTCTCTCCTCATCCAAATCCATCTCTCTATCCATCCCTCTCTCCCCATCAAACTCCATCTCTCTATCCCTTTGTCTCTCCCCATTCAGCTCCATCTCTCTATCCCTCCATCTCTCCCCCTACAACTCCATCTCTCTATCCCTCCCTCTCACCTCCTCTCTCTTAATTCCCCTCTCTATTCCTTCCTCTCTCTCCCTTTCTCTCCTACCTCCCTCTCTCTTCCCCCATCACTCACTCTCTCTCTCTCTCCCCCTTACAATCCTCTATATTCCCCATCACTTTCTTCCTCTCTCTCAAGAAGTCTCTCTCATCCTTCCTCTCTCTCCCTTTATCGCCTCCCTTCCTTTATCATCACCTCTCTCTTTCTCTCTCTCTCTCTCTCTCTCTACCCTAAAATCCTCTCTCTTCCCCCATCACTCTATCTCTCTCTCCAACTATGTTACTATATCCCTCCCTTTCTTCTTCTCTCTCCTTCTCTCCTTTCTTGTCTCCATCACTCCTTCTATGTCTCTTTATCTCACGCCTAAAAATACACATTCTCTCTCCATCTATCCCTTGTCACTTCATCTCTCTCCACTTCTCACTCTCTATGTCTTTCTTCTTCTCTCCCCCTCCAACTTTGTCTGTCTATCCCTCCCTCCCTCTCTTTCATCCTTCATCTCTCTCCCTTTCTCTCCTACCTCCCCCTCTCTTCCCCTTTCTCTCTCTCTCTCTCTCTTTCTCTCTCTCTACCCTCCAATCCTTTCTCCTTCTCCTTCTCCCTCTCTCCTTCTCTCTCTCTCCCACCTCCATCTTTATGTCTCCCTCTCCCTCTCTTACCCTTCTCTATCTCTCTCACTCCTCTCCCTATCTCTCTCTTCATTCCTTCTCTCCCCTCTCCTTTAGATTATCTCAATCTCTCCCTTGTCACTCCCTCTATTTCTCCAACTCTCTCATATGTCTCTTTTCTTCCCTCTCATATATATCTAGAGTTTATATATATATATATATATATATATATATATATATATATAATTTAATATTAATATAAAGTTATTACATTTAATAATTTTAATATTTTAATATATTAATATCAATATTAGATTTAGCAATAATAATAACATTAATAATAATATTAATATTAATGTTAGGGTTAATATTTTTTTTTTTGCATGGTATTATTATTAATTTTGTCCATGGTATTTGGTCCATAGGCTTCAAATATAATTAAATGTTGATTTCTACTCTTATTTGATATATTTTTACTTATTTACCTTAACTTTTTATACCTCTTTTATAAATTTAGTATTTGGCCCATGGTATTAATAATAATTTGTTCCATGGTATTTGGCTCATAGGTTTCACCTAAATAAAACTTCTTTTTGAGTTTTTGTAAATAGAAAGAGCTTTATGGAGTAAATATGAAAAGAGGTTTTATTTATTTACCATATCTCTTTTTTTATCATTCTTAAAACTCTTCATTTTTTAAATTTATTTTTAATTATTTATTTATATGGTTATGTAAGTTACTTTTAAAGCCCACATTATATATATATATATATATATATATATATATATATATATATATTAAACAGTTTTTATTTTGGCTTCCGACATACTTACACATAGAATTCATACTGAACTGTAAAATGCGCAAAAATTGTTAAAATTTTAAATAATATTTTATTAATTAAAAATTATTCTTAAAAAAAATCGAATTTTAACTAAATAATACGGAGCTTTTATGACATTATACCAACGCCATGGGTTCTGCGATATTATGACGCCATTGTCACATAGGTCAAAATTACTTTGATTCAAGGATAAAATCAATTTCATATAGCGTTTAATTCGTTGAAATTGAGTGCTAAGTCACTTTCCTTAAATTATTTCTTTCATCCTCTGTCAAGTGGTCATGTTGCTTAGATCTTATAATAATCGTAGTTGTGTTGAAATTCTCAAAGAATTTGGAGCTCCAAGAAGACGTTGAGGACAGAAAAAGTAAAGAAAAACTTCTCAGAGGACAGTTCCTATTTTGGGAGCAGATTGGCAAGAAAAAACCAAAGGGAAATGCTTACCAAGAGCAGTGAAGAGGTGAAGATTCATTATTCCTACAAATAAATTGGACGAGTACAGAATTTATATGAAGGATCACACATTAATCTATAAGTTTATAGGTATTTCAAAAAAAGATTTATTGAAATGGATACAAATAAAATGGTAGCCCAAAGGTCATATTAATCTAAAATTTGGAGCCAGGAGGTTTTTTACAGTAATTTTTACTAACATGTTAGATAAAGAACGAATATTTGAAGAAGGCCCATATTTTTATAACAGTGCAAGACTCTTTCTTCGACAATGGGAATAATGTTATAATCTAGACCAGGAACAATTTCTTATAGCACTAGTATGGGTACGATTGTTTGACCTCCCAATCGATTTCTGCGACCCTAATATTTTGGAAGGTATAGGAAATTCTTTAGGAAGATTTTTTAAAATTGCAGAGACAACTCGCCGAGGCCGGTATACTTCTTTTGCCCGAATCTGTGTATGTATGAATATCTCTAAGCCATTACCTGAAATAATTTAGTTAGAATATGAAGGAAAGATTTGGCAGCAACTCCTGGAGTATGAGAATATCCCATTCAGATGTAGATGCTGCCATGAATATGGGCATATTTATAAATCTTTCCCCTTAAATACAAATGACAAGCAAGCAATTGCCGAAACTGTAAATCCAAAGAAAAGTCAACAGAAGGAGGATGGATTTACAACTGTTACAAATAAAAAAAAGAAATAATAAAATTTCAACAACGCAATAGCATTCCCCAATCCAAAAGACTTTAGCCAATACTATAGAAAACAGGTATGAAGTCTGACAAGAAGAAGGCGAACTCTCACAAAGAGAGGAAAGTAACAAAAACCCTGTTCAGGAGGTAGCAAATCAAAAAACTCAAGCTGGTAAAAGGAAAGCACTGCAGGAAAATATAGAGATAGAGGATAATACCATAATGGAACAGACAACTATGGATGTTGAACAAAACAAATAGGAGCTAAGTGCGAAAGAAAGGGTTTTGAAACACCTGTTGACTGAATGGAGGAATGTTGTTGACTGGTTCATTCCGATTGAATAGAAAAAAATATATAAAGAAACTTTCTAACATTATTTGACTACTCAAGTGAACAATGAAGTTCAAAATATAGAACAAGCTGCTAAAATTCCAAAACCCCAAAAAATCACCAAGAAAAGAGGAAGAAGAACTTTGCAGGAGTCCATACAATTAGTGGGAGAGATGTTGATAAATACAGGTAAGATAATACTGTTAACAACGTTATTCCAACCAATCCCTAAAGTTAGTAAATGAAAGTACTCTCTTGGAATATAAGAGGCTTTAACAATAAGGCAAGTAGAGATATTTAAAACAAAGACTGAAATTGGAAAAACCCCAAGTAATTCTCATTCAAGAAACAAAAGTTTCGGGCCTGAAAATTTATAATATCCTTCAAACATTCTAGCCAAGGTATGAGGCAATGGAAATTGATTCAAGGGGTACATCAGGGGGTATTGCGGTTTTATGGAACCCAACAGAAATAGTGGTGGAGGATTGGATAGCATTCCCGAGAATTTTATCAGGTACTTTCAGAAAAATTGGCTCCAAAGAAAAAATATTCATATCAGTTGTGTATGCGCCTCCAATTCCAAGGAAAATATTGGAGTTTATACAACATATCAAAACTTTCAATATGATGCATCAAGAAAAATACTGGCTTCTAGGAGGATATTTTAATATGATTCTAAATTTGAGTGAAGAAAAAAGGAGGAATAAGGAGAGAGTATCCGGAAATGGAATCATTTATAGATTTTCTATTTGATCTCCATTTAGTAGATATTCCCACGGTAAATGGGAAATTAACTTGAAATAATAGATGAGGTGAAATACATCAAGTAGCATCTCAATTGGACCATTTTCTGGCCTCAGAAGACCTTGTTAGTTTAGATGTTTACTATGAGGTTGCAATCTTGCCAACACTAGGCTCTGATCATTGGCCTATTCATATTGAAATTGAAGTAAAAGAAACCCCTCAGAATAGACCTTTCAAATCTGAATTGTTTTGGTTACAAGACCCCGAATTTCTGGAAAAAGCTAAACATTCATGGGAATCTAACCAAATTACTGGTAGAAATAAGATGCATTCCTTTCAATTGCAATTGAAAACCCTAAAGATGGAAATCAAAATATGGAATAGGAAAGAATTTGGTAATATTCATCAAGAAAATATTTGATTAAAGGAAAAAATGAAATATATACAGCAACACATGATCTTCAATGGGAGAACAGAAGCTCTTATAGTTGAAGAAGGAAATATCCTTAGTCTTCTATAAGAACGCAGACAACAAGAGGAATTTTTATGGAAGAAAAAATCAACAATTCAATGGTTGAAGGAAGGTGAGAGGAATACAAGTTTCTTTCATAAAAGTATGATACAAAGAAGATAGAATAATAGAGTCTTCTCATTAAAAGATCAGAATGATAATAGATTACTTCAGCATGAGGACATGGAACATGAACTGGTTGAACATTTTAAAAATTTGTTGAGAGAACCAAATCAGAACAGACATGGCGCTATAGATAGAATAGTAAGGCATATTCCTTCAGTCATCACAAGAGACAATAACTTAGCTCTATTAAAAGAAGTAAGTATGGAAGAGGTGGAAGAAGTAGTTATGAACATGCCGAGAAATAAAACCGCAGACCTGGATGGGTTTACAGCTGAATTTTTTAAAGCAACATGGAAATTCATGGGCCGTGACATTTGGGAAGTAGTAGAGGAATCTAGGAGATTTCGTAAAGTCTATCCTGCACTTAATGCGACATTCCTTAATTTGATTCCTAAACAAGAAAAATTGGACACTCCGGTAGGATTTTGTCCCGTAGCATTATGCAATGCGATTTACAAAATTTTATCTACTATAATGGTCAACAGATTAAAGCCTCTACTGCCAAATCTCATTTCTCCACAACAGACTAGCTTTGTAACTGGCAAACAAATCTTAGATGGAATCGTAACTGCACAGGAAGCAATTCATCCCTTAAAATCTATGAAAATGAAAGGTATGTTGATTAAGCTAGACCTCTCTAAAGCTTATGATCGTATTAGCTAGCCCTATTTTATTGCAGTTTTAAAAGCTTTTGGTTTTGATGAAAGATGGTTGCAGTTGCTTTAGTCATTTATAACCTCTCCTAATTTTTCCATTCTTCTTAATGGTTTTCCATCTCAGCCTTTTAATATTTCCAGAGGTCTCAAGCAGGGAGATCCCCTGTCTCTGCTTCTTTTTATTTTAGCAGCTGAAGGTTTGGGCAGATTATTTAAAGCCCACTTAGCAGAAGGAAAGCTAAAAGGCTTAAATTTGTGGGGACCTGCTCTTTCTTTAACCCATCAACAGTTTGTCGAGGATATACTTCTATTTTTTCAGGCTTCCGTGAAAGAGGCTAGAGCCATTTTGCAAATTCTGGAGTTGTTTATGGACGCATCAGGTACTCTTGTCAACATGGATAAATCTAATGTCTATTTCTTTAATATTAACAATGAAGCTCAAGATTTCATAGCAATAACCCCGGGATTTCACATAGGCACATTTCCTATGAAATACTTTGGAGTACCTTTAAGCATTACACCATTAAGAGTTGCAGATTGGAAAGATACTCTCATCAAAATGGAGAGAAAACCACATAGTTGGGCATTTCGAGCCTTGAATGCGCCTGGGAGATTAATATTACTCAATTTTTTTCTTCAATCTATTCCCATATATCAATTATCAGGAAAAGCAATTCTGAAAGGTATATGTAATCAAGTGGTTAATATGTTCAAAAATTTTCTTTAGCAAGGTGCTTAGGATTGTAGGAAATGGGCTCTTCTCTCCTCGGATAAATTAATCAAAGTGAAATCAATAGGTGGTTTGGGCCTCCAGGATCCTTTCATTTTAAATTAGGTGATGGGAGCGAAACTATGGTGGAGATGGATCCAAGGAGGGCAAGATTTGTGGAAGCAGATCCGAGAAAAGAAATATGGTATGCCCCTGTCAGTAATAGGGAAAATAAAAATAGACTCAGACCCAAAAGGATCAACAATCTGGAATCTAGCAGTAGTTAATAGATTTCTAATATGCCAGCATAGTTTTTGGGAAGTAAGACAAGGAAGAATTGCAATTTTTTGGGAAGATTCGTGGCAGCAAAGAGAAAAATTGTTGGGTAGACTAGACCTTGGAGAACTCTTCTTGTTAAAAAATACTCCGAACAACAGGCTAATTTATAATTACTAGAGCCAACAAAATAATAACCAGTGGATAAAATGGAAGGAAAAAGTGGATTGGCCAGACACACCGGAAACCCAGCAGTGGAATAACCTTGATAAGGAGTTGAGAACAAGGAAGATAATGACCACAACAGGTAGTGATATTCTTAGATGGGGATATCAAACAAAAGGGATGTTCACTATTAATGAAGCTTATATTATTAATTCTTTGAATAAAAATTATAATATGAGATCCATATGGAAAAAAATATGGTCTATGAATCATTGGCCAAAAGTTGAATATTTTCTTTGAATTTTAAGTAATCGCAGAGTCCTAACTTGGGATAATCTGTAGAAGAGAGGAATGCATGGCCTAGGGTATTGTTATCTATGTAGGCAAACAAATGAATCAATAGAGCATCTGTTTAACACATGTAAAATAGTGGATCTTCTATGGAGGAATATAGCTACTATATTTAAACAAACGAATAGAGATCATACTGATATTAATGCAACCATTATCAGCTGGAGAAAAGGAGGATTCAAATTTCAGGTCTTGAATAGAGCATGGCGTTTATCTATGGGATTCTTATTCTGGGGTATCTGGAAAAAGAGAAATCATGGAATATTTAGGGGAGAAGAAAATACCACTTATCAAATATGGGAGAAACTAATAGAGAACATCCACAAAACAATTCTTGTGGAAAAATGGTTGGGGGAAGATTGGAAGGTGGAAGGAATTAAAGCCTTAATAATGGCTAGTCTAAAATTAAAGCCTCAAATGTTGTCAACTACTCTATGGAAATATTCAGCTCCTTGACAAAACTCGCCAAATAGATGGCAGGTCCCGCAAAATGGATTTATTAAACTGAATTTTGATGGTGCATCAAAAGGTAATCGAGGACAAGCAGGTATAGGAGGAATATTCAGAAACTCCCATGGTGAAGCCTATAGAGTATATGCTATGATTTGGGTCATGAAACTAATAATGAAGCGGAATTGATAGCAGTTAAATAAGGATTAATCATGCAAAAAAGAGAGAATTACAAAAGACTTATAATCGAAGGAGATTCTGCTCTGGTTATAGTGATCTTAAGAAAACTTCAGCAAGGAACAAAATGGGAGAAGATAAGTAAAATTTGGCATACAGCAAACTTATCAAAGAAATCGGATTGTTGATTCAACAAATTCAATATTTGATACCTCCTAATATCCACAGATGAGGTAATGAGATAGCATATTATCTAGCTAACTATGGTTGTAACAATACAGAAAGATACCTAGATGTTACACCAAGAGCTAGAATTTGGGACATCGAATTACACTCTCTGCAAATAATCATTAACAGAGACCTCACAGAAGATCCCGATCCCCGATCGGGGTGTAAAACTCAGCAAAGAGTGGGGAATGATATGTCTTTGGTGATCTGGGATAATCAATAAGTCTGTTTGAAGGACTTAGCTAGATCATTATACCCAGCATCTCCCATAATCAATGACCATAATGACTATCCCTTTCTTCCACCCCCGCATTCACTGCATGGTGAAGAGTACAGGTTGGAAATCGTGTTGGCTTTTTGCATGTATAGAGGTAATTTTCTTCGCAAAGTTTCATTTTCATATTGTTTCAACTCTCTGGTTGATGCTTCTGGTTTGGATGGTAGGAGGATTGAAGGCTTTGCAAAATTTTCATTGTCGAAGGACAACTAGGTATGTAATGGTTTCTCACAGATATTCTTTGCATTACGGTATTATTTACACCGCTCAGATCATCAAAACTACATTTGCTTATGGAATTCTATTTAATATGCTCATTTCCTTCTCTCCACAGACTATTTTCAATCTGCATTTTGTTGCAGTGGTGATACGATTGGATATAGTTCCATGTTTTAGAAGCCTAGACAATTTTTTTTAGGTATTTTAAATCTCTTGTGGTTAATGGGTTACACTATTCTATTTGGTCAAATGATTTGAAAAACCCTATCTGTCAAAACATTTGTAGGGCACTTCTTAATAGTTGGTTTCACTGGTTATCATCCACTTCTGGGTTGGGTGTTATATGGTCTCTGTTATGGTCTCTAGGTATCAGGTTCAGTTTATTTCGAAGATAAACCTCTGGTGCTCCAAACAGAGTGTCTGTGATAATAATTTGTACTTTTCATTTGGTTCTAAGTGTTATACTGCTTCTCCCTTTCAAATCACAAGGATATTGTATCAAGTTAAGATGACTAAAGCAAGTCCAGTTCCTCGTAAATCTACTATTAGAGACATTCACTGGAACTCAGTCAACCCTCTTAGTAAACGAGGTCATAAAATGAACACTCAGATTCTAGAAAATTTAGCTAGTATTTATGAAGATACTACACCTCAGAAAATTCTGAAACCCATTCAAGGTTGGGAGAAGGATAGTGATGCTAAAGAAACATATATCCAAGAACAACATTCTAGGATGGAATTTATCTCATATCCAGGAAGCACAAGGGGCAGAGTTTCCCTGTTTCAACAATCTGTGAAGACCTACTGGAGGATCAAATTTGTTTTGGAAAGAGTAATGATGAGCATGCAAGAGAAGGAGCTCAATTCCTCTATGCTCTTTGAACTCCAACACATGAAGCAAGCTATGAGAGAGATGAACAAGACTCAGCATCAGTAGAATGCTCAAATTGGCATGATTGAGCATCAACTTCGGACTCTCCAGCAATCAGAGATTCCTGGGTCTACAGCAAAAGGCCCAGCTCCTATAGACTCATCCGATGGATAATTTTAATCATGCTTTCATAATTTTTAATGATTTTTGATAGTATATATAGTTTTTGTTTTGTATGTAACTTCTACAGACATAGTCGAGTAATTATAGTAGTAAGTCAAAGAAAGAGACAATACCAATTTTGGTAAGATTACAACTCTTTGAGGTGGCCAACAGACCTGGTTTCCTTCGGGCAGGTTGAGGCAACCATATACTGATGTAATTATTCAGCAACTTTCTCTTTTAATAGAAAATGGATAGGTACTACTGAATTTAAAAAAAAAAAATACGGAGTTTTTATGGAACCAACTAATTATAATATTTTTTACCCATTCTAGCGAACTTAGTAACTATGGTAAAAATAATTATTACTATTGCCCATTGTTTTGCCGATCTAACAAAACATTTTAGCTCATTAGAGATATGAAACCGGCTAATTATTGTATATTTTGGCCCATTCTAGAGAATTTGGTAACTATGGTCAAAATCATTATTATTATTGTCCATTCCTTTGCAGATCTAACAAAAAATTTGAGCTCATTAGAGATATGAACAAATGAAAATGTTCCTTTCTCAGCTCTCTTCAAATCAAGGAAACTCTGAAGAAACTGTATTCCTGACCATCAACGCTTCGTCGTGTTAGTAAAAAAATACGTTTAATAGTAAGAGTTGTGATTTCATTCGTTGCTGCACCTGGACCAACTTCACATGAAACCTCGAAATCACAAACACATTTGTCATCCTTTATGTGGGGACGCCAACGAACCTGCCAGATAATATACTTTGTGACTTGCACATGATGAACTACCTTTGTAATATGCTGAGGCAGAAGCACACTAATATCTAAATATTTTATGAAAAAAAAAACTAGGTACTACTTTAATTTATATATTAATAGTTGTTCATGAACAATATAAGATCTAATCAACATGATCGATTGAGAGAGGTTGAAAGAAATAATCTAAGGAATTCGACCTAGCACTCAAGTTCAACGGATTAAACGCTATATGAAATTGATTTTATCCTTGAATCAAAGTAATTTTGACCTGTGTGACAAGGGCTCCGTAACATCGCAGATCGCATTGCGTCGGTATAATGCACATATTCGCATCCCCCGGTTCACCACGCAGCACTCACGATCCTGTAATTGTTTGGACAGCAGCAGAAAGTTCTTGTCACCTCCTGTATTTTGTTGCTGTCTTTTAAGTCTACCACTTCCACCTCCACTCTTGGAAGCACACCTGTGTAGCGTATGTTAAAGTAGGATGCGCATTCTCTGGGCCGTCCATAGTCAAGCAATACAACATACCATGCACCATCCACTGGAAAGTTGTACTCCACCTTTGCAGTGTGTTGTCTAGGAGCTCTAGGCATGAAAAAATGACAAACTATCTCCAAGAAATCTAAAAGCTGTTCTGAGAAGAAATTGTGTAGTGTATGCTCTTATTATAACTACAGTTTGGAAGGTGCTGCATTTACTGGTCAACATTATTATTTTTTTATTAGGTACTGGCACAGCCGCCGAATTGGTTGATGGTCAACCCCCGCGAGTATCGGTAATAGAAGTCGAATCGGTAACATCCCACTAAACATTTCCAGAGCTGTTCACTCTCCTTCTCAGCCTCTACCACGAAATGTGTGTCGAGAGCTGATAATTTTCCTTGAGATATCCACATTCAGATCTAAGATTATATTGGTAAAAGGAAAAGGAAAGTCTGACCACCACTGTGATCAAAATGTTGGCTGATCATTTTCTTTGACAATGTTAATCTGATCCAAATTGAACATTGAAAGGTCAAATATTATTGCTATTCAAACCTGGCTGGGTGATAAATTTGATTAAGGATAAACTTACAATGTGAAGTTCAATTGCATTTTCTTTTCTATCTTTTTTTAAACTCTAGGTAGTTGCAATTCCTTTATAATATTACTCTTCATTATTTATATCATTATTTTGTGCTTTTTTTGGGTTATAATTTATATATAATTTATCTTTACTATTTGGTGGCTGAAATAATATTTATAATGTTTTTTATTTAATAATTGTGATTTTTTAATAATTTTGTTTTAATTGGTATTATAAAATTGTGTTGAATTAATATTATTATGGAATATGTTTTTATTTATATTGGTAAGTTATTAGAGGATGATATACACATAAAGATAAAAAACAAGTGTGTTGGGACAATTTATGCTCTTGTTAAAACAATACATTAAAAATGTGTGGAAAAGTTGTGCATGGAAAAGATGCATGTGTGTTTTGTGACAAGATATTAAAAGGGTGTGGAAATGTGTGGAAAATGGCCAAGGCGGAGCCAATGCATTATAGACACAATGCATGTGCCTCTTGGGACAAGGCATTGAAAGGGTGTGGAAAAAACTCATGGTGGAGCGAGTACATGTGGAGAATGCATGTGCAAGTTGAGAAGAGACATTAAAAAGGTTTATAAAGGGCCATGGTAGAGCCAAGGCATGTAGGTGATGACACAAGGTATTTCTAGTATAAGGGGAAGGCATTCAAAAGGTGTGGAGGAAGTACATGTTGGGAGAAAGTATGGAAAATTCATGTGTCTTGACAAAGTATCGAGATTAAGGATCAATATTTGGGCTACTACCCAACATTTAATATGATTATGCATTATATTTTGAAGTAATTAGAATATGATCATCTATATATCACATACAACTCCTCCCAACATTAATGTTGCTTAGAGAAGTGGATATTGTTGCTAATATTTCACAGGAATGTTATTTTTTGGATTATAAAAGAAATCTAACAATTTACATTCACCATAATTACTAATTATGAAAGCTCATGTTTCTATAAATTCTCATAAGTTATCATAACCTAACTATTTGACCATCCACTATTTAAGAATTTAATTTCATTTTAACTAATGACAAAATTATATAGATTTTAAATAATTATTATAAGTTAAACACAACATTTGAATTAAAAAAATATTCTAAACTCATCATTCCAAAAAAAATTGAGAACTTAACTTTTGTTATTCCATTTCAATATATATATATATATATATATATATATATATATATATATATTGCTTAATTCTCCCAAAATATTATTTATATAATTATTTTCACTCTACTTTACAAATAATTTATTAAAAATATAAAATAAAAATATTAATTTAAATTTAAAAATATTTATTATATATTATTAAAAAATTATAATTATAAAAATCAAATTTAAATAAATTCAATTTTTCATTAACATTATTTATGTTATTTATATATTAAAATTAAACCTATATTTTATTAATTTATTAATTTATATTTATGAGTAATGAGTATTTTAGATTTACAAATAATTACACAAATTATCAAATGTCTATTGCAATATTATTATAATTTTTTTTATTACACATTCTTCATTAACTATGTGAGGATATCAGTGAACCTGCCATCACAATGGACATTTTTGGTGGCAGATGATCAGCTATCTTCCTAATATGCTGAGGCAGAATTACACAAATATCAAAACATTTCAGGCAAAGAAAAAAAGAAATCAGTCACTCCTTTTAAATATATTTTAATAATTATTATCGAAGGCAACATGATCACTTTAAAGAGCTTTAAATATATAAGTCAAGGAAATCAACGGAACACTAAAGTTACACTATATTATTGATATATAACAAACTAGCTCGCAGAACACTCCAATCTTTGTGGCTGGTGCCCCATTTAGGGGGTAACATTATTTTACAGTGGCACAATCGCCTAATTTGTGGCTGGTGAACACGTGCGAGTTCTGTTAATAGAAGTCGAATCGGTAACATCGACTGCTCAACCAACCAACCCACTATGCGTTGAGAGTGCGAGTTGGTTGGTTAGGGCCCAACAAACTTGTCCCCACTCCTGTACACTAATTTGTTGCATTGGTTGTGATTTATTATGGTATGCGTGCTTCTTTTTTAAGGTGTGTCAACTGTTAAATATTTAACATTAAACTTAATAGATATTTGTGTAATTTATACTCTCTTCTACGATCTACACAACTTGTTAGTCTATTCGTGGTTCAAATTGAGATTTGGATGTAGTGTGAACATATGTATGGTGAATGCTGGTGGAAAGCATGATCGGGATGTTATTGGTACGAATATAAACTGTAAGTTGGTCCTAAATCTTTATATTATTTGGGGATATTAATTGTGTGAATAATCTGTTACAATCTTATATTACTGGTCTGTAATATTCAATATGGTTTTGGTACAAAGATATTTTAGAATGCATACTGGATCTACAGCTCTTGATACAAGAGTTGGAGATCCATTTGGATCTTTAACTCTCTCTTGTGGTAGAAATAATAAAACCCTATGACAAGATCTTCATCTTGATGTATGGTTGATATTGAAATTTTTTTTACTCGAGTTTGAACCCTATAATAAGATCTTGATCTTGATGTATGGTTGATGTTGAATGTTTTGATACGACATTTGGCTCTGGGAAATATATAAGCTGAATTTATATTAATGAGGTTTGAAGATATTTAATCGGAGGTAAAATATTTTTGGGACAATCCGGGGAGAACGTTAATTCAAACTTTGTCATTACTTGAACTATTTTTGCAATAATGGGAGCAAAGCATGTAGACTTGGAAGCTTGCATATTCTTATTTAGTCCATAAAAATAATACAAACACTTATATTCATGATATACACTTGAAATTTTTGATAAGTATTAAATACCAAGGAGATTAATGTGCATAGGAAAATTTATTTCCTAGGTTAGATATTCCATGTTTTTTTGACAAGATTGTTTATAGTTTGATTTTGATTTGTATCTTTATCACTTGCACTTGTTTCATGTATAATCCAGTATAACGGTTAGTCTTCTTACTCATGTTTATAGAGTGGTGAGATGTATATTTATGTTTTGTCGAGATTTGGTTGTAGGGATTTTAGTTTACATTTCTAAATTATAAATTTCTTTATTCTAGATGGTCTTCTTGCACTACATTGATTAACACAATATTTCCAGACCTAATTTGATTTCTTTCTATGAAATGAGACATTGATTGAATGCATGTGGGAATATGTGGGAATGTGTTGATTTATTATGTTAGAGAAAAAGATATTTTTTTATATACATGCATTATTTTACAATTGATGCACTTTATTAAATTGGTAACACCACGTTTGCGTTTATTTCTTTCATTTATGGACACAAGTTTTCTTAAGGAAAGGACAAGAATGAGGGATATGCATTATAATATTATTAATGAGAGTGTGTTATGTTGACATAAATATTATGTGGATCATGCATAGTTATGTTAGCATACAATTTCCACGTATGGTTTGCACAATAAATCAAGAGGTTAAACTACTTAAGTGTTTGTAGGAATTGGATTAGGAGCTAAAACTTTGATTTCAAGAACCTAGAAGAGTGTTAAATGAGTTGGTTAGGGTAAGGATTAGTTTTGTAGGATTTTTTGGAACTTTTCATACATTTCCATTGTTGTATACCTACGCTTACAAACTCCTAGTTGGCAATAAATATTTGGTCACTAATATACTAATACTACAACCAAGAGTCATTTCTTCTCTAGTAGGTATCTCTGTGATTCTCACTTCCCCATTAGCATTAGAATTGTGAATGTGGGTATAACCTCAGATTTTCAATGATGTTAACACACAAATTATAGGGAATTGGGTTGGTGGTGCACCATTGTTATCATGAGGCCAATGCAATGCCAACGTGGATGCACTCAAAAGGGTTTAGGGCCACACGACTATGGAATAGTCCACCTTGTGGAAAATCAAGATTTTGAAGAAGAGGTGGACTAACAACCATCCCATTATCTAGGAAGAGTAGAGGTTCCCTTTGTTTGATTCTCTAGAAACTCATCTTCAACAGGTCACCACAACTCTGGAGCAAGTAAACAACTAGGAAGAGACTCGCAAGAGGAATGAAACAAAATTATTCATTTTATGAATGACCTTCAACGCAATAAATGGTGGCAGATGGATTGATTTGTATCTATGCCTCATGGCTAGAAAATGATTGAGGAGAGGCTAGAACATCTAGAAGGTAGGATGGAACATATGGTAGGACATGTTCATGAAGGCTTTGGTCGTCTTCGACCACTTTGACATGGGCTAGACATTCCAACTCCAACTAATTTTGTTGATTAAGGATGAATGTCAAATGTATTTTGGTTCTTGAGATCTTCTGGGTTTTTTGGGCTATCTTTATTTGGTCTCTTAGTTTACTTCTCTTGTTGTCAATGTGCTTTTGTTATCACCTACAGTCAACAAGTCTATTATAAATAAGTCCATAAGAATTTTGCATCCAAGTTTCTAGGAATATATCTTTAACATAAATTAATAGAAAAAAAGTTATCAAAAAAGATAATTAATATATTTTTTACATTTGAAAATATTAATAGCTATTAAAAAAGAATTAAAATTTAAAAAATCATATTATATTAATAATTTATTTTATTTTATTTTAAAAAATTAAAACTGTTTAATAATTATAAGATAAAAATTTCACATATAAGTCAATCAATTCAAAAAATTATAGAAAAATAACAATAAAAAAAGTATAGAAAAATAATAAATTGATTTAAATTGATTTGTTTTTATTATATTAATATATAAAAAAATATTATTTAAAAAAAATAGTAATATATTTATAAATACCATATTAATATACATATATAAGAAATTTATCTCTAAAAAATTCTTAATAAATCTATAATCTGTAATTTATTTATCAAAATTATTTAATTCATTAATAAATACAAAATAATAAAAAAAAAATATACAAAATAATAAAAAATCTATTTATAAATTATTATTATTTTATATATCATTATTATTTATTTATTTTTTAAATTAATTTCTTTTATTAAATATATATATATATGTTAACATTTAGTAGCGATTTACATACATATATATATATACATATATATATATATATATATATATATATATATATATATATATATATATATATATATATATATATATAATTTTCTTAATATTCAAGAACGGCTTGTTAACCGAAGAAGAACTATCATCTCTACTTAAAGCCTATTGGATATGCCCCTCTAACTCCTACATATTTGCATTAACGATCTGTAAAGCCTTTTATATATATATATAAAAATATATATATTTTTAAAAAGATTATTTTTAAAAAATATAGTAATGTGTTTATAAATACTATATTAATATATATGAGAAATTTATCTCTAAAAAATTCTTAATAAATCTATACTCTTTAATTTATTTATTAAAATTATTTAATTCATTAATAAATATAAAATAATAAAAATAAACATACAAAATAATAAAAAATCTATTTATAAATTATTATTATTTTATATTTCAAAATTATTTATTTATTTTTTAAATTAATTCTTATTATTATTATATATAGTTTTGTTAACATTTAATTTACCTTACCGAATATATATATATATATATATAATTTTGTTAACATTTAGTAAAGGCTTAAATAACTGAAGAAGAACTATCATCTCTACGTAAAGCCTATTTGATATGTCCCTGTAACTCCTACATATTTGCATTAACGATTGCATTAACGATATGTAAATCCTTTTTTATATCGGGCAACCTGATCTTTCCACCATTAATGAACGAACTCAGACAGCGACAATGTCGGTCCAAAGTTAAACATCAAAAACCGAATGGCCGAGTACGGAGCTGGCGATGTGTTGTTTCAAACATGGAGTGCTGTATCCCATTTTTCCAATATTTTGCCAAACAAAATAGAAATTATCCAAAAGATATGGGTTTTCATCATAATTAAGCAACATTCTCCCGATGTGTTGTTTCAAACATGGGAAGTAGTATCTCATTTTGCCAATATTTTTCCAAACAAAATAGAAATTATCTAAAAGATATGGGCTTCCTCCTAATTACCCAAAAGCTTAGCTTTCTAAGTCACCATAATTAAGCAAGATTAGGAATTGTGAGGGGCTACTACTCAAATGCAGGTTGTAAAATGAAGCTGAATATCTCGAATTTCAAAACAGCTATTAATCAAGAGAAGCAATTGTGAGGGGCTACATCTGAAATGCATGCTGGAAAACGAAGCTAAATATCTGGACTTCTAAAACCATACTCTTCTCCATCAAGTAACTTTGTTTCTGTTGCCGAGCTAGATCTAGTGCTTGAGGCTTTGGGTGCTATACCAATATCCGGTAGAGCTTGTCTCTTACCCAATTCCATGAAGAATGAAAGTAAATGGCCATAGCTGGAGGCTTTGGGTGCTATACCAATATCCTGTAGAGCTTATCTCAAACCCAATTCCATGAAGAAAGAAACTAAATGGTCATTAAAAAATTACTAAAATTAATAAATATAATTATTAAGGTTAGATACTCAACTAGTAATGTGAGATTTTTTATAACCAAGCAAATAAAATAAAAAAAATCATAAAAAATTAAAGATATTAATTTTAATTGATAATTGTTAATTTGGAAAAAAAAATTCCATAATCTTTTTTTAATTAAAATTAAAAAGAAATCAAAGTACCATTTCAACACCCTTGTTCTGCCTTATTGTTAAACTCCTCTTACACACATTATCGTTAAATGAATGAGTTTAGGATCCCCTTGACCAATGCATAATTCATAGTGTATTCTTATTAGATTTTGTTGGAAGATGACATTAAATTTGGATTCTGGGTAGATTTTGGTGGAATATAACACTACATTTAGTTGGAGAATTTACTTGGACTTTAAATACACAACAACCTTAGATTGAGAAGCACATTGTTTTCAAATGTACATGGTATTGTAATACATATGCGGGAAGTTGAGGAGCACTTTGTATTTAGATTCAAATAGTATTCTTTGATACACATGATTTTTTCTATTGTTTTTTCACAAAGTTGCACAAAACTATTTCCAATAGAGACTAGAGATGTTTATCTTTATATGAGGGAAACTCCTTATTTATATGTTTCATCTCTTTATTTACCCACCAGATACCATTGACAAAAAAAATCACATATTCCTTTCTAATGCTCCCAAGAACAGAGACATCAAAAGCCAGTAAAATAACAATACAATTCTAAATTCCACAAAATATTATACTACCACAACCAACTAAATCCATGTAGAATTAGGACCTCAAATCCAAAGCCAACTCAGAGTAGAAAAGGAGATTGTTTTAGATACTAGTAGAACACCAAGTACCCTAGTCAACTAAATCAACGTAGAATTGTCACCTCAAATCCAAAGCCAACTCAAACTAGACCATAAGATTATTCCAAATAAAAATAAGACACCAAAAGCCACTAAAATAAAAATACAACTATAATTTCCACATCATTCAAACCCTAAAAGACTATAATACCCTTGCCAACTAAACCATTGTAGACTTGTGGCCTCAAATCCAAATCCAACTAAGACTGCACAAGATGATTGTTCTATATACCAATAGTGGGTCATCTTCTCTAAAGAGAACCCACATAAGAGTTCTTTCTTGCCCACTTAGTCATCTATTTATAGCTTTTTCTTTTTAAACTGCAGTAGGATGATATTATAATTGGGATCGTAAGGCGGCTGTTTTATTTGGCACCCATTGACAAAGCATGGTTTTCCTCTCTACGGGGAAAGTGAGGTAATACTCCGGAAAATTATAGGATCTCAATCTCCTATTAAGAAATAAACAAAACTATGCATATTTATGTTACTATAAAATTGTCCACAGTAAATCGTAAACATACTGAAGAACTAGATAGGTTCCTCCTAGAACACACGTTAATATTATCTAACTGTTTGAACTTGCATACACAATAACGTTAATATTATCTAACAGTATGAACTTGCATACACAATAATAATAACCTTAAATTACACATATTTATTTATTTGTCTGGGTGGATGGGAGAACGGTAGAACAATTAGGACAAGAAATCATCCCAGTTTAACAAAATAGTGGCTAGTCATTATATTTTTATATTATCAAAATCTCTCAGCCTAAATTACTACATAAATCAATTTTTTAAAAATAAAATCACCCTACATAACTCAACCTTTTTTACCCATATCATATGCACAATAAAATTGTTAAAAGTCCAAAAATATATAATAACAATTACAAAATATGAAAAATAAGTTTGAGATGCAAAGTCACCTCACTAATCATTGTCTCTTTCCTATTCTTTTGCCGACCTCACAAAAAGACTTCCCTTCTCAGCTTTCTACTAATCCAGGAAACTCTGAAGCCTAATAAAATACTTCCTTTCTCAGCTTTCTAATAACCGAGGAAACTTTGAAGAAACCGTATTCCTGGATGATCATCAACGCTTCCCAGTGTTAGTAAACAGATACGTTTAACAGTAAGAGTTGTGATTTCATTTGTTGCCGCACCTGGACCATCTTCCCATGAAACATCGAAAGTGCAAACACATTTCTCTTCCTTTCTGTGGGGACGCCGACGAACCTGCCATCAGATAATATAGCTTGTTACTAGCACATGATGAACTACATTCCTAATATGCAGAGGCAGAAGCACACTGATATCAAAATATTTTACGAAAAAAAGAAATCAGGCACTGCTTTTAATTACACATTAATAGTTTTTCATGAATCATATAAGATCTAAAAGCAACATGATCACTTGACATAGGCTAAAAGAAATAATTTAAGGAAATCGACTTAACACTCAAGTTCAAAGGATTAAAAGCTACATGAAATTGGTTTCATCCTTGAATCAAAGTCATTTTGACCTGTGTGACAATGGCGTCGTCATGTCGCAGATCCCCATGGCGTCGTTATGATGCACCTATTCGCATCCTCCGATGCACCATGCAGCAGTCAGGATCCTGTAATTGCTGGGACAGTGGCCGAACGTTTCTTGTCGCCTCGTCTACTTTGCTGCTGTCATTAACGTCTTCCACTTCCACCTCCCCTCTTGGAAGTACACCTGTGTAACGTATGTTAAAGTAGGCAGCGCGTCCTCTGGGCCGTCCATAGTCAAGCGATACGGCATACCATGCACGATCCACTAGAGATTTGTACTCCATCTTTGCAGTGCGTTCTCTAGGAGCTCTAGCCATGACAAAATGTTGATAGCCTTATGAACAAACTATCTAAAGAAATCTGAAAACTTTTTTGATAAAAAAATGTGTAGTGTATTCTCTTATTATAACTGAGGAAGGGCAGTTTGGAATGTGGTGCATTTACTCGGTAACATTGTTTTTATTATTATTTTAGAGTGTGGCAGCCCCCCAATTCGTGGCTGGTCAACATCTGCGAGTGTTGGAAATAGAAGCCGATTCGGTAACATTAACTCACTAAACAAGGGCTGTCGTTGTTCCGTCTTTGAATATCGACTGACCCCTGGTCAGCCTCGACCAATGTGTCACTCTCTTTAAAATATTCTCGACATTCAGATCTGAGAATATATTGGTAAACGGAGAGGAAAACCTGATCACAACTGTGATCCAAATGTTGGCTGAGCATTTGCTTTGACCATGTTAATCTCACCCAAATTGAACATTGAATTGCCATGTCTTATATTATTGCTATTCAAACCGTGCTCAGAGATTAAAAACAAAGGGGATAAATTATCAAAATAAATAACAATTCTCTATCCAGTGACAAACTTACAACAAACTAAAAATGCGAAGATCAATTGCATTTTCCCTCTTTTCCAAGTATAGATTGTTGCAATTCTTTCATATTATTATTCTTTGTTATTTAATTATTTAGTCACTCAAATAATATTTATAATTTTTTTATTTAATTATTGTGATATTACTAATAAATTTTATTATAATTGGTGTTGTAAAATAGTGTTCAATTAATATTATTATGGAATATGTTTTTTGATTTTATTAATAAATTTTATTTTAATTGGTACTAAAAAAATAGTGATCCAATAATATTGTTATAAAATATTTTTTCTCTTTTTACTAATAAATTTAAAATTTTATTTTCATTGGTACTGTAAAATATTGCTCAAATAATATTATTATGAAACATATTTTCATTTATATTAGTAAGTCATTGGAGTATGATGTATCGAAAAAAAAAGGGGACAATTGGAATAGATGCATATGTTTATTGCTACACAGCATTAAAAATTTGAGGAAAAGGCCAAGGGTGAAACAAGAGCATGTTGGAGACAATGCATGTGCTTGTTGGGACAAGGCATTAAAAAGGCTTGAAAAAAAACCATGGTGGTGCCATTGCATGTTAGAGACCGTGCATGTGAAAGAGAATGCATGTGCATTTTGAGAAGAGGTATTAAAAAGGTGTACAAAGTCTTATGGTAGAGGGAATGCATGTAGGTTTTGATACAAGGTATTGTTTCTGGTAGTAGTCTAAAAAAACTCAAAGAATAACTAGATATTCTAATAACATTATAAAAATTTTTGGCAAAGATTTTTTAAAATCTGGGTTAATGTCTTCAAACTTCAGTATTTTGGGTGTCTTAAGGGTTTTTGATGGTGCTGAATCTATTTCCACTATCAAAAATACAATTCAAACACTCCAACTACCTTTTATTTTGAATTTTTATTTACCTAATTCAGGAAAAAAATGTAGTCCTCGCTATTCTCTTGCATGCGTAGACAACTCCTTGTTCTTATGGGGAAAAGGAATTCAAAATGAATTTAAAAAGTGATGAGAAAACAAATGGTGGGTAAAGGTATGGAAAATCCACCTCTCTTGACAAAGTCTAGAAATTAACCATCAATATTTAGGCTACTACCCAATGTTTAATATCACTTACTTTTGAGGTAATTAGAGTCTAATCAGCTATCTATCACATACAACTCATCCGAACATTAATGGTGCTTATCGTGGTGGGTATTGTTTGTAGTAGGAAATGTGCATAGGAAAAAGCGCATAAGCTCATATTTAAGGTGAATGTGATTGAATTTTTATTTACCTAATTCAGGAAAAAAATGTAGTCCTCGCTATTCTCTTGCATGCGTAGACAACTCCTTGTTCTTATGGGGAAAAGGAATTCAAAATGAATTTAAAAAGTGATGAGAAAACAAATGGTGGGTAAAGGTATGGAAAATCCACCTCTCTTGACAAAGTCTAGAAATTAACCATCAATATTTAGGCTACTACCCAATGTTTAATATCACTTACTTTTGAGGTAATTAGAGTCTAATCAGCTATCTATCACATACAACTCATCCGAACATTAATGGTGCTTATCGTGGTGGGTATTGTTTGTAGTAGGAAATGTGCATAGGAAAAAGCGCATAAGCTCATATTTAAGGTGAATGTGTGAATGTTAGTTTTTGAGTCATAGTAGAAATTCAACAACTAACTTTCACCATGATTACCAGTTGTAGATTCTCATGTTTCTATCAATAATCATAAATTATTATAAACTAATTATACATTATTTATCAATACAATTTAACTATTCACTATTTATGAGTTTAATTTCATTTTAACAAATGACAAAATTATATAAATTTTAAATAATTATTATAATTTAAACACAACATTTAAATTTAAAACATTATTCTAAACTCATCATCATGAAAGAAAATTTTGAAAACTTAATTTTTTTTTATCATTCTCTTTCTAAAAAAAAATACTTACTGTCATGAAAAAAAAAATCTATAGAATTATTTCCAATATATATTACAAATAAATTATTAAAAATATAAAATTAAAAATAATAATTTAAACTTAAAAATATTTACTATATTATTAAAAGATTAAAATTGTTAAATCTTCTTAGTATAATCGGCTGAGGATAGTTCTAGTCCGAAAGTCTCACCAGAATTGTTATGATCAAATCTCCCCACAGTAATTATAAGATTACAGACAAAAAGAAATTAAATTATAAAAATAATATTTTAAATAAATTTAATTTCTATATTTTTATTAACATTATTTATATATTAAAATTAAATTTATGTCTTATTAATTTATATTGATGAGTAATGATTATTTTAGATTTACAAATAGTTATATAAATTATCAAAAAATTTATTGCAATATTATTATAATTTTTTTTAATTACCATATCAATTATGTGGGGATACTAGTGGATTAACCTGCTATCATAATGGACCTTTTTATTGGAGGATGATGAACTACCTTCGTAATACGCTGAGGCTGAAGCACATTAATATCAAAACATTTGAGGGGAAAAAAATCCAGGCATTGATTTTAAATATGTTTTAATAATTCTTCATAAACCATATATGATCTAATGCAACATGATCACATACACTAATATCAAAACATTTCAGGGGAATGAAGAATAAATTCAGGCAGTGTTTTTAAATATATTTTAATAATTCTTCATAAATCATATATGATTTAACGCAACCTGATCACTTTAAAGAGGTTTAAGTATATAATGTAAGGAAATCAACTGAGCAAGTTACGCTATACGATTGATATATAATAACCAACTATCCAGTAGAACTCTCGAATTTTTTTGAAAGAGATTGTGCACTGTATCCTCTTATTATCACAGCGCATGGCAGCTTGGGAGGTGCTGCATTTACTGCGTAGCATTATTTTACAGTGGCACATCCGCCAAATTTGTTGCTGGCCAACACCTTCGAGTTCTGTTAATAAAAGCTGGTCAACATCTGCAAGTATCGAAAATAGAAGCCGAATCGGTAAGATTAACCCACTAAACATTTAAGACCCTTGTTCCGTCATTGAGTATGAACTGGCTCCCCTTGCCATGCTCGACCACCAATTGTGTGTCCTGAGCTGCTGCCTGTCCTTGAAATATTCTAGACATCTAGGTCGGAGAATATATTCGTAAAGATAATATATTCCGTGAAAAAAATTAGTGTTGCAGAAGATGCATGCGCCTACTGAGGCAAAGCTTTAAACAGGTGTGCAAAAATCCCATCTTGAAGCT
Source organism: Pinus albicaulis (assembly GCA_034641835.2). Classification (NCBI taxonomy): domain Eukaryota; kingdom Viridiplantae; phylum Streptophyta; class Pinopsida; order Pinales; family Pinaceae; genus Pinus; species Pinus albicaulis. The sequence goes on along the minus strand of CM076577.1, from coordinate 1,016,274,217 downwards.
AATGCAGGTAGGTGTTGGGATAGTGCATTTGGACAAGGCATTGAAATGACATGGAAGGAGGACTTGTTGGGAGAAGTTATTAAAATAACGGATGCTTTGACAAAGTGTAAAAATTAATGGTCAATATTCAAGTTGCTGCTCAACATTTAGTGCTATAGTGTGTTAGATTTTTAAGTAGTCAAAATCTAATGACCTTTATAAACTCATCCTAATACTAATATTGTTTAGCAAAATGGATATTGTTCGTAGTAGAAATGTGCATAAAAAGTATAAGTAACCAAAAAAAACTCAGGTAAAGCTGGTTGAGTCTTATAAACTAACTATTGATTTATTTAATTTAAGTATCCATTATTTATTAATTTAATTATATTTTAACATATGGCAAATACATATAAATTTTAACTAAATAATATAAATTAAATATCACTTTTTAATTTAAAAAAAAATATTCTAAAGTCATCATTGAAAAATGACACTAAAAACTTAGATTCTACCATGCAAATTATAAAAAATTGTTTATTAAAAACCACTTTTAAATTTTAAGAAAATATTCTAACTTCGTCATTAAAAAAAATTATAGTAAAATTTAAATTCTATCTTGCAAATTATAAAAAGGAATGTTTATTGAATGGATAAAACATTATTTTTATAATTAATTATTTTTTAAAAATTTATTTATTAGAAATATAACAATAATTTAATTTAATTTAATTTTTTTAAGTATAATTAAAAAACTATAATTATAAATTCAATATTTACGCCGTAAGACGTTATTATTTGAAAACAACTTTGCTGTGTGCATCGTAAACCATTAGATCATATGTTAGACGATTGAAACACATTTAGCCATTGGATTGAAAAACGGTTACAAATATTTAATTTACAAATAACTAATCGCTCATTACGCTTCTTCGTGTACGCTCGGCCATTCAGAGTCTGAAATGAACCCTCGCCAGGAAGACATAGCATCGCCTGCTCATATCGAGTTCGAAGAGGGGATTCCATCGGATAAACTGACATAGGTAAGCAATTTTTTTTCGACAAACTGTTGTAAAAATGGTATAGTGCTTCGAAATCTAAGTGGTACAGGATCGATGAGGTAGAGAAAAAGTTTCTTCTGTTGATGAGGTAGAGAGATTATTGTCATTTAGAGTTTTTTTAATGATATTTTAAAAAGAAATATTATTTCTTTTTCTTTTTTTTTTTTTAAGTAATAAGCAGAATTTAATGTTTTTTCAAAGGAAATAGATTAGGTTTTATTTTTTAAAGTTTTTTTTTTCTTAATTTTATAATTATATGTGGGTGTTAATTTATAATTTTTTACAATTTTTTAATTATTATTATGTATAGAAATTAATAAAATTATTATTTTTTCAGTTTTTTGTTTTGTTTTTGTAACGATTGATTTTGTATGATTTTTTTCACAATTTTCATTAAGTAGAACATGTTTAATATATATACTTATACCGCTTGAGCTCAGCTCCTTCCAAATAAATTAAATTTTACTTTTGAGTAAGTAGTATAGACTTATATATGATTTTTTTAAAGTAACATTAAGGGGAATAATAAAAGCTTTATTAATTGTGAAGTTAATAATATTAGGCACACATAATATATGTCAAAGATTTAACACTAAACAAATATGTTTATCTTTTCAGTTATTATTTTTTTGGAAGTTAAAAGTTCTTAGAAACATGCTTGGTTTTGACATACATTTTATGGAAAATAGCATGTATTTGTTTTTAAATACCAAATTAATTGAAAATCACTTATTTGAAACATGTGAACAATTTTTTAAAATTTTAAATTAGAATAAATTGATTTTTTAAAATTTTAATTTAGAATAAATTGATTTTATAAAGTTTCATGCAATAATTTAAAAGTATAAAAAATGAAATTGTTGGCATTCCAGCAATGTAAATTTTTGAGATAAAGTCAATATATATTTGTATGGTTTATCCAGAATTTATATATATAATTAACAATTCATTCTGTTCGGATATTGATTAGTTCGATATGGTTTACGCGTTTTCCTTTTAGTTTGACTTTAGTGTATTGAACACGTTTAGGGTTTCCATATGGTAAATTCCAGGCAGAGGTGCCGAGGGCAGAGTGTAATTTATTGGGAATAGAGAAGGAAGTTGCAGTCAGCGGTGGGAACAGGATTGTGCAGAGATGGAAAATGCGGTTAGCATGGCTCATTCGCTGCATTTAGTAGTCCAAGCGCTCATCACAGTGAGATTTATTCTTCTTCAGTTGTATTTTTGTGTGGGGAAAAATAACTTTCCGGAATTCCCCTTTTACCTTGACGATGGAGGACGGCAGTGACTGCCAGTTGTAGTAACAGGGAGTGATCTAACTAAACTTTTTTGTTTGGGATTAAGCCTTCAGCAGTCGACCTTAACCCACTGGATTAATTTGAATTTTGGTCTGAATCTTTCATTTAATATTTTCGAGAGAGAAAATGCTTGAATGTCATTTCAAACTTATAATGACTCTTATTGGCTAGGGCTGTGGGAAAGTACGGGTGCTGGTCATTTTTAATTAATTGTGTTGGATTTTGGAAATATATAGTATAAAGTATTTACAATTTTTATTAATAGGATATTCAGTTTTTTTTTTTCAAAAATTTAACAATAAATTTTTTAAATAATTTCTTTTATAATATAAAGTATATTTAAAATCATTAAAATTCTCTCAAGCATCCAGCATTTAAAATCATGAAATTAATTTTGAAATCTCTATTTTCCCAGCAAAAATTGTATAAACTACTCTTTTAATTATATCTCTTAATTATACCTCGTTAGCCATTGTCTCAAGTTTCTTTACTCGTTGGCAGTTTTAAAATTATCTGTCTCTACTTTCTTTACCTTATTTGCAGTTTCGACTTTCTTTACTCATTTTTAGTTTCGAAATTATTTGTCTCAACTTTCTTTAATATTTTCGACTTTCTTTACCCATTTGCAGTTTCAAAATTATTTGTCTCAAATTTCTTAGCTCATTTTAATATTTTCGAGAGTCAGAACTGTTATATTTTGGAGAGTGAGAAAATGGTTGACAGTAAGATTTTGAAAAAATTATATAGAAATTTTTGAAGAATTTGTCTATTAATAATGATTAAAATAAATTAATAAATATTTATAATAATTATGATAGATTGATGAGAAATCAAATTAAAATGATAATAACTATAATTTAATAATTAACAATTTTTTTCAATTTTATTTTTATTAAATTATATAAATTCTGGTAAATATTAAAAATATACATGATAGGTAAATGTGTTTGATACATGGATGAATGTCTTTAATAGTGATTAATTTTTCATTCATGATTTTTGAAAAAACTTTAGTTATGTATATAGTTATTTGTTTAACATCATTGTAAATTTTTTTCTTCTATTTAGGTAGATAAGTGTTTTCAAACAATAATTATAGCTTCATTTATGATTTAAAAAAAAAAAAAATTAGTTATGCATATAGCTATTTCATTTTATTTGTCCACACAATCATTATTTTTAACTTATTAGGTAGATAAGTGTTTTCAAACAATAACTATAACTTCATTTATGATTTTTGAAAAAACTTTATTTTTAACTTATTAGGTAGATAAGTGTTTTCAAACAATAACTATAACTTTATTTATGATTTTTTAAAAAACTTTAGTTATGCATTTAGGCATTTCTTTAACATCATTGTAAATTTGTTCTTTTATGTACCCTATTAAAAGGCATTATGAATCCATAATTTTTATATATTATCATTTTCATTCAATTACAAACACTACCTTTTGAAACAAGAACTATAGCTTCATTCATAGAAAGCCTATTACAACAATGCAAAGTTCACACATAGAAGCTCCAATCACTTTCAATGAGCTCATTGAAGTAAGCTTGCTTCAAAAAGGTTCTATTATACATCTTAAAAGTTGTACTACTTTAACTATTGGTCCATCAATATAAGTTTGTTACAAAATTCTTATTTAAGCATTACATATTAGACTATAGATAGGTGGTCACATCAAATTATAATTACACATTCCTTGATCATCTAAGCACTTATAGTTGAATTCTTTCTAAGTTACTTTCTTACGATGTTTCCTTTCTTATAGTTGAATTCTTTCTAAGTTACTTCCTTACGACGTTTCCTTTCTTATAGTTGAACTTTTTCTAAGTTGCTTCCTTACGGTGTTTCCTTTGCAACATTAGGAGCAATTGCTAGTTTAACTAAATTTGATTTATCAAATTGTTCATAATATTTATAAATTTATATCTCATCACCTTTTATTTATGAATAATTGTTGTTTTATTTTTATAAATAAATGTATAAATAATAAAATATCTGAGTATGAGAAGGGATGTGAATTAGTAATTTAAAATATTTACCCTTGTTTAATTTGATGTGAATTAGAAAATTAAAATCTTTAATCTTACTCAAATTAATTTTCTTCTTATGCAGCTATTAGTTTATGTCCGTGCTTTATTATTATTGAATTCCTTTTGCACATGTCACATAGAGAAATTTACAACACATGAAGAAATCATATATAAGTGGAAACCTCAAGGGCGGGCAACAACAAATTCTAGGTAGAAAGTGATGTGAAGGCAACCACTATTTCTTATTACATAATATGTTTTTAGGCTTCAACCTGCAAGTGACTCCTAAAAGCTCCAACTCCCAACTTTTCTATAGGCTACAACCCACACGACGCTCCTACCTCAACAAGCTACAACATGTTCTTTATCAAGCTACAACCCACACGATTGCTTGTTCTTTATCAAGCAATCCATCTTGGTTGTTTGTATTCTTTGAGACAATATGAAATGAAGCATTTTATCTTGGACTTCAAAAAAATTAGAATTTTTTTTTGTAAAATAGAGCTAAAATAGAACTACTCAATTAGTAATGATTACAAGGAGGTAAATCAGAAATGTATTATCTACATTCTTTGTACAATGAAAACATATATATTTTTTTTTTGTCTTAATATTTTATGTTCCACTTTAATCATTTTCAACCTTCACATTTAATTTTCAGGGTTTACACTTCTCATCACTTTCAGCCTTTGCAATTACATTGATAATATTTATCGACATTAATCAATAGCTCCTTTTCCTTCACATCTTTGTTTCTATTTTAATGTTCCTTTGTCATCTTTGTTTCTATTTTATTTTTCCTTTGCCATCAGTGTCACCTCACTTGCACCTGCATCTCTGCAACACACCTTGTTGGCTCTTTGCCATCAATGAAAACAATGCCAACAATCCCCTTTAGCATTGATGGAAATGTTAAAGAATGTAATCTCAACCACCTGCTAGGTGTCGAAACCGTGAGTCCAAGTGTCTAGTTCAATTTCTAATTAGTCCAATTTGGCCGAGTTTAACTCCAAAGATTTATTGCTGATGTTTCCAATGTAATCTATTCGTAATATTGAGATGAGCAATCCTCTGCTCCACTTCTTTTCATTTTTCAATTCTTGTCATGATATCGGAGCTAGCTTGCATAAGCCTCCCTGGAGAGCAGCAATAGAGTCAAGAGAGAGGAGAGATGAGCATGCATAAGACTCTTTGACAGAGCAACGGAAGTTTGAAGAATGTAGAAAACGCCTTGTGAGAAGAAGCCGAAGAAGTAGAAAAAGCTAGGGCAAGCCAATGAAGGTGCTGGCAAAATAGAAGAAAGCCCAAAGTAACGCACTACTGGAGAAGAAGGCCAGCGTTAAACTAACGCGCTGGTTGAGAAGTAGCTTCGCGTTATAACGCCAGAGCCAAAAGCTAAGCGCCGCGTTAACCGTCAACAACTTGCACCGAAATCAATTCACGCAGACCCTGCAAGAATCAACTGCGTTACTCTGCACTCGGAACAAAGGTTCCATTGGCTGCCTTAAGGTATTATTTTTTTTTTAGAATCCGGATCCGTCAAAAGCAATTGCCTATCAACTGCGTTACTCTGCACTCGGAACAAAGGTTCCATTGGCTGCCTTAAGGTATTATTTTTTTTTTAGAATCCGGATCCGTCAAAAGCAATTTCCTTAAGATTTGTTTTATATGATTTACGAATAGCAAGTGAAGAATATCGAGAGAAAGGTCAACTTATTCAAGCTTGATACATTAAAGCTTGATGCATTGAAGCTCACATGATTTAAAAGGAGGAATCGCCACCATGTTTTGGGAATCATAATGCCGTGGAGTTATGGGCATTGGCAACATGTAAGTATTTTTTTTAAAGCTCCACGGTGATTTTAAAAAGGAGAAAGCTCATGTGAACAAAAAGGTTTTTTTGGAAAGCATTTTATAAATGGAAGAAAGCCCTTTGATATGAAAAATTCTTTTCAAGTTTTAAAAAAAAAAAAAAAACAAAACTTCAAAATTTAGAAAGGTTTGAATGGACTTCTAAAAAAATAAAGGAATTTTAATTTCTTTTTGGCATATTTTTTTTTTTAGAAGGAGCATATGTGAAAGGATTTTATGGCATGTGAAGAAGTTAAAAAAAACTTAAATTGATTATAGGTATTGCGATATTTTGAAGAAGAGGTTTGTCAGATTTTTTGTTGAGTTGTAGTTAACACTCACAAATGGGAAAAGCCAAGAGGCTAAAGCAGAAACAAAAGATGTTCAAGATCTTTTTAGATCTGGAAATAAGAAGGCAAAAAGATGCCTATGCATTAAGATGCATAAAAGAATCAGTCGACGAAAGTGAAATTAAAATTCCTTGATTTCAGATGCCAAGACAGCCAAGGAGGCATGGGATACCCTTGAGAGATGTTTTGGTGCAAAGGGGAGTATTGAGGATGAAGATGAAGGTGGATCTGTAGCAACAGATGTACAACCAGATGAAGAGTGAGAAGCAGCAGAGAGAGAGCACAAAGATGCTTCTCAACCCCACTGTACACAACTACATGTGGATGATGATTTGTTGATTCCAGCAACAGAGCTTGCTGACGAAGATTTGATGATACCAGCAACATGGATTGCTGAAGAAGATTCGGTGATTCCAGCAACAGAGCTTGCTGATGAAGGTTTGTTGATTCCAGCAACACAACTTGCTGATGATGATATGGCGATTCCAGCAACTGAGTTTGCTGATGATATGGTAAATCCAGTGATTAATATTTTATATGTAAACTTTGATAATGAATATTTGGATAGTGATGACTGGTTGCAAATGATGCAACAAAAACATGATATTGACATGATGTTATTTGGTGAGATAACCCCACTGTAGTTACTGGAAGATAACTTGTTTGCAGCAGCATAGGTTAGGGAAGAAGAGACAGAAACAGAAACAGAGATAGAGACAGAGATAGAAATAGAGAAAGAAGTAGAGACAGAAGCAAAAAAAGAAGTCTGCAAAGGGAAATCAGAAACAGAGATAGAGGCAGAAGCAGAAAAGGAAACACAAGAAAGGAAAGCTCTCACTGAAGAGAAAAAAGACCAAAACCAATGTCGTTCTGAAAATATTTTTTATTCTAACATTGATTTCAAGTGTGCTGGGACACATATTGATTATGAAGAAGAACTAAAGTTTATTGAAACATGGCTTGCAACACCATGTCTGGATGAGATCTACACAAAAGATGTATATATGAATGATGAAGTTGACATGCATGATCAACATGTCAATGAAATTTTTAGCGATTGGAGTTTTGAAGAAATAAGATATTATTTTAATCTTATGTTGCAACATATTGATGATGATAAGCGTAGTATAGAAGACCATATGTGGCAGCAGTCCACATACAAGTCAATTTTTGAAGAATTCCAGAATATGCTTAGACAGCCTGGAACAATAGAAGACCTGCACCGACAAATGAAGAAACACAGTTCTCAAGGATACGGCAAAGCAGAAAATCTAAAACAATTCAGAGGCTACATAATATGGAAAAAGAGAAGAAGAAAACTAAATCTAGTTGAAAGTCAATTTTTAAATTGTAAGCCTCGCTGAGACATAGACCAGCAAGTATCTTAATTAAATTTTTTATGTGGTTGAAATTAAAGGGGAGTGTTAAAGAATGCAATCTCAACCACCTGGTAGATGTTGAAACCATGAGTCCACATGTCCAGTTCAGTTTCTAATTAGTCCAGTTTAGTCGAGTTCAACTCCAGACATTTATTGCCGATGTTTCCAATGTAATCCTATTTAATCTATTTGTAATATTGAGATGAGAAATCCTCTGCTCCACTTCTTTTCGTTTTTCAATTCCTGTCAGGAAAAACACTGATCGTCTTCTCTCTCCTTGAGAGACCTTCTCCTTTGAGATCAATGACAAGGGGTTTGGCCTAATAAACATCAAGATGGAAGAAATCCCATGTGTATAAAGTATTCGAACATATGTGAATATTATAAAGAAATTTTCCAATAGGACTAATGAATGTATAGATCAACTTTCCAATATATCATGGAAGAAATATATCAATGAATTCTTTTGATATATATTTCCAGTACTCACACGAGCATTACAACATAACAGCTACATCTTTGATGAATTATTGCATAAAACCCTAAATTCAATGTATATGAAAGGATAAAAAATAATGAACACTATTAACACTATCTAAGCTCAACGCTCTTCAATGTTGCATACCAAAAATTGAATACAAATGATGATAGGCTACCCAATATTCCTCAGTGAAGCAATGTACGAAATGAGTTTTACTTTGTCATATTCACTAGAGTTTTACCAAAGATGACTAGCTTGGAATCTCATAATATTCACTGTATGATGAGACATACTGTTGTTTTTGCTTGGGTTCACTCTTAAGATTCCTCAATGAAGCAATGTACGAAATGAGTTTTACTTTGTCATATTCACTAGAGTTTTACCAAAGATGACTAACATGGAATCTCATAATATTCACTGTATGATGAGACATATCGTTGTTTTGTCTTGGATTCGCTTGTATTGGAAACCCTAAAGGCCAGGTATGATACACCCTACGTGGTTTCTCATTTTCAAAGGAATGCTCGGAAAAAGGATGGCAAAGAAAGTGAGTCTTTACGTGGTACCATTTTTCAACCCTATCTTCTCACCCCATAAACTTCGATTTCATGACCTTCTCAACAAAGGAAAGAAACAAATCTATCTTTTACAAGGGAGGAAAGATACTAGAGCATCAAACTGCTGAACGTGGATGCTTTTCGGGGAATCCAAATCCCAAGCTTGCTGACTTTACTATACGAAAAGATATATTCACACTGCAAAGTTATAGTAAACACAAACAACAATGAATAATGGCATGTACGTGTTCAGACCTAGGAAGTATGGAATTACAAGTAAGCTAGTATCGAAAAGTTGCAAAAAGAACGAAACTCCTTATATATGATCTTTCCTCTCTGGGTTGACCCTTGCTGCTATTTCTATTTTGAAGGTCGCACTAATATCGAAGGATCTTTCACAGAACTTGCATCTCAAAAATATAGACCCAGAAGTCATCCAAGCATCCAAGCACACGTCCAAGAGCTCGTTAAGAAAGAACATACACCAGTTCAGCTTGGCACCTTGGGTTGGAGACCTTGGGTAGGTTCTAAGCATCTGATCCCCCCCTGGATGTTTTTGTTCAGTGCACATGGACAGACAGTGAATCGCCTCTAGATATCTCTACAATAGTTTTCAAATCTTAGATCGATTAGCAAACCCCTACTGACTGATTGTTTGGTAGAAACGGTAATCTCCCAAAAAACAAAACTACTGCATATTAACGACAGAGGTAATAAATATATGTATTTTGTAGTTGACCATACAATATTCAACCAATGTGCATATCCAAGCACAACTAATATGGACGAAATATCTAACTTAGAAGCAATAGTATGTAATATAAATAATATCTAATGCATGATCCGATGAAAAGTGACAATGACGCTAAACAGCCTATGAGGAAAGAATATGAAGCTGAAATGGATGTTAAGCCGTGTTATTCTCTGGTCATAGCTTCCATGCTATAGTGAACATGTATCGAACACAACCTGTAATGAAATGTTGCATTCAACACAGTATAAAATGCTGCATAGAGCGATTTTTAAAGCGTTGCCTTCAACTTATAATAAAAGCCTTCCATTCAACCTATAATAAAAATGATCATTTCAACACAATATATAAACACTGTATAAACGATGTATGAACATTATATCACCTAACACATTTGTATGATCGCATTTTGTATGAATGCATTTGATGAACGCCCCAAAGTGTGTTAAATTTGTTTCAAATTGGTGTATTAACATTGTTTCAAGCTCAACGGTCTATGAACATGGTATGAGTGCTGATAAATATATTTATTACACTAGGGCACAAAATCCTAATCCTCAGAAGCACTTGAACCTAAGTGTTTGGAGAAATAACCTTTGTCAAGGCTGGTTGAAAACACTTTGACAATGCATTGGATACTTCCATGGTGGGTGTCAAATAAAGAACACATGTTAAAAAAATTCAAATAAAGAACGCGTGTTAAAAAAATAACGCTCTCTGTCCAGCCATTTATTAGTTGCATTTGCCAACACATGAATATATCATGCGCACACTGATAACACTTGTTTCGTTGAATGTAATATGGATCATCTTTCCCTCTGTATTGCTTCATTGAGTGGAGTATTGATTTACGCTAGTTTCAATGAATGTTGGTTTTAATATCCACAGTGAAATGAGTTCTCCATTCATTTGTATAATAAAACCGCTCATGTTCAACACATCATATACGTTGGTGAAATGAACGAATATTCTTCCTGCTCCTGCTCATCTGTGACATTCAACTGTCCTCATTTTTCCACTACGACCTACCAGTCTATCATTACTGTCACCTTTGTTCAATAATCATATCATTTTCATGCATTACCATTTGAAGTGGTCTGTGTATTTTCTTTTACATACAAGTATGCATTCTCTAAACTCTTGAGTCTCTTCCGGCTATGAAAATATCATTCTTGTTTCCTTCATATATATAGACTTTTGATTGCCCAACCATCCCCATGGTTATCCAATTGCATTCACATAGAATGAACTGAAATATATGCCAACGGAGTTGCTTTTCAGAATCGAGTTAGTGATGGCATTGTTCAGGCTTATAGAATTCCTCCAAATTATTTTGTAGACAAATGTATCAAAAGCAGCAAGCCAATGTGGAATATTGCATTTCGATCTTCACATCCTTCCGCAAATGCTTTGAATTTTTCTTTGAATATTTTTATTTTCTAAACTAGGTTTAGTAACTGTGGCTTACATTAATTTTGATCATTTTCTTCAAGGATCTACGCACAGTACTGTGCCAAAAATAATTTTCCCTTAGATATTTAGAGAATGGCCTTTTCTTGCATTTAATGCCTTTTCTTTACTCGGTGGATGGGAGAACGGTAGAACAATTAGGACAAGAAGTCATCCCAATTAAGAAAGTAGTGGCTAGTCATTATATTTTTATATTATCAAAATCTCTCAGCCTAAATAATTTAAAATAAAATCACACTACATAACTCATCTTTTAAAAAAAAAAAATCACACTACGTAACTCATTTAAAAAAAAAAAATCACACTACATAGCTCTATTTTTGTTACCCATATCATATGCACAATAGAATGGTTAAAAGTCCAAAATCATATAATAACCATTAAAAAATATGAAAAGTAAGTTTGAGATACAAAATCACTTTACTAATCATTATGACTCTTTCCTATTCTTTTGCGGACCTGAAAAAACACTTCCTTTCTTAGCTTTCTACGAATCCATGAAACTCTGAAATCTAACAAAACATTTCCTTTCTCAGATTTCTACTAAGCGAGGAAACTCTGAAGAAACTGTATTCCTGGATGATCGCCAACGCTTCCCGGGGTTAGTAAAAAGATACGTTTAACAGTAAGAGTTGTGATTTGATTTGTTGCCGCACCTGGACCATCTTCCCATGAAACCTCGAAAGCGTAAACACATTTCTCTTCTTCCTTTCTGTAGGGACCGACGAACCTGCCATGAGATAATATACCTTGTTACTAGCACATGATGAACTACGTTCCTAATATGCAAAGGTAGAAGCACATTGATATCAAAATATTTTAGGAAAAATAAAATCAGGCACGGCTTTTAATTACATATTAATAGTTTTTCATGAACCATATAAGATCTAAGGCAACATGATCACTTGACAGAAGTTGGAAGAAATAATTTAAGGAAATCGACCTAGCACTAAATTTCAAAGGATTAAATGCTACATGAAATTGGTTTCATCCTTGAATAAAAGTCATTTTGACCTGGGTGACAATGGCATCGTAATGTCACAGATCCCCATGGCGTTGGTATGATGCACATATTCGCATCCTCCGGTGCACCATGCAGCAGTCAGGATCCTGTAATTGCCGAGACAGCAGTTAGGATCCTGTAATTGCCGAGACAGCGGCCGAAAGTTTATTGTCACCTCCTCTACTTTGCTGCTGTCATTTAAGTCTACCACTTCCACCTCCCCTCTTGGAAGCACACCTGTGTAACGTATGTTAAAGTAGGCAGTGCGTCCTCTGTGATGTCCATAGTCAAGCAATACGACATACCATGCACGATCCACTAGAGATTTGTACTCCACCTTCGCAGTGCATTCTCTAGGAGCTCTAGCCATGACAAAATGTTGATACTCTTAGACCAAAATATCTCCAAGAAATCTGAAAACTTTTCTGAGAAGAAATTGTGTAGTGTAGGCTCTTATTATAACTGCACATTGGCAGTTTGGATGGTGCTACATTTACTTCGTACCATAATTTTTATTATTATTTTACAGTATCGTAGCCGCCCAATTCGTGGCTGGTCAACATCTGCGAGTATCGGAAATGGAAGCTCAATCGGTAACATTGACCCACTAAACAACTGCTTCCCTTGTTCCGTCTTTGAATATGACCTGAACCCTTGTCAGCCTCAACCATGAAATGTGTGACTCTCCTTAAATTATTCCCTGACATTCAGACCCTCTGAGAACATATTGGTAAACGAAAAGGAACATATGATCACAACAGTGATTGAAATTTTGGCTGAGCATTTGCTTTGAACATGTCAATCTGACCCAAATTGAACATTGAGTTGTCAAATATTATTGCTAAATAAGCCTTTCTCGGAGATAAAAAAATGCGATAAATTCTCAAAATAAATAACAATTGTCTAGCCACTCAGAAACTTACAATGTGAAGATCAATTGCATTTTCCCTCTTTTTCTAAGTCTAGATAGTTGCAATTCTTTCATATTATTATTCTCTTTCAATATTGATAATTTTTTACTTAATTGGTATTGTTAAATAATATTCAAATAATATTGTTATGGAAAGTTGAAAAAGAAAAAAACAAACGTGCTGGATAATTTATGGTCTTCTGTATTACAAAAAATGTATGTGTTTATTGCTACCGTAAATTAAAAATTTGTAGAAAAGTGTGCTATAGGCCAAGGGTGGAACTAGTGCATGTTGGAGATAATGCATGTGCTTGTTGGGACAAGGCATTAAAAAGCTGTGAAAAAAATCCATGATGGAGCCACTGCATGTCAGAGATAGTGCATGTTAGCCACAATGCATGTGCCTATTGAGAAGAGGCATTAAAAAGGTGTAGAAAGGCCCATGGTAGAGCCAATGAGTGTAGTTGTTGACATAAGGTATTGTTCCTGTGGGGAGAAGGCATTCAAAAAACGTGGAGAGAAAGGAAGGCCCATGGTAGAGCCAATGAATGTAGTTGTTGACAGAAGGTATTGTTCCTATGGGGAGAAGGCATTCAAAAAGTGTGGAGAGAAAGCACAGGCTGGGAGAGGGTATGGAAAATCCAAGTGTCTTGACGAAGTATAAAAATTAACCATCAATATTTAGCCTACTACTCAACATTTAATATCACATGCTTCTGAGGTAATTAGAATGTAATCACCTATATATATTTTCTCTCTCTCTCTCTTTTTTTTTTACTCCATCCCATGTTCAAATACATCACCCCAGAAGGTTTTCTCTCTCTTTTTTTTTACTCCATCTTCATGAACATGTCCAAATACATCAAAGTGATGAGTGCTACTCCATCTTCATGAACATGTCCAAATACATCACCTCAGAAGGTGATGAGTGCTATAACAGCCAGCCTCATCACTTCATCACTCTTTAACCAAGACCTCACGGACCTCATCACCTATATATCACATACAACTCTTCTGAACATTAATAAGATACTTTTTGTAATAAGAAATGTGAGTAGGAAGAAGCTCATATTTCTATCAATACTCAGAAATTATTATAAACTAATTATCCACTACTCATCAACACAATTTAACTATCCACTATTTATAAATTTATTTTATTTTAACAAATAAAAAAATTACATAATTTTTTAATAATTATTATAAATTAAATACAATATTTAAATTTAAAAAATTTAAATCGTGAAAACTTAAGTGGTGTGTCAATGCATTTCTAGTTACTACCTTAAAAATAAATTAATATATATATATTACATTACATTACAGATAATTACAAATAATTTATTAAAAACATAAAATTAGATATAATAATTAAAATTTTAAAATATTTACTATATTATTTAAAAAACTAAGACTATAAAAATAATATTTGAAATAAATTAATGTTATAATTTTTATTAACATTATTTATATGTTCAAATTAAATTAATATTTTATTAATTTATATATATGAGTCATCATTATTTTACTTTTACAAATAATTACATAAATTATCAAATATTTATTGCAATATTATTACTATTATGTTTATTAACCTATCAACTATGTGGGGATACCAGTGGATGACCTTGCCATCAGAATGGACCTTTTTACTGGAGGATGATGAAATACCTTCGTAATACGCTGAAGCTGAAGCACACTAATATCAAAACATATCAGGGAAAACAAAAAAATAAATAAATTAGGCACTGTTTTTAAATATGTTTTAATAATTTTTCATAAACCATATATTATCTGATGCAACATTTTAGGGGAAAGAAAAAAAAGAGAAAAAATAGGCATTGTTTTTAAATATATTTTAATAACTCTTCATAAACCATATATGATCTAACACAACTTGATCACATTAATGTTGGAATTTTTGAAGAATTTTGAACAATAGAGGAATAAAAAATTCTCCAACTTCAACACAGAGATTCAATTAAAAATCATTGGATAGAGATAAGAAGTAACACTCTATTTCATTAAAAAAAAAGGAACTCCATTACAATATATAAAAAAAAACTTTAGAAATGCTGGTTTACAATGCAAATCTTCAAATCGCTTCCCACGCACAGCGTTACAAGATTTTGCTTCTATCTTTCCAAAAAATGCACACACACAGTGCTTTTAAAAAAAAACTGCTCTCTGTAAGTTTCAAAACGCACACACCACTATATCAGTTCTCTTCCTTCTGGCCTTTCTTTTTAACTTATTACACACAGTCATGCATTAGCATTTTGGGCTTTTTCTCTTTTTATATGACACACATAAAAAAAAATTAAAACAAACTATTAATTATATATATTATAAACTTTAGAAGTTTACAATATATATATGTATTAAACATATACATATATTCTAAAGTCAAAATGACTTTGAAACAAAATCCTTTGTGTCATTTAAATAAAATTTAAACCTAAGTTGGAACCTTTATCACGAACATAAGACAAAAATTAAATACCATTGCAAAATAATTTCACATACCAATTTCCCCGATGTTGACTGGGCAATGAACCTATGTGATCGCTCCCTCATTGGCTAGAGGTGGAGCCTGCACAAATTTCCAACAAGAATCAAGCGGATTTGATAAGGTCTTATCGGGTCCGAATTGAGGTTGGTGACATCGGCATGGTTTTCGTGCGATCAAGACGTGATTGGTTGGTGGAATGTGACATGGAGCATGGGCTCCACAAACATCGACGTGGCTGATTAAAATAAAAAATAAATGTGCGGTAAAAATGTTGGTTGGTGGGTGAAGTTATGAAGGCGAGTATGGTGAGCTTTGAAGGCGGAGGTTGCATGGTTAGCCCACGGGATTTCACAGTTAACCACAGGCTACGGCCTTTATACAAAAACTTTATTGTGCAGGTGAATTGACCATGAAATTCAATGCGTGGATTGAGTGAGAATCAAACTCAAGAGTCTGCCTGCACCTGTGCATCAGCTATTTCTGCCAAAAAATTAAATTATGTCTTCCTTGTCAATGTTGTAGTTGAATTTCAAATATCAACAATCCCCCTTAAATTCAACTATAGGGTTCTCTTCCATACCCAAACACTTTCTCAAATAATTAAAACTTTTCTGCCCCAATGGTTTTGTCAAAATTTTTGCAAACTTCTCCTCTGTTCTGCAATGCTTCAGAACAATTTCACCATTGGCATCAATGTGTTTTGTCCTTTTTTGAAACACTGAATTCTTTGACAAAGCTATAGCCGAGCTATTATCACAATAGATTGTTGTTCCTTTTACCTGTTCATGACGCAAACTCTTCAACATTCTCCTCATCTAAACTGTTTGACATGCTGCTGCTGTAGCCACCACATACTCTACCTCTGCTATTGATAAAGCCACAATTGGCTGTTTCTTAGAAGCCCATGAAATGGCTCATGAACCCATATGAAAAACATATCCAAAGGTGCTTTTCCTATAATCTATACTTCCAACCCAATCACTATCAGTATATCCAATCAATTCATAATTTTCTGAAGTGGTGTATAAAATACCGTACCTTTCTGTTCCTTTCACATACCTCAGAATTATTTTTGTTGATTGCCAATGTGCCTCCTTTGGCCTTTCCATAAATCTGGAAATTAAACTCGCAACATGCATAATATCTAGCCTGGTTGCAGTCAAATACATGAGGCTGCCAATTATGTTCTTGTACAAACTAGGATCAAAATCCTTGTTGATGTCTTCCTTGCTTAACATCAATTCCATCACTGTAGGAGCAATTTCTACCTTGCAATACTGCATATTAAATATTTCCAAAACTTCATTTAAATATTTAGCTTGGGAGATAAAAATTTATTTTCATTTTTCTCTGCTTCTATTCCTAAGAAATATTTCAGCAATTCGATATCAATCATCTCAAATTCATCCTTCATGACTGATTTAAAATTCTCAATTAGGTAAGCATCATCACCTGTAAAGATCACATCATCAACATATAAAACAAAAATCAGCATCTTACCATATTTCTCCTTGATGCATAATGTGGGTTCTCCTTCCCATTTATCAAACCCATTTTCCAGTAGATAGGCATCCATCCCACTGTACCATGTTCTTGGTGATTGTTTCAGCCCATACAGAGCTTTCTTCAATCTGTATACCTTGTGCTCTTGGCCTTCTTCCTCATATCCCAGAGGTTTTTCAACATAAACCTCTTCCATCAATACTCCATTTAGGAATGCTGATTTCACATCCATTTGGTAAACTTTTCACTTGTGTTGTGCTGCTATGGACAACAATGCTCTTATTGTTTCCATTCTTGCAACCAGTGCAAATGTTTCTTCATAATCTCTTCCATGTTGTTGCTTGTAGCCTTTGACAACAAGTATGGCCTTGTGCCTTTCAATCTTACCTTCAGCATTGCTCTTACTTTTATAAATCCATTTAACTCTAATAAATTCCTTGCCTTTTGGGAGATCAAATAGTTCCCATTTTTTATTTTTCTCTATGGCATTCATTTCCTCATCCATAGCATCTATCCATTTCTTATCTTTCAGTCCTTCCTCAAAATGAATAGGATATTCTACATGACAATATAATGCAAATAAAGAGTTCATACCTTCATTTGATGCCTCTTGCTCATAAATATCATTCAAACTTCTGAATATTTTTCCTCTTTCTTGGTGTACTTGTGCTTGTATAAGCACTCAAATCTACTCCTTGTGGTGTGCTTGGAGAAGCACTGTCATCACTTCTCAAGGGTGTTCTCATGCCTGCTTGTGGTGTCCCTTTTTGTCCTTGTGTTGGTAGAGGTGGTGCTACTAATGAGGGATGTATTTAAACCATTTCTTCCTCATTATCATCATGAGATAAACAACTTTTAACATTCACCATTTTCTCAGTGCTTCTATCCTGAGCTTCTTCCTCAATAAATTGCACGTATCTACTTATAGCAAACTTCTTGGTCAATGGGTTATACAACATTTATGCTTTGGATTATTCACTATATCCAATAAATATACACTTCTCCCTCTTACTGTCCAACTTCTTCCTTAGTTGATCTGGAATGTGTGCATAAGCCACACAACCAAAAACTCTCATGTGGGTGACAAATTGTTTTATACCACTCCATGTTTCTTCCAGAACTCTATTTATTACATCTTTGGTTGGGCATCTATTCAAGATGTATGCTGCACAATGTATAGCTTCAACCCAATACTCATTTGGAAAATATTTTTCCTTTAGCATACTTCTTACCATGTCCATGATGGTGGTATTTTTCCTTTCAACAACTCCATTTTGCTGCGGTATGTACATTGCTGTAAATTTCTTATGTATCCCATTTTCTCTGCAAAAATGAAGAAAAAAAATTTGAGATATACTCACCTCCTCTATCAGTTCTTAAGACCTTAATATACTGCCCACTTTTTTTCTCTACAAGAGCCTTAAAGTGGCAGAATTTCTCAAACACTTCACTCTTAAATTTCAAGAAATAAACTATTTTCTTCTAGTGTAATCATCAATAAAAGTCAACATATAGTGACTGCTTGCTAATGATGGTGTTTGAATTGTTCCACACAAATCTGAATGGACAATTTCTAAGGGTGCCTTTGCCCTTATGCTCTTTGCTGATGGAAAGCTTTCTCCCTGTTGTTTGCCCAAGATGCGGCCTTCACATAGGCTGTCCGGTTTCTCAATCAATGGTAATCCCTTTACTATTCCTTTACTATGCAACAAATTCAGGCCTCAAAAGTTGAGATGTCCAAATCTCAAGTGCCATAACTGATTTTCATCTTTTTCTTCTCTTTGGAATGTCTCTTGTGTCATTGCTGCCATTTTAGCTCCTTTCTTCAAATCTGCTCTCATCATGAGAGGGAACATTATGTTCCTTGTTATCTTCACTTGTGCAATGCATTTCTTGCTTGGTGGTTTATCCATGATGGTGCATACATAATCTTAAAAGAAAACATTGTACCCCTTTTTAATGACCTGTCCAATGCTCAAGAGGTTACACTTCATACCAGTCACATAGAATGCATCTGATATGGATCTTCCTTCTCCCTTTTTTGTCAAAACACTGACTATGCATTTTCCCATGACAGAGACCTTAACATCTATCCCCAATGTTACTTGAGACTTTACATTTTCATCTAACATGGAAATAATGGAAATGTTTCCAATCATATGGTTGCTACATCCTGAATATAGAAACCATATATCTTCATTCTTTTCTTCAACCATATTACATGCTAAAAACAACTTCTCTTGACTGATATTTTCTTTAGTAAAATTAGAGTTGGGTCTATTACCCATGTCACTATGTTTCTTCCTACATTCATTGGCATAATGGCCATACTTGTTATAGTAATGACATTGGACTTGGGATTTATCATACCTTTGTCCGTGTGCTTGATTTTGTCCTCCTTGTTTGCTTCTACCTTGGCCTTGGTTCTGATTTTTATTTCTACCCCTTCCATTAGTATTTGCAGGGCTATTTCTTCCTCCTCTATTTTGGTTTCTGCCTTTTCCTTTTCCTCTATATTTTCCTCTGCCTTGACCTCTTCCTCTTCCAAAGGAAATTTGGGTCTTGAAGGCATGCTCCAAAGATGATTTTGTTGTTCTACCCAATATTTCTTCATGTGTCATCAATGATGCATGAAGCTCATCAACAGTAAACTTTGACAGATCCTTTGTCTATTAAATGGTTGTGACTATCGCATCAAACCTTGAGGTTAAGCTCCTCAATACTTTCTCCACTATTCTTCTCTCTTCTACTGTCTCTCCATGAGATCTCATTTCGGTAACCAACCCAATCAACAGAGTAAAGAATGAGTCTATTGTATCAGACTCCTTGATGCAAATAACTTCAAAATCCCTTCTCATTAATTGAATCTTTGTAGTCTTTACCTTCTCCATACCTTAGTAGGCTGTCTGGAGGGTATACCATATATCCTTGGACCTCTTGGCTACTACAATCCTTGGGAATACACTTTCATGCACTGCTTGATAGAGATAGAAGAGGGCTTTTGAGTCCTTCTTCCTATTACTCTTCAACAAATCCTTCTATGCTTGTGTTAAGGCATTAAACGCATCTTCATCTACTAGTTCTTCTAGACTATCTTCAACAAGCTCCCATAAATCATGAGAGGAAAGCAGGGCTCTGATTGTGATTTCCCAATAGTCATAGTTATTCCCATTGAACTGTGGGAGTTGAGTATTTCCAATACTTGTGCTTGTGCTGGCTCCTGCCATGGCTAGCTTTCTAAACTATGCTATAAACTTGACTATGTTTTTAAATAAACCTTCTCACTGCTTGGGAGTTAAACTCTGTCTTTTAGAAGACTTCTCTAGACTGCACTTTTTTAAGCACAAAACAAAAACAGTGTTTTGTAAATACCTAGTCTTTGTTGAGCCTTCACACTGCTGGTCAAAAGCTGCAACAAACTCCTTCCTTCGGCTTCTTTGACAACTTCAGAGAGCCTGGACTAGCTCTGATACCATGTTGGAATTTTTGAAAAATTCTGAACAACAGAGGAATAAAAAATTTCCCAACTTCAACATAGAGATTCAATTAAAAATTACTGGACAAAGATAAGAAGTAACACTCTATTTCATTAAAAAAAAAGGAACTCTGTTACAATATATATAAAAAAACTTAAGAACTGCTTGTTCTGGTTTACAACGCAAATATTCAAGCTCCTTCCCACACACAGTGTTACAAGGTTTTGCTTCTCTATCTCCAAAAAAAATGCACACATAGACACAGTGCTTTTAAAAAAAAACTACTCTCTGTTAGTTTCAAAATGCACACACAGTGTTCTATCAGTTCTGCCTTCTGGCATTTTTTATTAACATATTACACAAAGTCATGCATTAGCATTTTGGGCTTTTTCTCTTTTTATATGACACACATAAAAATAAATTAAAAAAAACTATTAATTATATATATTATAAACTTTAGAATTTTATAATATATATATATATATATATATATTTATTAAACGTATACATATATTCTAAAGTCAAAATGACTTTGAAAAAAAATCCGTTGCATCATTTAAATAAAATTTAAACCTAAGTTTGAACCTTTATCGTGGACTTAAGACAAAAATTAAATCCCATTGCAAAATTATCTCGCATGCCAAATGCCTCGATGCTGACTGGGCAACGAATCTATGTGATCGCTCCCTCCTTGGCTAGAGGTGGAGCATGCACAGATTTCAAACAAGAATCAAGCAGATTTGTTAAGGGCTTATCGGGTCCAAATTGAGGTTAGTGATGTCGTCATGGTTTTCATGCGATCAAGATGTGATTGGTTGGTTGAATGTGACATGGAGCGTGGGCTCCACAAACATCGACATGGTCCATTCAAATTAAAAATAAATGTGTGGTAAAAAAGTTGATTGGTGGGTGAAGTTATGAAGGCGGGTATGGTGGGATTTGAAGGCGGAGGTTGTGTGGTCAGGCCACGGGATTTCACAGTGAACCACAGGCTACAGCCTTTATACAAAAACTTGATTGTGCAGGTGAATTGACAATGAAATTCAATGCGTGGATTGAGTGAGAATCAAACTCAAGAGTCTGCCTGCACCTGTGCATTAGACATTTCCGCCAAAAAAATTATTTTTTTCTTTCTTGTTAGTGTTGTAGTTGAATTTAGAAATTCAAAAATTAAAGAGGTTTAAATATATAATGTAAGGAAATCACCAGAGCACTTAAGTTACGTTATATGATTGATATATAACAAAATATCTCGTAGAACTCTCGAATGTTTTATAAGAGATTGTGTATTGTATCCTCTTATTATCATAGCGCAACGACAGTTTGTGAGGTGTTACAATGGAACATCCGCCTAATTTGTGGCTGGTGAACACCTTCGAAATCTGTTAATAGAAGCAGAATCTGTAACATTAACCCACTAAACATTGAATACCCTTTTTCGGTTATTGAGTATGAACTGGCTCCCCTTGCTAACCCTGACCACCAACTGTGTGTCCGCAGCTACTACCTCTTCTTGAAATATTATAGACATCTAGGTCGGAGAATATAGTGGTAAAGGGAAAAGGAAAATATGGTCACATTTAAATGTTATCTTATTGTTTGCGATGACCCCACGCAAATTTAGTGTTGAAGGGTCAAAACTTCTTGCCATGTAAGACATATCATCAATGATATGTGGTTCAATGTTAAGTTTAGATGGTGAAATTTCTGTGACAACCTTCCAAATTTTATTTGAGTATATTTTTTGTTATGATCTCTTATTTAAGGACTTATTCAGTATATGATTTGTTATGATTTATTATTCAAGGACTACACTCCTCCAAAACTTTTGATATATCATAAAAT
The DNA here is from genome assembly GCA_034641835.2 of Pinus albicaulis. NCBI lineage: Eukaryota > Viridiplantae > Streptophyta > Pinopsida > Pinales > Pinaceae > Pinus > Pinus albicaulis. Next base: position 1,016,251,754 of record CM076577.1, on the reverse strand, counting down.
TTAAGATTTGATATATTTGACTTATAAGTTGTTGAATATACTTTAAATTAAATTAAATTTATGTATACCTATTCCAAAATAGACACAAAATAATGAAATTACATATTATTATTTACAATATATTGTATCTTATTCCTTCTAAAGAACATGTAGCAAAATTATATATATATATGATTTAGTTTAGTTTGGGTGGTTACCCAAAATAATTGTTATCCTCCCCAGGGTTGAAGTATGGTAAGTTGATATGTTGATGTTTTGGAATAGAGAAATTCGCTAGTGAGGGTTGGCTTAACACTAAGCACTATCAATCTCTTTGTTTCCTTTGGGCTAGAGTCACCTATACACTACATATACAAATTTACCATAATAAAAAAAATTTAAATATGCAAAACGCATCCTACATGAGTCACTTGACTACCTTAATCAGTTGTTGTTCAACTGAACTATGTAAATAATCATGGCAATTGAAAAGACATTTAAAAGAATTACTTTTGCCTTTCTCTATCTTTATAAACATTTAATATTTTCCACTTACACATACAAGTTGGTTGTAACCTTCAAGCACATAAAACTTAACTTATTGACGTTAATACATTTAACATTAGAGTGCATTCGAGGATTAAAACTCCACAACTAGATTTGATGGCCCTCTGTGCGGTCATATTCATTTATGTGTTATTTATGGTTTCATTAATTTAACTGTACAACTCAGGTTAAGGCTTGATTGTTAGCTCCGGTTCACTTCCAAGAATTATTTCTCTGGAAATCCCAGCTGGTAGCATCAAAAAATCTTCTCGATCCTCCCATTGACTAGCACCTTTTGGTGGTAAGGTAAGGGAACCTACACTATTCTTAACTTCCAATATGATCCGACGACCTCCCTGGCTGTAGACAGGAATAGGGTAATGAACTCCCTATCCCAACCCAGTTCTCCTGCTCATTTCACCTCTTTGAAACTATGTTGTGCTCTGAGGCTGAACCTGAAATCTCTCAGATACCAAGGATCCTCCAGGTGACTTCTGAATAGCTTCAATGATGTTGTCGAGGTAATTTAGAAAACATGAATCCGCACTTAAAGGGTTATTTCATTCACTATACTTTTACTTTTTCTCTTTAATTTTCCGTTAGCCCCAAGATGCTTAGATATATTCATTATTGGGGTTTTTGCTTGCTTAAAAGGTCATGTGAATTCTTTCTCAAGTGCCAGCAGGAAGTGGTCAGACCCCAGTAGGGTTTGCATCACAGGTCGATTTGAACCCTTCCTCCTATTTTCTCCAATTATTGTCTTTTTTTTTATACAGTGTTTATGTTTCTCATCATTATTTGGGGTTTTTGCCATAGGTTTTTGCAAGGGTTCGAATCTCCTGCTAGCAACGAATCCTTACAACCTTTCCCAGCTTTGTGCTAGCCCTTCAAGTTTCCATCTAGGTGTTCTCACAACCTCATGGATTTAAAGCCTAAGTGCATTTATCTGTCCATCTGGGTCTTGGATTTAAGGATCTCCCAAACCTTATGGTAGGTTTCGATGACATCTTCCCTCAAACTGGTTCTGGAGATAAGGTTACCAACATATGTGGTCATTTATCCCTATTTTGTTTAGGAACTCACGCTATAATTTTAATGGTTAAGTCTTCCTTTTGGAGAAGCCTGTCTTATAGTAAGCTTGCATATAAATTTATTCCTTTGGGAAGTTTTGATATGTACAGTAACTCTCACACTCCACTTTGAGAACCTTATAATATTTGTATAGTTTTGGTTCCTCTGTTATCTATTGTTAATGATAATGACAAGCTTGTTTTCTAAGTAATATTGTCCATGAATTATGGGATGTACTGATTTTATGTCTTATAAACACAAATGTTGAACATTTTTGATTTCGTGATTTCTATTCATGCTTCCAGTTTAATTGTTCACATAGTTAGCTTAAAATTGTTCGTTAATTATAGTTTTCTCTGACATTATCACTCATTTTTGCATAGCTGTGTTTTTCGTTATGAATTGAGTTTATGTGATGTGATAATTTCTCTCTCTTCACAGACCCAAAGGACGTAAGAGCTCCTATCCAACTTCTTTGTTGGCTGAGTTTTAAACCTCCATGAACCCTCTCCTTAGTCAACTTATATTGATACATGTGTGGGTTGGGGATTATCGTGGAAACCCTCGGCTTACAGTTTTGGGGTTTATTTGTTACAATATATTTCTTGGAAACTTATCTTGCTGCCAATTTTTTTCTAGATTTACTCTCTAGACTATTGTATATTGGAAAAAAACCTACACTATATTTTACATGTATAAATTTTCTTTTAGTTTCATAAGTATAGGAGTTACCCTAGCCCGAACTGGATAGAACTCTGTTTCTAGTGAAAATAGGCTTTTTTGGTGTCCACGTCTTTCTTTTAAAGAAAAGAACAAATACAGTTATCGGTAGAATTTCGTCTTTAGTCCTATCAAAACATATTTCGCAACTATAGTCCTTACGTTTCTGTTATCTTTCCTTCTAATATCGTAAAATAAAAAAATCAATTTTCAAAGTAAATACAACGTTATATTTACTTCACAGATAAGTTATCACATGTTTATTATGTGTTATACTTTAATCATTCACAGATGAAAGTTTCATACAGTTTAAATGTATTTTATCAACATAAATAACTCATAACATCACACCATTTCAGAAAATTATCTAGAGATTTCCACCTTATTGGTTAGTCCACCCAACCATGAGTGAGGTGATCATATCCTCAACTCCTCCCAAGCTCCTCACCAGAGCATAAGAAACATAAACGAGTTAGACCTCAAAAATTCCTATCGAGCCTTTCCTCCAAACCCAATAACATCCTTCCACTATTTTTTCATCTAGCTTTGGGCTTCTCTGTGTTCACGACTATCTGATGCCTTCTATTTCCTATTTCACAAAACCCCTTCCCCTATCTAAGAGTTCATTTTTGTTCACCAAGGGGAAAGTAACTATGAATAATTTTTTCTTCCCAACCACTCTGGATTCTTGGAATTCATTTACTAACCACACATGGAAATTCCAATGTAAATCTCTATTTATCGAAATTAAACTTAGGTTCATAACCCATTTAACATATTCAATAGTTTTTTCTTATTTATACTCAAAAGTAACTTCTACTAAAAGTTCTTTAAAAATAAACAAAGTAACTAAGTTGGGTGTTACATCTTCCCCCACTTAAGGCAAACATCATCCACGGTGTTTTACTCCATCCCAATAAAAATTTCTAGATATGATTTTCGAATAAAGCCTTCACCTCCAAAGTAGCCTCTTCTAGGCCAAAGTGCTTCCACTGCACTTTAACCTCGGAGATGGCTCACCTTCGGAGCGTTATTTCTCTCTGATTGAGAATAATTTGAGGCTCTACCATAAATTTTTCGTTCGGTTTGACCTGCAACCAACGAAATTGTATTAATTAATTACGTACTAATCCTTTTTCCATACAACATATTATAAATTACAGTTCACCTGCATGTTCTGCCAATGTATTAAATTCTTTATGTTTTTCACATATCATTTTATATAGATACATGAAATATGTTGTGCACTCATATGTGATTGGATAATGCCAGGCGATAGGCCACTGGCCCCACTTTTTGTAGAATGTGGAAGGGTCCACAAAACCGGGGAGCCAATTTGGCACAGGTAGTCCATCGTAGAGTGATTTTCTTTGGTTTAATTCTAACATACACATGATCCCCCACTTCGAACTCTTGATAGGTTATTTTTCGATCTGCGTGAACTTTATTCCTGTCTTGGGAAGATTTTAGATTATGTCGGATCTTCCTTACTTCACGCTCCATCTCTTCCAATATCTCCAGCCCAAGCATTATTTTAGTTTCTGGACTACTCCCATTTATAGGTGTCTGGAATTTTATTCCATACAATGCCTCAACGGGACTCAGCTAGAGAGATTATTAGTATCTGTTATTGTAAGAAAACTCTACGAAATGAAAATTCTCTTCCCACTTTGTTGGCTACTACATCACATACATACATAATGTGTCTTCTAATATTTGGTTTACTCGCTCAGTCTGCCCATCCATTTGCATATTATAAGCAGTGCTAAGCTGAATTTGTGTGCCTAGACCGGTGAACAATGCCTTCCAGAAGGCTGATTTGAACTTCACATCTCGATCTAAGATGATAATTTTCAGAATACTATGTAATATGAACACCTTCCTGATAAATATATCAATGATTTTTACTTTTTTGTAATTGGACTGGACCGGAATAAAGTGAGTTTCCTTGCTCAACCTATCAACCACAACCATAATGGAGTCATTGTGTCTCTTTGTTCTTGGTAAGCATGTAATAAAGTCAAATGAAATGACTTCCAATATTCACTCTAGTACAAGAATAGGTTGTAGTAAACCTGTTGGGTGTTGATGCTCCACCTCCACATGTTGATATTCCAAACACTTGATCAAATATTTAGAAATATTTTTCGCATCCCAGTCCAGAAGTAGTCTTTTATGATTGTTGTCAGCATTTTCTGGTAACCAAGATTTCCACCATAGGAGCTTCGATGATACTCATCCAAAATCAACTCCTTAAATCTGATTGGGAATATACATCTTTCCTAAAAAAAAAAATAGTTTTTCATTGTTGATCTTATACTCCATTTTTTTTCCTGATTTTCTTCTTCTTGTGCTTACTACCTAAAGAACTGATACTCGGGATCTTTTTGTGTTGCCTCCTTCACTTGCTCCTATAACTTAAATTACACTTGGTTAAAATAAAGCTCGTAAAAAAAATGTAGTTTCATACTCAAGGCATCAATGACATGGTTTTCCTTACCTTTCACGTGATGAATTTCAAAATTGAATTCACTCAGAAATGTGTTCCACCTTGCCTAGTGAGCATTCAAGTCAACGTGCTTAAAATAACTAGTCATGTTGTTGTGATCTGTTTTCAGCATAAAAATTTTCCCCAAAAAATAGTGCCTCCATACTTGGAGCGCATGCACTAATGAAGTCATCTCTAGATCATAAGAAGAATATATTTTCTCATGATGTTTCAATTTTATGGATTCATATACGATGACTTTTTTGTCTTGTGAAAACACTACTCCCACCCCTTCTTTGCAAGCATCAGTGCAGACTTCAAACTCCTTATATTGGTCAGCCACCTTCAACATGGGAGCAGTAGTTAATAGTTTCTTAAACCATTAAAAAGTGATTTGGCATTCATTGTTCCACTTAAAAATTCGCCCTTTCCATTGCAAGGAGGTAATCGGAAAATATTATAAGAATGAGGAAGAGCATGAAAAACATTTAACAATAGTATTAATATTTCTAAGAGATAATTAGTTGTATTCCATGCTTAGAAAGTGTAGTTTATTTCAGATAATGGTACATTAATTGGGACATGTGGTTTCCAAGGAAGGCATAGTAGCGGATCGAGAAAAGATAAAAGCTATCATGGAATGGGAAACTCCTAGGAATGTGGATGAGGTAATATCATTCATGGGGTTAGTAGGTTACTACATGAGGTTCGTCAAGAAATTATCACATATTGCTTATCATATTACGTCATTGCAAAGGAAAGTTAAGAAATTTAAATGGAAAGAGGAATGCATAGCCAATTTTGAACAGTTGAATCAATTGCTAATGAAAGCTATAGTTCTAAATATTGGAGACCCAGACAAATAGTTTTTGGTATGTACACATGCTTACAAGAGAGGACTTGGTGGAGTCCATATGCAAGAGGGATAGGTGGTACATTATGAATCAAGGAAACTAAATAAGCACGAGAATAATTATCTCACACATAACCTTGAGTTAGAAACGATCATTCATGCATTGAAGATGTGGAGGCATTATCGTCTTGGTAAGCGATTTGTATTGATGATCGATCGCAATGGATTTCTATATCTATTTGATCAACTAGATATGGATGCCAAATAATCTAGATGGTTGGCCATGATCAATGAATTTGATTTCGAGATTAGTTATATTAAAGATAAAGGGAACATGGTTGTAGATTCTCTTAGGTAATAGATACAGGTAAATCATATAAAAATTATGAGCTCTTATGGGACATATCTACTATATCATATTTTACAGGTAGGTCAACATGATGACAGTTATATGGAGCTTATGCATATATTACATCAGGCTACAGGTGATTAGGATCTGGACTACTGTCTCTGAGCAGATGGCTTGGTCAGATTTAGGGATAGGATATATGTGTGTGCACAAAATGAGCTCGTGAAGCTTATATTGAGGTAATTTCATGCTGAGACATATTCTGATCACCTAGGATATCAGAAAACATTAACAATAGTGAAGAAGTTTTATCATTGGCCAAATATGAAGAAGGATGTTTCATAGTCTGTGGCTAGATGTTTGGAATGTCGGTAGGTGAAAGGAGAGTGTAAGCATTCAAGTGGATTAATAAAGACGGTTCCAATTGAAAAATGGATGTGGGAGGTAATTTCAATGGATTTCATCACAATTTTTCTAGGGACATCTAGATAGCATGGTTCCATAATAGTTGTGGTAGACAGGCTGAAAAAGGTAGAACACTTCATTCAAGTGAAGTCTACTTATTTAACTAATGATGTAGAACATGTCTTCATCAGAGATGTAGTCTGGTTTCATGGGGTTATAAAGAAGATTATGTCAGAAATGGATGAAAAGTTCACTTATAGGTAATGTAAAGAATTATTTGCACATTTTGGTAAAAATTTTGACTTTAGCACAACTTATCATTCGTAGGAAAAGGGAAAAAAAATACAGTCTAGAGGATATTGGAGGACATGTGGAGGATGTATGTGATGCATCAACAATGTAGGTGGGAAGAGTATCTTATAATGGTTGAGTTTTCTTACAACAATGGGTATCCAAATTCACTGAGGATGTGTTTGTTCGAGGCACTATATGGGAATAGTTGTAATATTCCCATCAGTTGCAGTGATCAAGTTAATATGGTATTGATCAGACCAGACATGTTGGTAGATATGGAACAAGAAATGAAGGTAATCAAGAAGAATCTAAATGCAATACATGACAGATAGAAAATTTATGTAGAATAGAAAAGGTCATTTAAGGAGTTTCAGGTTGGGGAATAGGTTTACCTATGCATCAATCCCAAGAATATCTCCTTGAGGTTTGGATCATGTGCCAAGTTGGCACCTCGGTATTGTGGACCTTTCAAGCTTCTTGAAAGGATTGGACCAGTAGCCTACCAACTTGCACTGCCTCAGACAGTGAAAGTCCTTGATGTTTTACAGGTTTCATTGCTTAAGAAGTATGTTAAGGATGTTGATAATGTGTTTGATGGGTATGTGTTGTGGGTGGAGCTAGAAGGAGAATTCCAGTCAAAAACTCAGTGAATTTTTCACCGAAATATTTTCATGTTCCAGAACAGAGCAATCGAGAAGGTTAAAGTGCAGTGGAACCACTTTGGGCATGATCAAGTTACATGGGAGATGAATGATTAGATGTGAATTTTGTATCCTTATCTGTTCACTGGTTGACTGAATGTTTTGGAATATGTTTTGGTGTGATATTTTGGTACATGTGTATATATGTATATGGATATAAATACCACCATGAGTTGTGTTATAAAGCTCCAATAAGAAATATGGGTGTCATGTTGTTATGGTTGTCATGTTATGTTTCGCATGTTTGTTTTCTTCTCATAAGGTTGGTCATTGTAAATATTGCGTCGAGCTAAGTTATAATGATCAATGGGAATTGTATTTTCCTTTCAACAGTCTTGTTGGTTAGGGGTCATTGAAAACCAAGGACGGTGTGGTTCAGTAACAACCATGGTAAAAAATGCATATAATAAAGTTAAAAAAGGAAAGATAATAACCATGGTCATGGGACACAAGTTCCGAGCTGAATGTAGGAAAAAAACATAGTGATATGGATCAATTGTGATTAATTAATGGCTATGGAAAATGGCTATGTAAATGACAAATTCCTTGGAAAGGCAAAGTGGAATTTATTGGCATTTAATTAAGAAAATAATGGAAAATAGGAGAAAAAGAAGGTGAATGGTCACAGGTTGCATGTGAGGAGGAAAATCAAGGGAAATTGTAGAAAATAGAGGCTTCATTAATAAAAAGGCTTCTGAGAATAATTTTGTGGCTTTTTTTAGTTCAGATTTGGAGCTCTCATTATATTCTCTTACTCGTACTCTTGGACACTTAGAGTTTTCTTGGAGCACTCTTGGAGGAGTGTATCATACTTGGCGATTGGAGAAAGAAGGAAAAGGAAAAGCAGGAAAACATAATAATGTATTAGGATCAATAGCTACAATGTGTTTTTATTGTAGGTACTGAGTATCATGTATGATTTCCTTACTAGTTTTTCCATGCATAGAACATGCATGTGGTTTCTTGGTTTTGATCTATCGTTAGCATGGATGATTTCCTAGTTTGACAATTGTTTTTCCTAGCCTTTCCCTTTCGTAGATATTCATAGTGTTGTGATTTTCTTTCCTTTTGTTTTCTACTTTGTTCTCATGTTCCTTATGGTTGTGGGTTGGGTTACTAGTTCTTGGAATCCTTGGTTAGACAAATGCTCTGGAAGCCCTATAACAGCTTGGGTTGAGTTACTAGCCCTAGAAGTCTTGGTTGGACAAACAATATGGAATACTGTCATGGGTTGAGTTACTAATCATAGAATCATGGATAGAAAAATTCTCTAGAAGAACAACAACAATTTTGGGTTGAGTTACTAGTCCTAGAAGCCTTGGTTAAAACAAACACTTTGGATCCATGGACAACTTGGGTAGAGACTGATCTAGTGAGGGTTACTGATGTTCGACTGTGATGTGGAATCATTATTTGAGTGTTGAGGTGGTTTTTCCTTTGGAATCCCTAGTTTCATTTTTTTGATTTGATACACGATATTGCGCATTCATGCTTGGAATATGGCAGGGGGGTGATTTTCTTAAAGAAAGATTTGGTACATGAAAGTGCCAAACCTGGTTGCATTTTTCATATGTCAATAATATCTCTTTCCTTATTATATTTGATGGGTAGTTATACTTGTTAATATGCGGTTTTTATGATGGTTATATCCTTTTTATTTCTGTTGGTTATATGTTTCTGATGATTAAGTTTTACGATAAACTTGATGTATGACTCTCATAATATTTTAATTAGAAAATAAATGACCAATCAATATATGACCTAAGAAATGATAATGTAGCCATTTTGATAAAGCATCAATACTTCTTAATGAATTTTAGATAAGTATGAGACCCATATGCTCAAATATGTTGTTATGACCTATTGATTACATATTTGTGACATGTTTGACGAAATTCCTGCCATGGCTACTAGCAGTCACATCAAGTACTTGTACCAACTATTTCTTTAGTAACCTTATTCCATTGTTATTTATAATCTTTGAAAGTTTCATGAAGTTATGATGAGTGCCCTAAAACCTAGCTCAAAAAAAGTGGCTCAAAATATGGGGTCAATGGCTCAAAACTGCCCGAAATAAGTCCACATTAGTTTCCATTCTAGTTACGAGAGAAATTGGAATTCCTTAGTCCATGCATAACTTGTCATGGGAGAAACTAAGTGTGCACATCATTAAAATATGAATTTGTCTCATGGGATGGTCACCTAGAATGGTTGGTTACCTCTTGAATTTTCTGTAACATGTGTGGAAGGTCAGATTGATCTTGTCATGTTTGTTCCACTTCCTTAACTATACTTTGGGAGTTGAATCATATCATAGTAAATATTCATCACATATTTACCCCGATGGAGCGGGTAGATTGGGTAAATGTGGGAGGAGGGTGTTACACTTATTCTCAGAAGAGGCCAAGTTGGTGGAAGATGAATCACTAGCTTAGTTAAAATGAGTTTGGAATAAAACTATTATGGTGATTCAAAGCTCCATTGGATTCTCTACTGATTCCATTGGTTTTCTTCCAACTTCAGGATGACTCACAACAACAAGCCAAATCTTTGGATTTCAGTTAGCTTTGAGGATTCTCCTCATCTATGAGAGCCTATGAAATTCTGGTAGAAAATGGGAATATAACTCCAGTAAAAAAGTTGAATGATAATTTTTAGGAAAGGATAAATTCAAGAAATTTTTTAATTTGGAATGTGTTGGATTTTTTTTTGGATTTATGTGCTTTTTTGAAGAGTCTACAGATAGAATGAATTTAAATATTAAGTAGCATGTCATGACTATGAAAGGTTGTGTTGTTCTTGGGTGTTATAACTCAAATCTTCATGTATTCCTAGTTATATCAACTGTTTGTTTCCATACCACTTTTTAATAATTTAAATCATTATACATTCCTTAAATTATATAATGCACTACTCACTAAATCACTATATTAAAATTATATAATTTAATTTTTATATTCTCAGATTATAAAAGCGACACAAAATTAAATGGGGCTACTACTCAAATGCATGCTCACACCCAATTTTGAGGGGCTACTACTCAAATGCATGCTAGAAAATAAGGTTATACTTTTAAAATTTATAGTAGCATTCATATCTATTAAGTAACTATCCTTCTTCTGCATAGCTAGTTCTAGTGCTTGGGGCTTTGTGTGATATACCAATACCTACTAGAGCTGGTCTCATATCCAATTCCATAAAAAACTAAATGGCCATAAAAACCTAGAATTAATAAATATATATATTGGGGTTAGATATTCAACTAGAGTTGAGTGAGATTTGCTATAACTAAAAATAAAAGAAATAGAAAAAATCATGGAATTACTTAGAAAAAGTAAATAAATTAGTATTAATTGACACCTTATCCCCCTTAACTTTCAATTGAAGAAAAATAAAAAACATATTCATTTTTTCTATTAAATTACACTTAAAAAAAATCGATGTACCATTTCAATGCCCTTACTGTTAAAATCATCTTACTCACTCTATGATTAAACTCCTCTTACACCCTCTAGCATTAAATTCGTAAGGTTAGGATCAACTAGATCAATTCCTAGTGGATTCTGATTAGTTTTGGTGGAAGACGACACTAAATATAGATTCTCTTTAGTTTTTGGTGGAATATGAAACAAAATTGAGCTGAAGGACAACTTATGGGGAGCCCTAGATTGAGAAGCACATTGTCCTCGAATGCACTTGGTATTACATTCATATGCCTGAAATTGAAGAGAACTTTATATTTAGATTCACGTAGTATTATGTGGCACATAAATTGTTCTATTGTTCGTTCACATATTTGCACAAAATCATTTCTAATTGAGACCAGAAATGTTTGAGAAAATCTTCAATTTGTATGGTTAATTTTTTATTTTTTTTTATAGATCTAGGACAATCAGTAACTAGTGAGCTTTGTATGGTTCATTTTTGTCCACCCACATACTATTAGAGAAAGGATAAAATCTTCCTTTTGTAATGTTCCCTAGAAGAAAAACACCAACAACAAGTAAAATAACAATACAACTATAACTTCCACATCAGTCGAACCCAGAGAGAGTATACTACCATGCTAACTAAATCCCTGTAGAATTGCAGCCTCAAATCCAAACACAACTCAGACTAGATGAGGGGATTGTTCTAGATACCAGTGGTCCCACCTAGAGAAGGACAACCCTCACATTGAGTTCTTGCTAGCCCACTCAGTGATCTATTTATAGTTTTCTCACTTTCAATTTCAGTGGTAGAAGATTGGTTTTAAAGGAGGATATTCACGAGATTCTTAAGGAGGCATATATCCTAAGGCCACTTAATTTGGCACCCAGTGACAAAGCATGATTTTCCTCTTTATTTTGGAACAATTAGACATTACATTATCTTTGCTTTAGTTTTCCCTTTTCCTTTCAACCAGGCGAAAGTAAAGTAAAGTAATACTCCTGAGAGTTATAAGATCTCAATCTCATATTAAACAATGAATAAAAATATGCCTCTTTCTGCTGTTATAAGACTATGCACAGTACGTGGTAAGCATATTGAATAACATGATTGGTTCCTCCTAAGACACACCTTAATATCATTGAACAGTTTGAGATTGCATACATAACAGTAAAATCTTTGAATTGTACATATCTATTTTTTGGTCAGTGATTCATTAGAAAAAAGCTATTAGAAAACAATTATTACTGTGTGGGTGGGAGAACCGCAGATCAATTAGGAAAAAAAATAATCCCACTTTGACAAAATAGTAACTAGTCAATATATTTTTATATTATCAAAGTCTCTGAACCATTTTTATATTTTCTAACTCTTAATTAGAAATAAAATCATACTACATAATTCAAAATTTTCTTACCAATATTATATAAGAACTAAAATTTTGAAGTCTCCAAAAACATGCAATAACCATTACAAAATATGCAAAGTAAGTTTGAGATACTCAATCACTGTATTGAGTCAAAATCATTATTACTATTGCCCATTCTTTTGCCGATCGAACAAAAAAATTGAGCTCATTAAAGATCTGAACAAATGAAAACGTTGCTTTCTCAGCTCTCTAAAATTATCGGAAACTCTTAAGAAACTGTACTCCTGGGTGATCATCAACGCTTCGTCCGGTTAGTAAACAGATACCTTTAATGGTAAGAGCTGTGATTTCATTTGTTCCCGAAGCTGGACCATCTTCCCATGAAGCGTCGAAAGCACAAACACATGTTTCAACCTTTTTGTGGGAACGCCGACGAACGTGACATCAAATAATATACTTTGTTACTGGCACATGATTAACTACCTTCCTAATATACCGAGGCAAAAGCACACTAATATCAAAAATATTTTATGGAAAAATTAAATTATGCACTGCTTTTAATTATATATTAATAGTTGTTCATGAATAATAAAAGATCTAAACAACATGACCAGTTGATAGAGGTTGAAAGAAATAATTTAGTTGTTAGCATTATTTTGGAAGGTGCTGCATTTACTGGTTCTCATTGTTTTTATTATTATTGGGTACTGGCACAGCCACCCAATTTGTTTCTGGTCAACCCCTGCGAGTATCGGTTCTCATTATTTTTTTTATTATTGGGTACTGGCACAACCGCCCAATTTGTTTCTGGTCAACCCCTGCGAGTATCGGTAATAGAAGCCGAATTATTAACATCCCACTAAACATGTCAGGAGTCGTTGACTCTCCTTTTCAGCCTCGACCACGAAATGTGTGTCAGGAGCTGATAATTCTCCTTGAGATATTCACATTCAGATCTGACAATATATTGGTAAACGGAAAAGGAAAATTTGACCACCACTGTGATCAAAGTTTTGGTTGAGCATTTGCTTGCACAATGTTAATCTCACCCAAATTGAAAATTGAAATGTCAAATATTATTGCTATTCAAACCTGGCTGGGTGATAAATGTTAATTATTACAAACTTACAATGTGAAGTTCAATTGCATTTTCTCTTTTCGTTTTTTAAGTCTATGTAGTTGCAATTCCTTTATAACATTAAGCTTTGTTATTTTTGTCATTATTATGTGCTATTTCTTGTTTTTGGGTTATAATCTATATTAATTACTAATTTATATTTATTATTTGGTGGTGAAATAACATTTATAACTTTTTATTTAATAATTGTGATTTTATTAATAAATTTTATTTAATTAGTATTATAAAATGGTATTCAATTAATATTATTATGGAATATTTTTTTATTTATATTGGTAAGTTATTAGAGGATTATGTACAAATAAAAATGAAAAACAGGTGTGTTGGAGACAATTTATGCTCTTGTTAAAACAAGATATTAAAAATGTGTGGAAAAGTTGTTCATTGGAAAATATGCATGTGTCTTTGAAACAAGACATTAAAAGGGCATGGAAAAGGTTCACGGGTGAGCTAGTGCATGTTGGACACAATGCATGTGCCTACTGGGACAAGGCATTAAAAGGGTGTGGAAAAAACTCATGTTGGAGCCAGTACATGTGGACAAATGCATCTGCAAGTTGAGAAGAGACACTAAAAAGGTGTAGAAAGGGCCATGGTAGAGCCGAGGCATGTAGGTTTTGACACAAAGTATTTCTAGTATAAGGAGAAGGCATTCAAATGTGTGGAGGAACCAAATGGCCAGAGAAAGTATGGAAAATTCATGTGCCTTGACAAAGTATAGAAATTAAGGATCAATATTTAGGCTACTACCTAACATCTAACATTTAATATGATGATGCATTATATTTTGAAGTAATTAGAATATGATCATCTATATATCACATACAACTCATCCCAATATTAATGTTTCTTAGAGAGATGGATATTGTTGGCAGTAGAAAATGTGCATAGAAAAAAAGCTTAAAAATAAGCAAACCCATATTTCTGTCAATGCTCAGAGGTATCATTACCTATACTATTCATCGACATAATTTGACCATCCACTATTTATAAATTTAATTTCATTTTAACCAATAAAAAATTATATAAATTTTAAATAATTACTATAAGTTAAACACAACATTTAAATTAAAAAATATATTCTAAACTCATTATCCAAAAAAAAAGAAAAACTTAAATTTTTGTTATTCCATTTGAAAAAAATACTTAGTTCCCCCAAAAAAATATATTATCTATATAATTATTTTCACTCTGCAGGTTACAAATAATTTATTAAAAATATAAAATAGAAAATATTAATTTAAATTTAAAAATATTTATCTTATATTATTAAAAAAATAAAATTATAAAAATCATATTTTAAATAAATTCAATTTTTTATTAGCATTATTTATATATTAAAATTAAAGTTATGTTTTATTAATTTATATTTATGGGTAATGATGATTTTAAGCTTACAAATAATCATGAAATATTTATTACAATATTATTATAATTTTTTTGATTAACACATTATTCATCAACTATGTGGGGATATAAGTGAACCTGTCACTTCAATGGATGATGACCTATCTTCCTAATATGTTGAGGTTGAAGCACACTAATTTTCACTCTGCACGTTACAAATAATTTATTAAAAATATAAAATACAATATATTAATTTAAATTTTAAATATTTATGATATATTATTAAAAAATTAAAATTATAAAAATCATATTTTAAATAAATTCAATTTTTTCATTAACATTATTTATATATTAAAATTAAACTTATCTTTTATTAAATTTATATTTATGGGTAATGATAATTTTAAGTTTACAAATAATTACATAAATTATCAAATGTTTATTGCAATATTATTATAATTTTTTGATTAACACATTATTTATCGGGATATCAGTGAACATGTCATCTCAATGGATGATGAGCTATTATCCTAATATGCATGAGGCTGAAGCACACTAAAATCAAAACAGTTCAGGTAAAGAAAAAAAAATTAGACGCTCCTTTTAAATATATTTTAATAATTTTTCATAAAGAATATATGATCTAAGGCTACATGATCACTTTAAAGAGGTTTAAATATATAACGTAAGGAAATCAACGGAGCACTGAATTTACACTAAACTATCTCGGAGAACTCTCGAATCTTTTCTAAGAAATTGCGTAGTGTATCCTCTTATTATCACTTAGCAAAGGAGGTGGTAGATTTACTGAGTAACATTATTTTACAGTAGCACGACCGCCTAATTTGTGGGTGGTGAATTCCTACGAGTTTCGTTAATAGAAGCCGGATTGGTAACATTGACTGCTCAACAAACCAACCCACTATGCGCTGAGAGTACGAGCTGGTTCGTTAGGGCCCAACCAACTCAGCTTGTCACCACTCTTGTACACTAAATTGTTTGATGTAACAACTGGCTTAACTTCTAAATGATGATTACTTTATGTTGTTAAGACACTAAGACGTTATTTTTTATTTATTTGGAAATAGTACATTATGAGAAGAAATTAATTTTGATTAAATAAAATTAGTTATGGAAGTGATTTCCATCAAAAAATAATAGACTGATGGTCAAAGTAATTCAAGAATTGAGAGCATCAAAGTAATTCAAGAATTGAGAGTTAGCTTAACAGAATCAGTTCAGACAGTTACCCCAACCTTTGAGGATGAAAGCATCTCCTAGTGAGGAAGAGGGGTTCTGTTCAGTAACTAGAGGAGAAAATTTGGAGAGACTGGACTCGAATGTCCTGAAGTCTCTTCCAGTATTTTTGTCAACTCACATAACACAGACTTGGAGCACAGGGGAGAGACAAGGACACGATTGCCTCTCTCGAGGTTGGGAGGACAACATCAGTGAGAAAATTGAGAGACAGATAAGTTTATTTTCTGTCACTGCAAAACTTAGTTTGTTTATGAACAATAGTGACAATTTATGTGTTATAACCTATAGATGTTAAATACTTAAATTGTGAAAGGAAAGGCTTCATATATGTTTCTTTGACAAATAAGATAGTCAGATGGATTTGATTTATTATTAAATATTGTAAGGTAGAGAACAATGAACACAGAACCATCGAGATGAAGGTTCCATGTTGGTTATTCTATACAACTATGATAAAACAAGGGCATAATTGTCCAGCCATTTACATTATTAAAACAACAGAAAGAAAAGTAAAGATAAAACCCTTAAATCTCAAAAAGGGTTGTTCTGTACATAACTGGAAAACTGGATCAGGACATATAAAAGTTGAACATTTCATGTATTTCTAGATGTGGGAATAACTAAATTTACTATTAGAAAATAGTAAATTATATTCTTTGCTGACGGAACCGAAGAAATAAATTGTATTCTTTGTTGCAGACTATAAATTATAATCTTTGCTGACCAAACACAAGAAAGCAGATTGAACAATCGTATGGAGAAGTAAATATGTACTATAGATTCTAACTCTAAAAACTGAAAGAATAGAATGTTGAAAATATCTATTTCAATTCATATGCATGGAAAGGGTTGTTAAAAAATTCAGAGAATCTAGCATTGAAATGAAGTAAGCATTTAATACCAAAGGAGGGAAAAAACTTTATTATCAGTGTAGTCATAAGAAAACCTTTGTAAAGTATAATAGAAGAGTGCAGAGATAATACTATCAGTACCTTAAACCCAAAACATTCATATGCTTAAAGAAATACAATATATTACTAGAGGTGAACCGACTTCTATTTTAGTCTCGTACAAAAATAGAGTATAGATAAGAAAACCATCGATTCATCAAATTAAACTTTATAATCCAATCCAGAGTTCGGACATTTAAATAAAAAATGAGACTCTACATGCCTCACACAACGTTCAGAAATTTTATGAAAAATCTACAATCAAACCTGAGGAACGGTGGGAAAAGCTCCGCCATAAAACATGCTTGAACATGGATTAGGCAAGGAGAACAATTAACTGCAACAACATTAATATACGATTATGGCATGCACAAATTGGGCATAGCTTGTGAACAAAGTTCAATTTTGCAATAAACAGGATAGGATGGAAAGTTCCATAGTGAGCCAATATTCCAAGCCAACAACTTGGTGTTCCATGCTCAAGTCACAAACAGAAAGGGGTACCTGTTAGAGCCAGGATAGAAGTAGTTAGCAAAAGCACCAAACCGAGTTTCACCAAAAGTTATCCATCACAAAACCATTCCAGTTGGGTTTACCAACATGAATAGAAAGGTAAGGGTAAAACATTTTTAGTTCCTCATACCCTAAATGCTGGAACAAAATATTGAAATGAAAACCCCACAACCTTACCTATAAGGGTTCCTTGCCATGATTCGGATGCGTCAACCTGCAAAAATTACCATTAAGATTTAATGGTTATTATAGCTATGATATGGAATGAACAATCCATACAAACTCAATTAAAATCGATAATATAGACTGATGGTTTCACCGTTTCACCGTTCCACCATTTCATCTACAGTAGCATGGTTGAGAAGAGGAATTCCGACTGAAGGAGTGGCCTAGAATCAACCACTTTGACCCTAAACAGTAACATGCCCAATCTTATATGTAGATGCTAAAGAAAGGACAGGATTTAACTTTAAAAGAGAAACATGAAGCATAATATCCTTGCATAAGATCAACTATATCAAACCTTTAAATCCATAGTGAATGTCCTTTCGAAAATCACACATCACTGTAAGATATTTACCGTGGAAAGAACAAAGGCGGACCCCTATTAGTGCCGGAAGGAACCGTGGAGGGGTTTGTTGCAGAGGCAGTGGTTTCCTCCTGTGGAGCGTGAAATGTCGAAAGGCCAAGGAAATGGTTAAGGCAGAGAGACCATCTAGTTTTTCACCATAAATAATTTCTAGCACAAAGGCGGATTTTCTGATAACTAAATTAATTGCAATATTCCTATTAGTGATATACTATGCAGATTAGACTAAATATTAGAATTAGATTGCCATGAATGTGAGTACATGATGATCATTAAAAGAGATTAGATAAGCTGTCAGTTAGATCCTCGTGGAATCAATGGTCTGAAGTGTAACCTTAAGCTTTAGACTATAGCTTGTCTTAATGAAACTAATTCACAAGCATAGTTATACATCGCTATTAGGCTATTAATTTGTCTTTTAATGTCAAGTGAATTATTAAGCTGTGTTGTAAAGTTAAGTAGGTTAACATACATAAGTGTGGAATGGTTTGTAATGAGTTGTAAAACATTGTAATGTAATTGTTTTTTATAAGTATAAACTCGGATGTTACAAGTGGTATCAAAGCGACGTTCGTACTCTGGGACCCTATGGGTCTCCTAATATGGTAAACTGTATGTAAATGATGCATTGTTAGGGAATCATAACCAAAGACGTTATGAGAATGGGTTCTACACAACAACCGCCCTAGAACATCGGGGAACCCCAACCTCGACCAGAAATGAATCAGATGTGGATCTTGTACTCGAGTGTGGATCAACACCGCGAAACGTATTCCCCGGAGGAACAACATCACCAACCATACATTTTAAATACAAGTGCGTGCTTTATAAGAGATAAAGGATTCAAAGGGATAATGAGCGCTGATGCAAGAACAAGAAAGGATACTTAAAAGCCTTTCTATAAGAAGAATTTGTAACGTGGAACATAAAAGAATCCCTATATTACCAGTATAGTCCCTTATTGTTATTAGTGTAACCCCTTTATTTTTATTATTGTACCCTTGTAACCCCCATTTTGTTATTATTGTGCCCTTAAATTATTATTGTTAGGTCGGCTAGGATTACATTGTGGCCCACTAGGATTACATTATGGCCACATGGACTCCTCTATATAGAAAGGAGGTTTTGTAAATTGTATCATCCAAGAATTGTTCATTTATGTAATGTATTGGAGGTTTCCCCCTCGAAGTGGCTTATTTCTAAGGCGTTGATATCTCTTTTCTTCTATTTTTGGAGCTGGTTACACAACATTTGGTATCAGAGCTTTGGATTCTAGGGTTTCATTGCTCCAAACAGGTCATCGTGGAATTTTCGCTATAACTTTTTTTCTACGAAGTTTCAGAAGCTGAAATTTTTAGCGTGCGAAGCTGATATCCTAAGGACGATTTTCTAAAAATTTTAGAGCTTGTTTCACAATATTTTTGGAGATATGATTTGTGGAAGTTAGGTCTTTTTTCAGGCTCCTAAACAGGTCATTGTGGAATTTGCACTATAACATTTTTTCTACGAAGGTTTAGAATCTGAAATTCTTATGGTGCAAATTTGAAATCCCAAAGAAATTCTTCAAAACATTTCAGAGATTGGTTCATAATATTTTTGGAGATATGATATGGAAGGTAGTGCTTTTCCAAAGCCTCAATTGCATCTCAAAGAGCCGATCGTGGGAAAATCAATAACTTCTTAAAATGGATTGGAGTTCCATAAAAGTACATGTATAGACTCGTAGTTTCTTTGCTATCAATTTAGACATCGACAAAGGACGAAACAAAGAGTTATAGCATGGCAAGTCGTAAAAGTTCGCTCTACTGAACCAGTCCATAATTATGTCATTGTGGGAGATTGGACACAAATTTGTCTTGGAGAATCCAAATCAGATCAGACCTGTGGCATTTGAAAGATAAACCGAGGGCTACATCGTACTCAAAATAAATACTATGATGCAACTGACGTAAGTGTATAGTGTTCAATTTCAATATCGAGCTCTCAAAAGCAAGAAAAAGGTATTTTTTCCACTGTATAAGTTCTATTTTCGACCAACATGAAGAAGAAATTTTAACTGATTTGAAGGGCATATTGTAGAATATATGTCAGTATTGGGTTCTAAAATATGCCCTATAAAAATAATTCAACACTCATTAAGCCTTCAGAAGGCTCTACTATGACTCATGAAGATGAAGAATTGCAACATGATCTATCAAAATTACAAGAGCAAGTGCAACAAATTTCACTCTCGCAAAGAGCAACAAAAAATGAAATGGAAGTTTTGAAGAAAGGTGTGGAAGCGAAGATGGATGGCATGGAAGCTAAGATGGAAAACATGAAGAATGATCTAAAAACATACATCGAAGGTTTGACAAAGTTGATACAAGAAATGTTTCCTAATGGTGAAAAGATAGTAGAAGAAACTCATGATGAGGACAAAATAAATGTTAATCGTGATTTCATAAACTCTAATTTTGGCGGGAAGAACCACCATATTCCAAAAATGGATATGAGGAAGTTTGATGGAAAGGATCCTGTAACATGGATACTACAGATGGAGCAATATTTTGATCTCCATAACGTGCAAAAAACACAAAAGGTACGCATTGCAACTTTACATTTAGAACAAAATACATTTGTATGGTATCGATGGCTTTGCTCCCGTAAAAAAATTGTCACTTGGTCAATTTTTATGGAAAAAATGATAGCACATTATGAGGATACAAAGAGCAACACCTTCTTTAGCCAATTGATAAATCTCAAACAAAAGGGTTTAGTGGGGCAGCACATTGAGGACTTCCAAAAATTGAATATAAGGGTAACTGATATTCCATAGGAACATAGGATCGATCTCTTCATAGACACTTTAAAGGATAACATCCAACATGAAGTTCGTGTTTTGGAACCGCATTCATTGGAGAAGGCATTCAGGTTGGCAAGAAAAGTTGAATGTAAAATAATGGCGACAAGGAAGCCTACCACTCAATTCTATAAAGAAGGAAGTGTTGCTACGCCTAGATTTCCACAACCTATAAGGTTGACACCACAAAAATTGGAAGAAAAAAGAGCAAAAGGGCTTTGCTACAGTTGTGATAGAAAATACACTAAAGGTCATAAGTGTGCTGAGAAGAAATTATTTTACATAGATTGTGAAGAGGAAGAAGAAAATTAACAAGAAGAGGATATACACCAGGAACCAGCCCTAGAAGAGGAAGAAATGAATCCGACCATATCGTGTAATGCACTGGCAGGAATTACCACTCCTCAAACTCTCAAGATAGAAGGACATATCAAGAAGAAAAAGGTAATAGTGATGATTGATTCAGGTAGCACCCATAATTTTATTCATTGTAAGGTAGCCAAGGAATTAAATTGTTTCCTATACCCAGCACCAGAATGTCAAGTGATGGTTGCAAATGGAGGAAATATAAATTTCTTTGGAAAATGCCATAATATCAAGCTAACCATGGGGGAATATGTATCGACTAGTCCAATGCTTTCCATTCCTATGGGAGGTGCTGATGTTGTACTAGGAGTACAATGGTTACAATCTTTGGGGACGGTAGCTTTTAATTTTCAAGAACTTTTCTTGAATTTTTTTCAGAAGGAAAGGAAGTCAAATTACGAGGTATTGCAGGGAAGCCGTGAAAGATAATAAGCTCTAATGTCATGAAAAAGCTTCTAAATAAAGAACAACGAGGTGTAATTTCACAATTATGCTCACTAGAAGTTCCAACATCAAAATCATCTATTTCTGCAGATCTCCAACAAGTCTTGGACAATCATTCCAAGGTGTTTGAAACTCCCAAAGGACTCCCACCTATTCGTGATCACGATCATGCTATTCATTTGATTCCAGGAAGTGTTCCTCCAAACATCAGGCCTTATAGATATCCTTACGTCCAAAAGAGCGAAATTGAACGTATGATTGCAGAAATGTTAGAGGCGGGTATAATTCAACCTAGTCAAAGTTCTTTCTCTGCTCCTGTAGTATTGGCACACAAGAAGGATGGATCATGGTGAATGTGTCTGGATTATAGGGAGCTCAATAAGCTCACCATTAAAGACAAATTTCCCATTCCTGTGATTGATGAATTATTGGATGAATTACATGGAGCAATTTATTTTACCAAGTTGGATCTTCGTTCGGGATATCATCAAATTAGAATGAAGACTGAAGATATTCCAAAAACAGCATTTCGAACTCATGAGGGTCATTATGAATTTTTGGTCATGCCTTTTGGCCTTACCAATGCACCTTCTACATTTCAAGGGTTGATGAATTCCATTTTCAAACCCTTCCTTAGAAAATTTGTGCTAGTATTTTGATGATATACTAATCTACAACAAGTCTTGGAAGGATCATGTTGAACATGTTGACAGGGTGCTCAAACTATTGCAGGAGAAACAATTATATGCAAAAAAATCCAAATGTTTCTTCGGAGTACAAGAGGTGGAATATCTGGGTCATATTGTATCTCACGAGGGTGTTAAATTAGACCCTAACAAAATTAAAGCCATTAAGGAATGGAAAGTCCCCATAACCATAAAGCAGTTGCGAGGATTTCTTGGGTTAACAGGGTATTATCGCAAGTTTGTTAAGAATTATGGGAGAATAGCAGCACCTCTAACAACATTATTGAAGAAAGATTTATTTTCATGGACTCCTGAAGCAACTAAGGCCTTTGAACATCTTAAAGAGGCAATGTGCCTAGCACCGGTCTTAGCTACGCCAGACTTCACAAAAACCTTTATTGTGGAATGTGATGCTTCAGGAAATGGAATTGGTGCAGTTTTAATGCAGGAAGGAAGACCCATTGCTTTTGAAAGTCGTCCAATCAAAGGAAAGTATTTACAAAAACCTATTTATGAGAAGGAAATGTTAGCAATACTGCATGCACTAAAGAAATGGTGAAATTACCTAATGGGAAGACACTTCAAGGTAAAAACTAATCATGATAGTCTTAAACACTTTTTGGAACAAAGACTATCTTCAGAAGAGCAGCAAAAATGGGTCACAAAGATGTTGGGTTATGACTTTGAAATAATCTACAAAAAAGGGAAGCTAAATGTTGTTGCAGATGCACTCCCAAGAAAGAATGAAGAGGTGGAAGCATTGCTTTGTGCCATTTCTATTATCCAACCAGATTGGATAACTGAAGCAAGAGATGAATGGAAGAAGGACAAAGATGTATGGCCACTCATTCAAAAGTTGCAGCAAGATCCTAGTACATCTGATACATTTAGTTGGAAAAATGATTCCTTATGGTACAAAGATCGCTTATATCTTTGTAAGAATTCCCAACTAAAAAAAAGATTCTTCTGGAATTTCACACTTCTCCTTTAGGAGGACACTCAGGATTTTTAAAAACTTACCACAGGGTGAAGAAAGAATTTTTTTGGGATGGCCTTAAATCTGATATTCAAAAGTTTATGGCGGAATGTTTGGTTTGCCAGCAGAATAAAGTGGAAACAATTAAGACCCCGGGACTTCTACAACCTTTATCCATTCCAAGTCAACGTTGGGAGGAGTTTTCAATGGATTTTATCACAGGTTTACCTAAGTCCGAAGGAAAGAGTGTCATCATGGTGGTAGTTGATAGACTTACCAAGTATGCACACTTTTGTGCATTATCTCATCCATTTAAAGCAAGTACAGTTGCTGCTACATTTATGGATAGAATTCAAAAGCTACATGGAAGCCCAAGGGTTATTGTGAGCGACAGAGATCCCATTTTTACTGGAAATTTTTGGACGGAGTTATTTTCTTGTTTGGGTGCTCAATTAGCTCATAGCTCATCTTATCATCCTCAATCTGATGGTCAAACTGAGATAGTAAATAAATGTTTGGAAGGATATCTTCGTTGTTTTGTATCTGATAAACAAACACAATGGGTCAAGTGGTTTCCTCTCGCTGAATGGTGGTATAACACTTCCTTCCATACTGCAGCAAAAATGACCCCATTTATGGCACTTTATGGATATCATCCACCATCCATAACATCATCCTTAAGGGAAAATTCGAAGGTTCAAGCAGTGGAAGATCACATCGAGCATCAGCAAGAAGTTCTCCAACTCTTAAAGGATAACCTGAATTTGGCACAAAATCTAATGAAACAACAGGCAGATCAACATCGCAGCGAGAGAAGTTTTGATGTAGGAGATTGGGTATTTTTACGGCTACAACCATACAAACAAATGTCCCTCAAGCAAGCTAAGAAGGATAATAAATTATCGACAAAGTACTATGGTCCTTACAAGGTGTTGCAAAAGATTGGTACTATGGCATACAAATTGGAGCTTCCTGCTTCTTCACGAGTGCATCCAATTTTCCATGTTTCATGCTTAAAGAAGGTTATAGGTGAAAATCTTCCAGTTCAAACAATATTTCCAGAACTTGATGAGGAAGGAAAATCATATTGGAACCAGAAGCAATCATGGAAACAAGAACTCGACAACTACGGAATCGATCAATTTCAGAGTATCTCATCAAGTGGAAGAACTTACCCACTGAAGATTCTACATGGGAGGATGAGAATTTTATACAGAAGCACCCAGAGCTACTCAAGCGTTGAGGACAACACTTTTTTGAAGTAGAGGGGCATGTTAGGTCCCTATATTACTAGTATAGTCCCTTATTGTTGTTAGTGTAACCCCCTTATTGTTATTATTGTACCATTGTAACCCCCATTTTGTTATTATTGTGCCCTTAAATGAATCCTGAGATGTGAATTCAGCTGAGTGTGGATCAGCACCAGCAAACAAGCAAACTCCTGGAGGAACAACATCACCAAACTAGCATTTGCTTAAAAACAGTGCAGAAGCTAGAGTAAGAGATGGTGCAGATTCAAAGTGATAATGAGCGCTTGATGCAAGAACAAGAAATGATACTTAAAATCCTTTCAGATAAGAAGAATCAGGAAATGGAACAACCCAATCTTGATAGAGACATGAAGGAAGGCAACGGGCAACAAGCAAGGGACCACACCACTAACAGAATGGAAATAATTCATTCACAACAGAGTAATAAAAATAAAAACTACAATGAGGTTGAGTCAGGTAATGTGACGGATCAGCAAGAAGTTAAGAAGCATAAAGTGGAGCTGCAAGGTGAGTTTCAAAAGATAAAACAACCGATGTTGGATGGAGTAGAGGAAGAGGTGGCTAAAACGTGGTTGATAAATATGAATAAGTATTTTGAATTTTACGAATATAACAATAAACTTAAAGCTAGATTGGCCATCTATAAGTAGAGGGATAAGGCCACACTATGGTGGGAGGAAATTAAAAATGTCTGCAGTATTGATGATTAGGACGTGACTTGGGATTTGTTCTAGAAATATTTCAAAGATAAGTAGTTAACCAAGTGCTTCTATGATGAGAAATATAGAGAGTTTCATTAGTTAAAATTGTGACAAATGACGATGGATGAATACATTACTAGGTTCACTTCCTTACTTCGTTATGTTCCTTATTTAAGGGATGAAATGGAAAAATTACAGTAGTTCCTAAGCAGCTTGAAAACTCATATGAAGGAATGAATTGAATTTTTGAATACCGAAACCATGGATGACGCAATCCGAAAGGCAAGAATATGCTATGAACAGTCTAAACCAAAAGGAGAGCTGGGTAAAAGCTGGCAGTCAAAGAAAGAACATAAGGGCAGTTCAAATTTCAAGAAAAATAGAACTAGTAATTTCAAGAGTATTGCCATGAGCTTAATTAGCAAACAGTTTGGTAGAAATCATCAAAGGATAATATGGCCTATGTTATCGCCCTAGTAATTTCTAAATATTGTGGGCTTTTGGATTTTTCAGTTTTAAGAAAAGTAGGGGTAACCACAAACCTACTTTGGAAATCTAGGATCTAGCCTTTCTAAATTTCAAAGAGGGCTCTCTCTTTATGATTTAGCATTGTTTTTGTTTAATATTTTAGGCTAGTTATGATAGTTAAATTTGGTTTTGGTTTTGAAATTTTTGGTGGAAAATAAGATTACTTGAAGACAAATTAAAGAGGGATCTACTAGTCCATTGGGCTATGGATTCAATGTCTAGCAAGAAGAACTAGAAGGCAAGGCCAAGAGGATGCTAATGTATTCAGGGCAAGGTAGATAACCCTCAGAGATTTGGATATATTGTTTTGATGAGATGGCTTGTTTCGGGATAAAGGGAAATGAAGAATCCTTTGATCCGGAAAAAGAGGAAGGAGGCAGGGGTCAAATGGGACCAGGAGCAATTAAGAATTCCTAAATCTGGAAATCAACAAAAAACATTTAAATGATTAAGTAGTTAATAAAGGGAGTTATAACACTAGTCTTGAAGTAATACTCCTACTTAATCATTAATATTGAACAACATATATGAAATGAATGGAACTCAGAAAGTAAACAATGAAAATATAGATGCACTTTATTCCTCAAATTACCACATGAATCCTGAATTATGAAGTCCAATTGGCTATTTTCTAGACTGCTACTTTAAGATCAAGACATGTGAACCTCCAACGTACCAGCAAAATGTCTATAATGTTCTTAGCATTTTTATTCCACAGTAAACACTCCATAAAGTGAAGTATTTATACAAAATGTTTATTACAAAATATCCTAGAGAAATCTAGGAAAAACTCTAGGAAATAAAAGTATCTTTACACATTAAGAGGAACAACTGCTTAAAAACTTTAGCAAGCTATCCTCTTATCTAGAAAATACAGAACTAACTTATCTAATCAAAACAGTTTGTTGACCAGGTGTACATGCCTGTTGGCATATTTGGAAAATATCTCTTTGAAAATTGCTTGATTGATACTCTTTCACTTTATATCCTTTAACACTTCCTTTCTTCCTGATACTCTTTCACACTATTCATTTATCTCTTCACTGGTCTAAAAATAGAGAAATTACAGTAGTAAAAATTTGTTGGTTGTTGCTTTTCTGATACTCTTTGACCCTATTTTTTAGCCTGATACACTTTCAACTGATATATTAACCTTTTGAAAGCTGTAAAATGAAATTTTCACTGTGGTAGAAAAATTAATTCACTGTCATATCATTTCACTATGATACTTGGATTTCCCTTTTACCCTTTCACAGCTGTAAAAGAGACTTATTAGCAGTAAAAAACCAAAATCACATGAACTGTTTTGGTTTTCCTTCTCAACTTCACAGTTTTACATGTGCCTTTCTGCATTGTTCTGCCTCTATGCTGTTATAAAAAATTTGTAAACTCTTGCCACAACTGAGCACTGGGTATCTTCATATTTTTCACCTTTCTGTAGCTTTCATCTGCATCAGTTTACTTCGAAAATTTTGGTTTGATCATGAAAAGATGTTTCATCTCATTTTGTAGAAAAAATAGATTTTCAAAGTACTATAGAATCACTTTACTAGTGGGAGAACCTTGTGGCAACGACTTGTTTACTTTCTCTTTTGCATGGGCCCTTATTTTTTTATCATAGTCTGTTTGGATCATTAGTTTCTCCTTAAAGCCCTGGATGTCTAGGAGGCCAGCTTCTCTAAATGTTGTATACTTTGTCAAAGAATTTGTTATTGATAAGTTCATGGCCTCACACTTTTATTCCAAATCTTTCATTATGTTTCTTTTTGTGAGGACTCTCTTGATCTGAAGTATTGTCTCAGTCCTATCCTGTATTTTCAACTTCTTAAGTTCATCTATGTTTTTGTTGTTCAAGAATGAAATAAGCTTTAAAGCCTGAAATGGTTTATTTGCAAGTTCTTCCTTTGTTTTTTAAATCTCTACATGTGGTGCCAGAAGTAAATCCCTTTGCTCATATATAATTTGAATTGATGGCCATTGGAGATGGATGCCTTCAATTATCCCAGTCCAGAGATAGTTCTTTATATAGGACACATGTTCACTAAAGTTCACTTGCTTTTGCAAAGCCTTTACCTGTTCTTCCAATCTATTTTCTCTTTTTTAATGACCCTTTGATGTTATTAAAGAAACTTTGTCAGATGATTCAAGAGTTTGAATGATATTATTTAAACAATTGATTTCATTATTCTTAAGGGACATCTCCTCCATGGCTTTCACTATCTATGCTGCTCCACCTGTTTTTTGTGCCTCTGTAGATGATGATTCTGTGTGGGAAGTATTATTTGATTGCATTGATACTATAATTACCAATGACCCTTTGGGTTCCAACTTGTCTCCCAATGTAGAAGGAACAGTAGCAGTAACAATAGGGATAACTATGGGAATAGGGGGAACATCACTTTATTTCAAAGCTTCTTTTTCTTTCATGAGGATATCCATTTGATCTTCCATATCCTTGACTTCAGTAGTTAGCTTTAGTATTAATTTTGTCATTTCATCCTTTTCTATTTGTTCTTGCAGTATTTCTTTTTGTTGTGGATGTTCACTTTGAGGAAGTTTTAATTATTTCCTCAAAGCAGTAATGTCATCATTATTTTTCTTTATCAATGCTTGAGAAACTTGTATATTTGATGGATCTACCCCTATCTGAAGGACTAGAGCTTCTAAGGACTTAATCCTTAGCTCTTTTCCCTGTAAAGAAGCTTTGTCTAGCTTCATCTGATCTTGCATATTAAAAATAGTGTTTTACATTTGTGTAGCACTCCTGGTTTTATCCACTACTTTCGAATATAACATTTTTTATGTATGTCTATGAAATTCTATTTGATATAGCTCATGGATGCTCTCTACATCAACATCCAATTATGTATTTTTATAATCTGAAACTGTTTTAGGATCTGCAATCTTTGGCTGAAGGAAGGACATGATCATTTTATTAGTTGAATAATCAAAAGTTGTTAATAACCTATCCTTGTTACTTAGTTTTTATTTGAGAAATTGAGAATAAATTTCTCTTTTGATATCCTTATTTTTCTCCTTATTTTTCTTGTAATTTTGTTTTATATAAGAATCTTTTACCTCTGCTATTTTGGAAGAAAAGGGAATTTCTAAATCAACCTACTTTTCAATCATTTTCCTGCCCTGCTTATCTATTGCACCCTATTATTTTCCAATTTCTGTCAATGTTTCATTCACTATTACTGTGGACTCATTATTTTCTTGCTGATCATTGGTCTCATCTATCTCAATACCCTTTTCCTTTTCAAAAGTAATAATTTTTGCCCTTTTATTGTAAATCAATTTAAACTTGTTCTCAGTATTAGTTTCAACTGAATAACCTTGCTCCTCTCTCTCTCTTTTACTTGAAGATTCTGCCTGTTTGAAGACCATCATTACCTATGAATTGTCAGCTTTTTCCACTGTTTCTGTATTAGCAATAGGGTTTAATAATGTGTTTTCCACCCATTCTATTTGATTGGAAAATTTCTCAATATTTGGTTTTGAATCATGTACAAAAGATGGAAGCTTGCATTTGATCCTTATGGCACTAAGGAAACCTCGAGGGTCATAATTCCACTGAAAACTTTCTTGAAATTGATATTTTGATAATATTCTAGATATGTCTTTCTTAGCCTCCCTACTGTTTACTATGAAAGGGCCAATCTGGTTTTTCAACTTAAACTAAGCCTTTTTCTTTGAAGCTATGAAGTTTATAGCATCTGCATTTAAAACTTACCTTAAATATTCCAATGAAAAAAACCATGATGGTTAAAAATTTAGATAACCTATAAGGGGACAAATTGGTTCCAAATATTCTTATTTCTATGTGTCTTTCATATAATTATCAATCTCCTACTTTGCATTTTTCAGATAGTTGTAATATTCTTTTCATTTCCTCACTCACTCTGGGCTGCTTTGACTTGTAAATCAAATTCATGGATGGCCTAATAAAAAAGTCTGAAAATTCTTTGTAACTGAATTCATTTCCTTCCTTTCTGAGCAAGGATGTCCAAAATATCACTGATAGAGGCTGGTCCTATACATTCATCTTTTGTAAAGCAATGGGAAAATTCTCAACTTGGAAAAATAGAAAAAAATGCAATAGATATGGTGAATATCTAAAAACTCCTTCATTAGGCAATGTTGTCAACTGATGATGGATGCTATCAGCAATGAATCTAGAAAAATCAAATATCATGGTAGGAGGATGCCCAGGAGACAATGTAGATAGAAAACCAATGATGGATGCATCTATGAATTCATCATTAAAGTATCCTAGTATAAATGATAACATGGAAATCACCTGTATAGAAGCTTCAAGGAACTTTGAAGTGGAATAAGGAGGATTAACCTTTGGGATGGCTACATATGCAGGCATGAAATTCTGAAAGACCATAAACCTTTTAGGAAAATCCATCCCTAAATATGACTGGGTCAATGTTTCAATAGACAATGGAACTACTTTGGGATCAAATTTTATTTGAAGCATCTCATTTATAGATTCTGCTGTAATGGAAAACAAAATCTCCCTATCTTCATTGAAAATGGATCTTTGATCAAGAACATAATGCTAATGACACACTTTGACAATGTCTTGGGTTGGATGAGTAACAGGAACTACATATTTGGGTAGATTGGACTCCCAAATAGGTATGTCGTCTTGCTTTTTATCCAAAAACTTACCATGACACCAGTTATGAATCTCTAGTAGATTAAATTTCACTATAGGGTCTGCAATCTTGTAATCTAAAACAATTAAAGGAATGCTTTCTTCAGTGGAAATTGGAAGCTGAAGGGGATTAACAGTGGCAGTAGTATTGGCAGTGATTACTGGAGTAGGTTTATTTATTTTTGAGGATTCAGGCTTGGAAGGCTTGACTTTCCTAGCTTTAGCAGCTTTGGGACCCCCAGCTTTAGGTGTAGTCTGCATCTTTGTCATTTTTAGGA
Source organism: Pinus albicaulis (assembly GCA_034641835.2). Taxonomy (NCBI): domain Eukaryota; kingdom Viridiplantae; phylum Streptophyta; class Pinopsida; order Pinales; family Pinaceae; genus Pinus; species Pinus albicaulis. Next base: position 1,016,220,992 of record CM076577.1, on the reverse strand, counting down.
TAACTAAAGCAAGATTATACTGTTTACAGTAGTTAATTTATAGAAAAAGAGGAATCTTAAGCAAACCTGGGACAATTTAAGAATCTGGGAATCTGAGCAAGAGTTCAGGACAGAAAACACAAGTTTTCTGGATGGATAAGACTGAAAAAAGGCATTTTTTGGCTTTTTGTGCATTTTTAAACCCTTTTGAACCGTGGAATTTTTCTTTCAATGGTATTAGATTGAGAAATTGGCTTTAAACTGAAGCTTTCTTTAAATGGAAATTTCTGAAAAAAAATTGCGAGGGTTTGCCTTATTTTTGGACACACTAGGATTGGCAATTCAATTCTTTGTATCTTAATTCATTTGATTGGTGTTTCAAATAATGAAATTTGCAAGTTAAATTCAGAAAAATACCTGAGTTATAGGTGTCTTGATAGCCGAAAAGGGTTTCTGGTGGTATCTTCGGCTTTAAACTGGATTTTTTGATGCGGAGGATGGCTTCAATGGGTTCTAGATATGAAAATAGTGGTTAAATCTGGCTTTAGGGCAAGAAATTGGTCAAACAGGGGCTTAGGGCTCTTTACATAGTCGGGCAGAGTTTTCTTACTAGTCGGGAATGCAAACAATACCTATAACAATGATATATCAAAGTTTTACTTTCCAATATAAATCATTATATTTTGGCATTTATTACAAGTCTAATCCAAGGCAGGAGGTCGATTTGTTTTTCGAATGCGAAAAATAGCTAGTGGGTTTCGTGTTGGATATACATGGTAAGTGGTTTCAAGACTTTTGAACGCGATCGAATGATAATAGGACACGTTGCATTCAGGCACTTTTGAAATACAACTTATTTCGCATGATTTTTAACAAACATTGATCGATCAGTTTCGGAGCGCAAAACTGATCGTGCATCATTAGATCTGTTTTGGTCAAGCGAATGGTCAAGATCATTTCAAAAGCTACGGTGGAAGGATGGGTGGGACCTGGGCAGTTTTATATGATGGCACATTATAAATAGAATAAAACCTTTATAAAAATAGAATTTATAACCAAGGTTTTAATATATGGAATGGTTTATATATAAGCGGGTATAATGCAAAATAGTTTTACATGTATGTTATATATATATATATATATATATATATATATATATATATATATATATATATATATATATATATATATATATATATATATATATATGGTAAAAGAGCACGTGAGATGATTTTTAACCAAGGTTAGGATATGGTAACGCTTAGAATGATAATAAGCTTTTTTTAGTGGCATAGATGAAAAAACTTTAGGATAAATGATATAGGAGAGGTGATGTGGTAAAGCTATATTTTTCTGACAGCTTTATTTATATTTATATTTATATTATATAGTTATTAGACTTTTTGAATGGTCTAAAAAACTATAGGGGGGCAGGAATATTTAAATATTGATAGTTTTATGCCAAAGGGATATCTTTGGGATCTATTTTCACATGTGGGTAATTACTTTGGCATAAAAGCTTGTAGTAGTGGGTTTGTAGGGATAATAAAATAAAAGGATTTATAAGAATAGGGCAAGGACTCTTATAGGGAATTAATAGATAATTTAGAAGTTAATATGAAAAAGGGACAATGAAAACACCAAAATCTAATTACATAACTTAAGAAAAGTGATAATATAATAAGCAAAAGGCTTTAACCATTTATAATTTAACCACTTTAACTTAGAATATAATACTTTTGGATGTTTTTTATGTCTTTATGAATGAAAGAAATTAGTAAAAGGTGATTTTATTTTTCATTAAAAAGGTATTTACTTATGACATTTAAGTATAATGGATGCATGAAGGGTAAATGATGGCAAATAGGGATTATTATAGGAATTCAAACATTTTTAACTAAACAGTCATTAAGCCTTGGGGGTGGTCCCAACAGAAGTTAGAGAAATGTTCTGAGCCTCTTTGACTGAAAAGTCTATAATGCAGAATAACTATATGGGAGGGGAAATTAGTGATTTTTCCTCGTGAAAAGTATTTACATGATTCTGCCACTCCTTTCTACCTACCCAAATTTTAATATAACATTTTTTTCTTCCATTTTGCAGGTGCATTTGAGCTAGCATCCTTGAACATTTTATTCTTTTCAAAGCAGTAAAAACTATCTAAATCTACCTTATATCATCATAGGGCTCATATTAAACTGATGAGCACCTCTTTATTCTCTACCTATCTACTAATTAGTTAGGATTAAACTGTCTGACTAATTTTTATTCACTATTCTACAACAATAAAATTGAAACATGACAATTCAAGATTAAGTAGTTCAACTCATCATGGATTATGGAATTTATTGACCCTCTACCATAATCATCAGTAAAAAGTAGTGGCATTTGGACTTGCTCACTTTCATGTTTTATTTCTTTTTCTTTGGGGTATATTATTTTTTCTAAGCCCTTTGATCTTTCTTTTAGGACTTTTACCCTCTTTTTGCTTTTCTATTTTTATTTTTTATTTTTTACAAACATGTGAAAAAAATTTGCAGAAAGAAATATGTACATATTTACAAGACTATCATAAGTCAATTCAAAATTATGAATCCTATACTTATAGGACACTAACAAATTGCAGAAGATAAACCCATGGAAGCTTCCAGCAAGCCAAATCAAGCACAAAACCAAAAACCACCCCTACAGTGTTGGGGGTGTGGTGAGGCTCACTACTATAGAAATTGCCCACAACAAGGAAGGAGCGAGGTGGTTACGAAATTACAAGAAGCCTCAACAGTAGGAAATGTAGCCAAAAATATACCAAGAATTAACGCAGCCTTGGAAGATCGACAGGGATATTATCAACTGAAAATGATAGAGTTGGAAGGTAAGCTACTCTCTAAACCCGTTTCTATTTTGGTAGACCCAAGTGCAAGCTTAAGCTATGTAAGTCCCAAATTAGTAGAGAATTGTAAATTTCAAAGTCAGAAATTCAGAAATCCATGGCTGGTACAGTTAGCAACAGGAGCAAAGAGAAACGTTTATGGCAAAATTCCGAACTGTACACTGAAAAATTAGTGAACAACAAGTAACTGTATAGCTAAATATATTACCACTGGGATCCTACGATGTGCTACTTGGCATGGATTGGTTGGAGAAGCACTGGACATTATAAGATTGTAAAGAAAATTTATATATTATAGAATGCAGGATGGAACCCGTAAGGAGAGTCAAGGCAAAAAGAGACTCCTACAACTGCGTCCTATTATAGCATATCAAATGAGTAAGTGCATAAGGAAAGGATGCCAATTATATTCCATTCAAGTGGGGTTCACTAATTCCAAAGAAAAGGCTCGAATGGTGGAAAACATTCTGATAGTGCAAGATTTTATGGACGTATTTCTAGAGGAAATACCAGGTTTTCCACCTAGAAGGGACTTTGATTTTACTATAGAGTTGATACCTGGAGCATCACCGATTTCAAGGACACCATACCAAATGAGCGTACCAGAATTGACCGAACTGAAGATGCAGTTACAAGAACTATTGGATAAAGGGTACATCCAACCAAGTGTATCCTGTTGGGGAGCACCAGTGCTATTCATAAAGAAGAAATATGGAACCATGCGAATATGCATGGATTATCACCAGCTCAATAAATTGACTGTCAAAAAATAGATACCCTCTATCGCAGATTGATGATCTGTTTGATCAGGTGAAGGGAGCTACCGTATTTTCAAAGATAGATCTAAGGTTAGGATACCATCACATCCAGATAAAAGAAGAAGACATTTATAAAACTGTTTTCTGTACCAGGTACGAAAACTACGAGTTTGTGGTGTTACCATTTGGATTGACTAATGCAACAACAACCTTTATGAGGTTGATGCATGGTATATTTCACCCCTTTCTGGATAATTTTGTGTTGATATTTGTTAATGACATTTTAGTTTATTTCAAGAATGTATAAGACCACAAAGAGAACTGACGGATAGTGTTGGAGATGTTACGAGAGCATCAACTGTATGCTAAGTTCAGCAAGTGTGATTTCTTCAAGGAAGAAATACAGTACCTTGGTCACGTTACTTCTACTGTGGGAATTGCAGTTGACCCAGAGAAAATTACAATGATTACGGAATGGAAGATACCCAAAAATGTGGAAGAAATATGATCCTTTATGGGTTTGGCTGGTTATTATCGGTGGTTCATTGAAGGATTCTCAAAAATTTCCTTTCCAATTACTTCCTTACAAAGGAAGGGAAAAATATTTAAATGGAGGAAGGAATTTCAAGACAGTTTTGAAAAGTTAAAACCTTTATTGACTACAGCTCCAATGTTAAGAATAGATAATGCTAATAAAGAGTTCAAATTCTGCATAGATGCGTGTAAAGAAGGTGTTGGGGTGATTCTATCGCAAGAAGGTAAAGTAATTGCCTATGAATCACAAAAACTAAAAGAACATGAAAAACAATACTCAGCCTATTATTTGGAGCTGACAACAATAGTGTGTGCACTCCGGGTATGGAAGCAGTACTTGCTTGGAAAGAGATTTGTACTCAAAACTGATCATAACAGCTTAAACAGTTATTTTAAGCAAGCTGACCTTAATTCTTGCCAAGCAATATGGAATGCTTTCTTGAGCGAGTTTGAAATTGATATGGAACACTTGAAGGGTAAGGAGAATAGAGTAGTTGATGCGTTAAGTAGAAATTTTCATGGTGTTTTTGAGCTATACTATAATCAGGTTGAATGAGAATTTTTGAAACAAATAAAAAAAAGAAAAGAGGAGAAGGATCCTGAATACCAATTTATGTGGCAGCAAGCAGAGGAGTCCAGAAAACAAGGAAAATATGTTGATTTCAAAATTAACAAGGATGGGTTGCTAACTTTCAAAGAGAGGATTTTTGTTCCAAATCGAATGGAATTGAAGGAACTAATTCTAAATGAGTCTCACCGAAGTAACTACTCTAGACATCCTGGGTATCAGGAAATGCTAACAGCAGTTAGGAAGAACTACTTCTTGCTAGGTATGAGGAGAGACATTTCAGAATATTTAAACAAGTGTTTGGAGTGTGAGCAAGTGAAGATGGATCATTGACACCTAGTCGGGATGATGCAGCCTATACGGGTACCTGAATGGAAGTGGAAGGTTATATATTTAGACTTAATCATTGGTTTACCAAGGTCAAAGAAGCATAATGACTCTATAATGGTAGTGGTGGATCGATTAAGAAAATCAACGCATTTTATACCAGTGCAGTCCATGTATAAGACGGTGCAAATAGCAAACATATTTATGCGAGGGATATTTAGGCTGCATGGTATCCCGAAGACTGTTATATCTGACAGGGATGTGAAATTTACTTCAACGTTTTGGAAAACATTATTTATAGGATTGGGAACTCAAAATAATTTCAACACTACTTACCATCCACAGATGGGAAGACAAAGTGAGCGAGTGAATCAAATCCTAGAGGATATGTTACACATGTATGAAATGCAACAACCAACTAGGTGGGAAGAATATCTTCACCTAGTAGTGTTTTCATACAATAACAGATATCAGGAATCCCTTAAGATGAGTTCGTTCGAAGCATTATACAGACAACAATGTCGAGCTCCTATTATTTGGAGTAGCCCAGAAGCAAAGTTGATGTTTGGACCAGAAATGCTAGCTGAAATGGAGTCCGAAGTAAGGAAGATCAGAAAAAAATTGAATGTAGCTCAGGATAGAAAAAAAGTGTATGCAGATAAAAAAAGGACTTATCATGAGTATGAGGTGGGAGACCATGTGTGCGTAAGGATCAAACCAAATAAAATAACTCTAAGGTGGGCCTCTTGTGCCAAGTTGGCTCGCAATTTTTGTGGCTCTTTCCAAATATTGGAGAGGGTAGGTCTCATGGATTATAGTTTGGCCCTGCCAAGTCATATCCATGTACACAACGTATTTCAAGTATCGGTATTAAAATGATAGGTACATGACCAAAAGCATGTAATCCGCTGGCAAAATATTTAGCTAGGATATGAATACAAGAATGGATTAGAAATTTTAAAGTTTACGAGAAATTAATTCAAAGTTTGTTGATTATAGGTCAAACTGGATGGCAAGTTTCTGGTCGAGCCTCAATGTATAATCGATTGGAGAGAAATCATGCTCTGGAAACTAGCCATCACCCAGCTTAAGGTGAAGTGGAAGCACTTTGGCTCGGATGAAGCTACCTGGGGGGATGAAGGTTTTGTTCGAGATGCTTACCCAGAACTATTTGTTGAAGCAGAATGAGAACACCGAGGATGGTGTTCACTTCGAGGGGGGGAAGTTGTAACAACTATCTTAAGCGCTAACTGACAATTATGTTATGTTGTTAAGACACTATAACATTATTTTTTATCTATTTTGAAATAATACATTATGATTAGAAATTGATTTTGATTAAAAAAAACTAGTTATGGAAGTGATTTCCATAAAATAATAATAGACTGATGGTAAAAAGTAATTCAAGAACTGAGATTTAGTTGAACAGAATCAGTTCAAATAGTTACCCCAACCTCTAAGGATAAAAGCATATCCCATTGAGGAAGAGGGGTTCTATTCGGTAATTAGAGAAGGAAATTTGGAGAGAAGAATTCCAGAGTTGGTGGTGACCAGCGGAATATTTTGATCTTTGATAGTTGTCTAGAATAGAAGACTAGACCAGAATGTCCTGAAGTCTCTTCCAGTATTTCTGTCAACTCACATAGCTCAGACTTGGATCACGGGGGAGAGACGAGGACGTTATTGCGTCTCTCGAGGTAGGGAGTACAACATCAATCAGAAAACTGAGAGATATATAAGTTTCTTTTTTGTCACTGGAAATATTAGTTTGTTTATGAAAAATATTGAAAATTTATGTGTTATAACCTGTAGACGTTTCAGTACTTAAATTGCGAAAGGAAAGGCTTCCATATATGTTTCTTTGACAAATAAGACATTCATATAGATTTGATTTATTATTAAATATTGTAAGACAGAGAACTGTTAACACAGAACCCTTGAGATGAAGGCTCTATGTTCGTTCTTCCTTGCAACTATGATAAAACATGGACATAATCGTCCAACCATATACATTATTAAAGAAACAGAAATAAAAGTAAAGATAGAACCCTTAAATCTAAAAAAGGGTTGTTCTGTAGATAACTGGAAAATCGGACCAGAACTTATAAAAGCTGAACATCACATGTATTTCCAGATCTGAGAATAACTAAATTTACTATTAGAAAACTTTAAATTATATTCTTTGCTTACAGAACCCAATAAATAAATTATATTCTTTGTTGCAGACTATAAATTTTAATCTTTGCTAACAGAACACAAGAAAGCAGATTGAACAATCATATGGAGAAGTAAATATGTACTATACATTCTAACTCTGAAAACTGAAAGAATAGAATGTTGAAAATCTCTATTTCAATTCTTATGCATGGAAAGTGTTGTTAAACCATTCAAAGAATCCACCACTTGAAATGAGGTAAGCGTATAATACCAAAGGAGGGACACAAATTTATTATCAGTGTAGTCATAAGAAAACCTCTATAAAGTATAATAGAAGAGTCTAGACATAATACTATCAGTACCTTAAACCCTAAACATTCACATGCTTAAAGAAATACAATATATTACTAGAGGTGAATCGACTATCCAGTTTAGTCTCGTACAAAAATAGAGTATAGATAAGAAAACCATAGATTCATCAGATTAAAATTTATAATTCAATTCATAGTTCAAACATTTAAATAAAAAATGAGACTATGCACGCCTCACCCATCATTCAAAAATTTTATGAACAGTCTATAGTCAAACCCGAGGAATGGTGGGCAAAGCCACACCATAAAACATGCTTCAACATGAATTAGGCAAGGAGAACAATTAACGACAATAGACTTAATATACGATTTTGGCATGCACAACTTGGGCGTAGCTCATGAACAAAGTTCAAGTTTACAATAAATATGAGAGGACAAAAAGCTCCATAGTGAGCCAAGATTCCAAGCCAAGATATCGGTGTTTTGTGCCCAAGTCACAAACGGAAAGAGGTACCTGTTAGATCTAAGATGGAAGTAGCTATCAAAAGAACCAAACCGAGTTTCACCAAAAGTTATCCATCACAAAACCATTCCAGTCGTCTTTACCTGCATGAATAGAAAGGTAAGGGTTAAAAATTTTTAGTTCCTCGTACCCTAAATTCTAGAAGGAAACATTGAAACAAAAACCCCACAGCCTTAGCTATAAGGGTTCCTTGCCAAGATTCGGACACGTCAACCTGCGAACATTACGATTAAGATTTAATGGTTAGTATAGCTGTGAGATGGAATGAACAATCCAAACAAACTCAATGAAAATCGATAATATAGACAGAGGGTTTCACCGTTTCACCATTCCACCATTTCATCTGTAGTATCATGGTTGAGAAGAGGAATTCCAATGGGAGGAATGGTCGAGAATCAAGCACTGTGACCCTAGAGAGTAACATGCCCAATCTTAGATGCAGACGCAGAAGAAGGGCCAGGATTTAACTTTTAAAGAGAAACATGAAGCATAATAACCTTGCATAAGATAAATTGTATCAAACCTCTAAATCCAAAGTGAATGTCCTTTTGAAAATCACACAACACCACAAGATACTTACCGTGGAAAGAACGAAGGCGGAGCTTTGCTAGCACCGGAAGGAACCCTGGAGGGGTTTGTTGTAGAGGTAGTGGTTTCCTCCTGTGGAGTACTAAGGCGAAATTCCGAAAGGCGAAGTAAACAGTTAAGGAGGGGAGGTCATTACCTCGTAACCCTAGATCAAATCAACTGTTGGATTCTATGTAGGTCAGATCTATGGCGGAGAGACCATCCAGTTATTCACCATAAATAAATGATAGCACAGAAGCACATTTTCCAATAACTAAATTAATTGGAATATTCCTATCAATGATATACAATGTAGATTAGAATAAATATTAAATCAGGAATTAGATTGCCATGAATGCGAGTACGTGATGATCATTAAAAGTGATTAGATAAGCTGTTAGTTAGATCCTCGTGGAATGGGAGGCCTAAAGTGTAACCTTAGGCTTTGGGCTGGAGCTTGTGTTAATGAAACTAATTTGCAAACATAGTTATACATCGCAGTTGGAATATAAATTTGTGTTTTAATGTTAAGTGAATTATTGAGTTGTGTTGTAAAGTTAAGTAGGTTAACATACATAAGTGTGGAATGGTTTATAATGAGATGTAAAACGTTGTAATGTAATTTTTTTTTTATGAGTATAACCTTTGATGTTACATTCGATTGGTTGTGATTTATTATGGTATGTCTAACTTTTTTTAAGGTGTTTCAGGTGTTAAATATTTAACATTAAACTTAATATATATCTGTGTAATTTATACTCTCTCTTTTCTATGTTCTACACAACTTGTTAGTCTATTCGTGGTTCAAATTGAGATTTGGAAGTAATGTGAGCATTTGTATGGTGAATGTTGGTGGAAAACATGATTGGGATGTTATTTGTATGAATATATATTATAACTTGGGGTCCTAAATCTTTATATGCTTTATAGATATTCATTGTGTGAATAATTTGTTACAAGCTTATGTTACTAGTATGTAATATTCAATAGGGTTTTAGGGTTTTTGTGTACAGAGATATTTTAGAATGTATACTAGATCTAGATCTCTTGATATAAGAGTTGGAGATCCATTCAGATCTATAACTCTTTCTCATTGTAGAAAGAAAAAAAAATTGCGATTTTTTTTTCACTTGGGTGCAGGGTTGTAATTTCAAAACAAACTCAACCGTCAAAATTGATGGTTTTCACATCTTCCCACTCATTTTCAAAGCTTTAGAAAAAGATATTGATTGTTTAACACAATTTTTAAGTGTAATTGATGAGCAAATTACCCCATGAGGAGCAATTTTCCCATCAAATTCCATGTGTGCTCGAGTGTGAACCCTATGATAAGGTCTTCATCTTGATGTATGGTTCATGTTGAATGTTTTGATACAATATTATGGTCTCATAAATATATAAGATCATTTTTTATTAATGAGATTTGAAGATATTTAATTAGAGTTACAATATTTTTGGAACCATCTTCGGAGAAAGTCAATTTAAACTTTGTCATTACTTGAACTATTTTTTCACTAATAAGAACAAAGCTTGTAGACTGGGAAGCTTGTATATTCTAGTATCGTTATTTTGTCCATAGAGATAATACACAACTTAAGAGTAATGATAAACACTTGAATTTTTTTATAAGTATTGAATACTAAGGAGGATTATTGGGTTTTTTATAAGTATTGAATACTAAGGAGGATTATTGGGCATGAGAAAATTTATTGCTTAGGTTAGATATTCCTCTTACTCTTCTAGTATTTCTAAATGCTTGTTTGAAGAATGGTGAGATGTATATTTATGGTTTATGCATTTTCTTTCATAGGGTATTTTACTGTAGGGTTTTTAGTTTACATTTCTAAACTATAAAGTGCTTTATTATAGATGTTCTTCTTGCACTACATTGGTTAACACAATATTTCTAGGCCTCATTTGATTTGTTGTGATGAAATGAGATATTGGTTGAATGCATGTGGGAATGTGTTGATGGATTAGGTTAAACAAAGAGGTCATTTTTTATATACATGCATTATTTTACAATTCATGCACTTTATTGAGTTGATAACACCTTAGTTATGTTTGCCTCTATTCCTTTAATTTTTGGACACAAGATTTCTTAAGGAAAGGGCAAGAGTTAAGGAAAGGAAAAGACTGACAAGACTGCTACTATGTTCGCATAAGGATTATGTGGATTGTCTCGAATTGTGGTGTTGTTTATTGGGTAGAGACAATTTCCATGCATGGTTTATACAATAAATCAAGAGGTTAAACTACTTGAGTGTTTGTAGGAATTGGATTAGGAGCTCATACTTTGATTTCAGGAACCTAGAAGAGTGCTAAATGAGTTGGTGAGTGTAAGGATTGGTTTTGTATGATTTCTAGGGACTTTTCAAACATTTCCACTGTTGCATGTCTATTCCTAGGTGCTCTTAGTAGGAAATAAATATTTGGTCACTAATATACTAATAGTACAACCAATGTTAACTCACGAAGTCTAGGGAATTGGGTTGGTGATGCATGATTGTTATCCTGAGGCCCATCACACGTGTTTAGGGCCACGGGACCATGGAATAGCCCACCTTGAGGAAAATGAAGATTTTTGACAAGAGGTGGACTAAAAACCATCCCATTAGCTAGCAAGAGTAAACTCTCCCCCTTTTTTTGATCCTGCAGAAACTCGTATTCAGCAAGTCACCACCATTCTCGAATAGTTAGCATGAGACTCACATGAGGACCAAAAAAAAAAAAAAAAAAAAATTATGAATGACCTTCAACACAATCAATGGTGGTAGATGGATTGATTGGTATCTATGTCTCATGGCTAGAAAAGGATTGTGGAGAGACTGAAACATCTAGAAGGTATGATGGTACATATGATAGGAAATGTTCATGAAGCCTTTCATCCTCTTCGGCCACTTTGAAATGTTCCAACACCAACTAACTTTGTTGATTAAGGATGAACATCACATGTATTTTGGTTCTTGGGATCTTCTGGTTTTTTTGAGATATCTGTATGTCGTCTCTTAGTTTACTTTGTTGTTGTCAATATATTTTTGTTATTACCTTCAGTAAACAATTCTAGTAAAAATAAGACCATAAGAATTTTACATCCAAATTTGGACAGACATATAGCTTTAACATAAATTAATAAAAAATTTAAAATTATAAAAAAATATAACTAATATATTTTTTACTTTATTTTTATTTGAAAAAATTAATATCTATTAAAGAAAATCATATTATATTTATAGTTTACCTTAAAAATTTATATAAGTTAAAAAAACAAGTATTAGAAATGTGAATGTAAAAACAAACACACAAAAAAAAATAACATAATCATTATATAATAAAATGTATTTTATATTAAAATTTATTAATAATTATAAGATAAAAATATCACATATACATATACGTCCATCAATTGAAAACTAAAAAAAAAATAATAAATTGATTTAAACTGATTTATCTTTATTATATTAATATAAAAAAAAAATTATCTTCTAAAAATAGTAGTATATTTATAAATACCATATTAATATATTAATACATATATAAGAAATTTAATTCTAAAAAATTCTTAATAAATCTATAATCTCTAATTTATTTATTAATAAATAAAAAATAATAAAAAATAAATTTATAAATTATCATTATCTAACATACCAAAATTTATTTCTTTCTTTTCCAAAATATTTTTCTTTATTATCTTTTATATATATATATATATATATAATTTTGCTAACATTTAGTCACGGCTTAAATAACTGAATAATAAGAACTATCATCTCTACTTAAAGCCTATTGGATATGTCCCTCTAACTCCTACATGTTTGCATTAACCATATGGAAGGCCTTTTTTTTTATCAGGAAACCGGATCTTTCCACCATTAATGAACGAACTCAGACAGCAACAATGTCGGTCCAAAGTTCAACATCAAAAGCCGAATGGCGGAGTACGGATCTGGCGATGTTTTGTTTCAAACATGGAGAGTAGTATCTAATTTTGCCAATATTTTTCCAAACAAAATATAAATTGAGTAGTGCGACTTTTTTGAAGGTTTTTACGGTGATTTTTTTTTACGATGTAATTTCTCTATATTTCGGCAGGAATTTATTGAAAAGAGAAGTTTTATTGTTAACTTTGCACAATCGAAGTGCCCTAGAGATTTTTGAGGGTGTTGAATCCATATAGAGAGTCAAAAACCAGTTTGAATAACAAAAACTACGATTTTACCTCAAAATTTTTCACCGGATTCTAACAACTGAAACTTCAAAAAATCGCACTAAAAACAACTCCAATATAAATTATCCAAAAGAAATGTGTTTCCTCCTCAATACCCAGAAACCTAGCCTTCCCGGTTATCATAATTAAGCAAAATTTGGAATGGTGAGGGGATACTACTCTTTTGTTTCCTCCTCAATACCCAGAAACCTAGCCTTCCAGGTTATCATAATTAAGCAAGATTTGGAATTGTGAGGGGATACTACTCAAATGCAGGTTGTAAAATGAAGTTTAGTATCTCGAATTTTAAAACAACTATTAATCAAGACAAGCAATTGTGAGGTGCTACTTCTCAAATGCATGCTGGAAAATGAAGCTAAATATCTGAACTTTTAAAACTATACTCTTCTACATCAAGTAACTCTGTTTCTGTTGCCGAGCTAGATCGCTTTTGATGCAATTACTATATCCGGTAGAGCCGGTCTCATAGCCAATTCCATGAAGAAAGAAAGTAAATGGCCATAGCTTAGGCTTTGAGTGCTATATCAATATCCGGTAGAGTTTGTCTTATACCCAATTCCATGAAGAAAGAAAGTAAATGAAAAAAAAAACTTAGATTTACTGAAGGTAATTAATAAGGTTAGATATTTAATTAGTAGTGTAAAATATTTTATAACTAAAAAATAAAAGAAAAATATTATAAAAAAATAAATATCAATTTTAATTGACAACCTATCATTGCAATTATTAATTTGAAAAGAAAAAATCCATATTCATTTTTTAATTACAATTAAAAATAATAATCAAAGTACCCTTTCAACACCTCTGTTGCCTTATTATTAAACTGCTCTTACACACCTTAGCATTAAATGCATGAGTTTAGGATCCCCTAGATCAATTCATAGTGCATTCTCATTAGCTTTTGTTAGGAGATGATACTAAGTTTCTTATTAGTTTTTGGTGGAATATGACATTAAATTTAGTTGACTTGCGTTTTTAAATATACAACCTTAGTTTGAGAAGCACATTGTTTTCGAATGTACTTGGATTACTATACACGTGTCAAATTGAGGAGTTGTATTTAGATTCAAATAATATTATGTGATACATGAATTTTTCTATTATTTATTCATAGAGTTGTACAAAACCATTTCCAATAGAGACTAGAGAAGTTTATTTTTATATGGGAGAAACCCTCAACTTATATGTTTCATTTTCATCCACCCACCACCATATACTATTAAAAGAAAAAATACATCTTCCTTTCTAATGCTCCCAAGAACAAAGACATCAAAAGCCAGTAAAATAACAATACAATTCTAGCTTTCACATGATTCAAACCCCACGAGACTATACTATCAGAACCAACTAAATCCATGTAGAATTATGGCCTCCAATCCAAAGCCAACTTTGACTAAAAAAGTGGATTGTTCTAGATACTAGTAAGACACCAACTACCCTAACCAACTAAATCCATATAGAATTGTGACCTCAAATCCAAAGCCAACTCAAACTAAACCATGGGATTGTTCTAGATATGAATAAGACACCAAAAACCACTAAAATAAAAATACAACTATGGTTTCCATATCACTCAAACCCCAAGAAACTATAATACCCTTGCCAACTAAATCTTTATAAAATTTCTGCCTCAAGTCCAAAGCCAGCTCATACTTTACCAGAATCGTTCAAATCCAAAGCCAACTAAGAGTAGAACAATCGTTCTATATAGCTATAGCCGACCATCTTGTCTAAAGAGACAACCCTCATAAGAGTTCTTGCTCGCCCACTTAGTCATCTATTGATAGTTTTCTCTCTTTGAACTTCCGTGGTAGGAGAATTGCTTCCAAGGAGGATATTCAACTGGACATATAATTGAGACGGTAAGCCTCCTTTATTTGGCACCGTTTGAGAAAGCATGGCTGTCCTCTCCACAGGGGAAAGTGAGGTAATACTCCTGAAAGTTAGGATCTTAATCTCCAGCAAAAAAATGACGAAATTATGCTTATTTATGTTACTATGAGATTATCCACAATACATGGTAAGCATATTGAATAACTAGATTGGTTCCACCTAAGACACACCTTAATATCATTCAACAGTTTAAGCTTGCATGCATAATAATAATATCCTTAAATTACACATATTTTTTTTGGTTAACAATTCATTAGAAAACATTTGTTATCTCAGTAGATGGGAAAACGGTAGAACAATTAGGAAAAAGGGTCATCCCCGTTTAACAAAATAGTGACTAGTCATTATATTTTTATATTATCCAAATCTCTCATACTAGATGATTTAAAGTAAACTAACACTACATAACTCAATTTTTTAAAAATAAAATCACATGACATAATTAAAATTTTAAAAAATAAAATCACACTACATAACTAAATTTTTATGCCCAATAAAATTGTTAAAAGTACAAAAACATATAATAACCATTACAAAATATGAAAAGTAAGTTTGAGATACAAAATCGCCTTACTAATCATTACGACTCTTTCCTATCCTTTTGCCGACCTGACAAAACACTTCTTTTCTCAGCTTTCTAATAATCCAGGAAGCTCTGACGCCTAAAAAAAACCCTTCCTTTCTCAGCTTTCTACTAACCCAGGAAACTCTGAAGAAACTGTATTCCTGGGTGATCATCAACTCTTCCCGGTTTTAGTAAACAGATACGTCCAACAGTAAGAGTTGTGATTTCATTTGTTGCCGCACCTGGACCATCTTCCCACGAAACCTCGAAAGCGCAAACACATTTCTCTTCCTTTCTGTGGGGACACCGACGAACCTGCCATCACATTATACAGCTTGTTACTAGTACATAATCAAGTACGTTCCTAATATGCAGAGGTAGAAGCACACTGATATCAAAATATTTTAGGAAAAAAAAAATCAGGTACTGCTTTTAATACATATTAATAGTTGTTCATGAACCATATAAGATCTAAGGCAACATGATTACTTGACAGAGGCTGACAGAAATAATTTAAGGAAATCGACCAAGCACTCAAGTTCAAATGATTAAAAGCTACATGAAATTGCTTTCATCCTTGAATCAAAGTCATTTTGACCTGTATGACAATGGCGTCGTAATATCGCAGATCCCCATGGCGTCGGTATGATGCACATATTCGCATCCCCCTGTGCACCATGCAGCAGTCAGGATCCTGTAATTGCTGGGACAGCGGTCGAAAGTTTCTTATCACTTCCTCTACTTTTCTGCTATCATTTAAGTCTACGACTTCCACCTCCCCTCTTGGAAGCACACCTGTGTAACGTATGTTAAAGTAGGCAGCGCGTCCTCTGGGCTGTCCATAGTCAAGCAATACGGCATACCATGCCCGATCCACTGGAGATTTGTACTCCACCTTTGCAGTGCGTTCTCTAGGAGCTCTAGCCATGACAAAATGTTGGTAGTCTTATGAACAAACTATCTCCAAGAAATCTGAAAACTTTTCTGAGAAGAAATTGTGTAGTGTAGGCTCTTATTATAATTGCGCAATGGCAGTTTGGAAGGTGCTGCATTTACTCCGTAGCATTATTATTATTATTATTATTTTACAGTGTCGTAGCCGCCCAATTCGTGGCTGGTCATCATCTGCGAGTATCGGAAATAGAAGCAGAATCAGTAACATTGACCCACTAAACAAGTGCTTCCCTTGTTCCGTCTTTGAATATGAACTGACCCCTTGTCAGCCTCGAGAACGAAATGTGTGACTCTCCTTAAATTATTCTCTGACATTCAGATCCTCTGAGAATATATTGGTAAACCGAAAGGAAAATCTGATCACAATCGTGATCGAAATGTTGGTTGAGCATTTGCTTTGACCATGTTAATCTCAACCGAATTTAACATTGAATTGTCAAATATTATTGCTAAATAAATCTGTCTCAGAGATTAAAAAAAATGCGATAAATTATCAAAATAAATAACAATTCTCTAACCACTCACAAACTTACAATGTGAAGATCGATTGTATTTTCTCTCTTTTTTTTGAAGTCTAGATAGTTGCAATTCTTTCATATTATTATTCTCTGTTATTTAATTATTCAGTCGCTAAAATAATATT
Source organism: Pinus albicaulis (assembly GCA_034641835.2). Classification (NCBI taxonomy): domain Eukaryota; kingdom Viridiplantae; phylum Streptophyta; class Pinopsida; order Pinales; family Pinaceae; genus Pinus; species Pinus albicaulis. The sequence continues at coordinate 1,016,204,095 of CM076577.1, read as the reverse complement.
GATAATTTTTTAACTATTGTGATTTTACTATTAATTTTTATTTTAATTGGTATTGTAAAAGAGTATTCAAATAATATTGTTATAGGAACATGTTTTCAATTATATTAAAAAGTTAAAAAAGAAAAAAACAAGTTTGCTGCGATAATTTATGGTCTTTGGTATTAGAAAAAATGTATGTGTTTATTGCTACCCGACATTAAAAATTTGTGGAAAAGTGTGCGAAAGGCCAAGAGTGAAACTAGTGCATGTTGGAGACAATTTATGTGCTTGTTGGGACAAGCATTAAAAGGGTGTGGAAAAAATCCATGATGAAGCCACTCCATGTTAGAGACAGTGCAGGTTAGCGACAGTGCATGTTAGCGACAATGCATGTGCCTATTCAGAAGAGGCATTAAAAAAGTGCACAAAGGCCCATGGTAGAGCCAATGAGTGTAGTTGTTGACACAAGGTATTGTTCGTGTGGGGGAGAAGGCAATTAAAAATTTTGGAGAAAGAACACCTTGGGAGAAGGTATGGAAAATCCACCTATCTTGACAAAGTATAAAAATTAACTATCACTATTTAGGCTACTATTTAACATTCAATATCAAATTTTTTTGAGGTAATTAGAGTGTAATCATCTATATATCTTTTTTTTGTAAGCTTGGTTGTACTTTTCATTTTTCACATTTTTCTCTTTTTTTTTACTCCATCTTCATCAACATGTCCAAACACATCACCCTCATCCCTATTTAACTAAGACCCCATGACCTAATCACCTATAAGCTCATATTTAAGGTTAATACTAGTTTTTGGATCATAGTAAAAATCTAACAACTAACATTTACCATGATCATTACTAGTTGTAGATGCTCATGTTTCTATCAATCTCATAAATTGTTATAAACTAATTATCCACTATTCATCAATACAATTTAACATTCCACTATAAAATTATATAAATTTTAAATAATTATTATAAGTTAAACACACAATTTAGATTTAAATAATTATTCTAAACTCATCATCTAAAATGAAAATCTTGAAAACTTAATTTCTGTATCGTTCTATTTCTAAAAAACAATACTTACTGCTATGAAAAAAAATATTTTCTATATAATTATTTTTACTATATACATTACAAATAATTTATTGAAATATAAAAATAAAAATAATAATTTAAATTTAAAAATATTTATTATATTATTAAAAAATTAAAGTTGTTAAGTTTAGATTGAACATACATCTCCTCAGCAAAACAACTCAGGATCAAATCTGACAAGAATAGTTATGAGATCACAAACCAATTTGATAGAAAAAAAAAGAATTTAATTATAAAATTCATATTTTAAATAAATTCAATTTCTATATTTTTATTAACATTATTTATATATATAAATTAAATTTATGTTTTATTAATTTATATTTATGAGTAATTATTATTTTAGATTTACAGATAATTATATAAAGTATCAAAATATTTATTGCAATATTATTATATATTTTTTAATTACCATATGAACTATGTGCGGATACCAGTGGATTAACCTGCCATCACAATGGGCCTTTTAACTGGAGGATGATGAACTACCTTCTTAATACTCTGAGGCTGAAGCACACTAATATCAAAACAATTCCAGGAAAAAAAAAACAAGCATGGTTTTTAAATATGTTTTAATAATTCGGCACTGTTTCTAAATATATTTTAATATTTTTCATAAACCATATATGATCTAACGCAATCTGATCCCGTTAAAGAGGTTCAGGTATATAATGTAAGGAAATCAAATCAGCACTGAAGTTAGGCTATATGATTGATATATAATAACAAACTATCCCGTATCCTCATATTATCACAGCGCATCGGCACTTCGGGAGGTGCTGCATTTACTGCGTAGCATTATTTGACAGTGGCACATCCGCCTAATATGTGGCTGGCCAACACCTTCGAGTTCTGTCAATAAAAGCTGGTCAACATCTGCAAGTATTGGGAATAGAAGCCGAATCGGTAACATTAACCCGCTAAACATTTAAGGCCGTTGTTCCGTCATTGAGTATGAACTGGCTCCCCTTGCCATGCTCGACCACCAACTGTGTGTCCTGTGTCCGGAGCTGCTGCCTCTCCTTGAAATATTCTAGACATCTATATTCGTAAAGAGAATATATTCGTTGAAAAAAGTAGTGTTGCAGAAGATACATGTGTCTATTGAGCCAAAGCATTAAAAAGGTGTGGAAAAATCAATCCATGTAGGTGCTGGTATAGGGCATTTGGACAAGGCATTGAAATGACATGGAAGGAGCAGTGGTTGGGAGAAGTTACTAATAATAGTCAATATTCAAGTTGCTACTCAACATTTAATGCTATGGTGAGTTAGATTTTAAAGTAGTCAAAATCTAATGACTTTTATATTACCAAAATAGATATTGTTGATAGTAAAAATGTGCATTGTTTACCAAAATAGATATTGTTGATAGTAAAAATGTGCATGAAGAGAGTAAGTAACAAAAAACACCTCTTGTTTTTAAAGCTAGTTGAGTCTCATAAACTAACTATTCATCTATTTAATTTAAGTATCTATTATTTATTATTTTAACAAATTTGTATAAATTTTAATTAAATATTATAAATTAAATATAACTTTTAAATTTCAAGAAAATATTCTAAACCCATCATTGAAAATTGACACTAAAAAATAAATTCTAGTACGCAAATTATAAAAAAAATGTTTATTAATGTGACACACCTACTCAACTTTAAATAACTATATATATGGTAATCTATTTTTATTTAATCAATAAAATAAGAAATCGGTTTGATGTAGAACTGATTATTGAATGAGTATTAGTTATTTATTGTAAAACTAATTATTGAATGAGTATTCATTATTTATTTTAAATCTGAGAGTCTGGGAATTTACCAATCACATCCAAGATGACCACCAATACAATTGGGTCAAGATGACAACCAATACAATTAGGTCAAGGTTGCACCTATACGCTTAACCCCTACTCAGAACGCTCGTGAGGTCTGCGTTTCGTGGATACGATGACAAAAAAGATAGTAGAGAAGCTATCATGGGGCCATGCATACGAGCGGGAACGTGTCCGATATGATATGCACACCGAAAATCAACAACACCGTTTTTTCCATATCTGCCACCAACAACCAACATGATGAAGAACACAATTCGCGTGAAAGGGGAACATGAAAAAACGTGAAAGAAATGGTTTTTTTGTGTGTCCATAATCGATAGTATGGAGACCGGTGCCATACTGAAAACAAAGAAAGTGAAAAAGATAAATAATGTTTAAATAATGTTTTTGGTTAATTTTTGGTGTTTGATTATTTTTCCTCAAAATATTTTCTATGTTTCCGTGTTTATGTGGAAAACGAGCTTTTACTTAAAAATCTACTATGTTATATTTCTCGGAAAAGAAATACTTTGTCCATGTGCAAATATTAGATGATTATGTTAAATATATGGAAAGAAATATATAAATATTTATATAGTGTTTATGTGGAAAACTAGATTTTACTTAAAAATCTACTATGCTATATTTCTTGGAAAAGAAGTACTTTGTCTATGCGCAAAGAATATACTTTGTCTATGCACAAAGATTAGATGATTATGTTAAATATATGGAAATAAATATATAAATATTTATATAATATTGTATAAACAAGAAAATGTACTTTGTCTATGCGCAAAGAATATACTTTGTCCATGCACAAAGATTAGATGATTATGTTAAATATATGGAAATAAATATATAAATATTTATATAATATTGTATAAACAAGAAAATAGAAGATGCATGCTCTTTATTTTAAAAGAGATTTTGTACTCATTTAGTTTAAGAAATGATAACAAATTCAAGGTATTTTCTTGTGAATGAATATAAATTAAAGAGGGTAACTCTTGAAATATTTTCATATGTAGTGAAGAAGAAAAGAGTGTCTTAAATGATAATAAATCCAAGTTCTTTTCTTAAAAATAAATATATATTAAAAAGGGTAACTCTTGAAATATTCTCATGTGTAGTGAAGAAAAAAAGAGAAAAATTTCTCACATTAATATTCTTGCAAGAGTTTTTATGAATATGTATGCATATATTAACCATGTTGTGAATATGTATATATAATTTGGTGTTGGTAAATATTAATTAATTAATAAATCCATGGATAGGTTACTATGGTGTTTGTAAATATTAGTTATTTAATAAATCCATGGATAGTTTACCATGGTGTTTGTAAATATTAGTTATGTAATAAATCCATGGATAGATTACCATGGTGTTTGTAAATATTAGTTATTTAATAAATCCATGGATAAAAGAATTATTCAGTTATATTTCTTTAGAAGACAAAAATGTGTGATTATTTTTATGTTTTCATGATTATGATGTTAGTTTTCTTTTGAAATAAGATCATGTATATTCATGCAATATTTGTATTAGATTTCACTGGAAAGAACATACATTTGTATGTGGGAAACAATAACATGTTTTGTTATCCTACATTGGAAAATATTTCTTTGTCAAAGAACATGAATTACATATATCCCTGATCAGGGTGTCAAACTCAGCAAATAGTGGGGAATGACACGCGTTTGGTGATCCGAGATAATCAATAAGTCTGTCAGAAGGACTTAACTGGATCATTATACCCGACATCTCCCACGATCGACGACCATAATGACTAGCCCTTTCTGCCGCCCCCGCATTCACTGCATGGTGAAGAGTACAGGTTGGAAATCATGTCGGATTTTTGCATGTATAGAGGTAAGTTTCTTCGCAAAGTTTCATTCTCATATTGTTTCAAGTCTCTGGTCGATGCTTCTGGTCTGGATGGTAGGAGGATTAGAGGCTCTGAAAAATCGTCATTGTCGAAGAACAATTGGGTATGTAATGGTTTCTCACAGATATTTTTTGCATTACGGTATTCGTTACACCGCTCAGATCATCAAAACTGCGTTTGCTTATGGAATTCCATTTAATATGCTCGTTTCCTTCTCTCCACAGATTATTTTCAATCAGCATGTTGCTGCAGCGGTGATAGGATTATATATAGTTCCATGTTTTAGAAGCCTAGACAGTTTTTTAAGGTATTTTAAATCTCTTGTGGTTAATGCGTTACAATGTTCTAGTTGGTCAAATGCTCTGAAAAACCCTCTATGTCGAAACGTTTGTAGGGCGCTTCTTGATAAGTTGGCTTCACTGGTTATCATCCATTTCTAGGCTGGGTGATATATGGTCTCTGTTACATTTCTCTGTTATGTGGTCTTTGGGTATCGGGTTTAGTTTATTTCGGAGATAAACCACTAGTGCTCCAAACAGAGTGTCTGTGATAAGAATTTGTACTTTTCATTGGGTTCTAAGTGTTATACTACTTCTCCCCTTAAAATCACAGGGATCTTGTATCAAGTTAAGATGACTAAAGCAATACTGGTTCCTCGTAAATCTGTTGTTAGAGACATTCATTGGAACTCAGTCAACCCTCCTAGTAAACGAGGTCATAAACTGAACACTCAGATTCTGGAAAATTTAACTAGTATTTATGAAGATACTACACCTGAGCAAATTCGGAAAACCATTCAAGGTTGGGAGAAGGATAGTGATGCTGAAGAAACAGATATCCAAGAAAAACAGTCTAGGATGGAATTTATCTCAGATCCAGGAAGCACAAGGGGCAGAGTTTCCCTGTTTCAACAAACTGTGAAGACCTACTGGAGGATCAAATGTTTTTTGGCAAGAGAAATGATGAGCATGCAAGAGAAGGAGCTCAATTCCTCTGTGCTCTTTGAACTCCAGTAGATGAAGCAAGATATGAGAGAGATGACCAATACTCAGCATCAGCAAAATGCTCAAATTGGCATGTTTGAGCATCAACTTCGGACTCTCCAGCAAGCAAAGATTCATGGGTCCACAACAAAAGGCCCAACTCCTATAGACTCATCAGATGGATAATTTTAATCATGCTTTCATAATTTTGAATGATTTTTGATGGTATATATAGTTTTTTCTTTGTACATAACTTCTATGGACATAGTCAAGTAATTATAGCAGTAAGTCAAAGAAAGAAACAATACCAATTTTGGTTAGCTTTCAACTCTTTGAGGCGGCCAACAGACCTGGTTTCCTTCGGGCAAGTTGAGGCAACCATATACTGATGTAAATATTCAACAAGTTGCTCTTTTAATATAAAATTGATAGGTACTATGGAATTTACAAAAAAAAAAAAAAAAGATGAATTACATATACAAAAACTAAAGTATGTTTTGGTTTCCTTGAAATATATATATATATATATATATATATATATATATAGATATATATATGGGTAATTTTGGTATAATATTTGGAGAATAAGACATGTATTCTTATGCTTTATTCCATTATTTTTTATGGAAATGAAACCATATCTTTGCATGCATATTATGTTATATATCGTGGAAAAGGAAATATGTATTTGCATGTTCTCTCATGTTCAACACTTATTTGGGAAGACTCGTGAAGGAAGCTATGTTCTCTGTTGTGTAAGCATTCCTTTGGGAAGACTCTTTTGGAATCTATATGCATTTGCATGCATGGGAGAAACATTTGTTAGGTTAGATTTCATTCCATGCACCAAAATGTAATAGCTTACGCATTAGTTATTTTGATTAAATTTATGTAAATCACATGCACGAATATCATAACTTGTGTATCAGTTTATTTTAAAGACAAGATTGGGAGATGTAGCTATTATCTTGCAGGAATGTGTACTTAGGTGAGGGAAACATTAATTATTGTGATGACTTATAACTAGCACATATGTAGTATGTGTTGTTAAAGGGAGAATGTCAAGGTATTTTAATTTCAGGTAACGAATATACATGAGTAGAGGAAGAAGCTTCTCTAGTATAGATTTATGAAATGATTGATTAATACTTTATGAATCTTGACATAAATGTATGTTGAAGGTAACATTAACAGGGAATGATGGTGACATGTATAAAGGAAATATTATGCTAAACCTGGTGGCAAGAAAATGATTATGGTTCATGCAGATGAGTGCGAGCTGCAAGATGATCCAATATATGATGGTCCATTGTAGGTACATCCATGCCACTAAAATATGAAGATTAGTGGGTAAATGCTATTATATTTATTGTAATGAATTTAAGCTATATATTTGTATATTTTCTTGAAATATTTATAAACGATGGCTAAGGGATGGTCTCCCTTATAAGCCATTGATTGAGGGTTGAACACCTTTATGAGCGTTTAATAATACAATTAAACGTTTGCTAGTTTCCATCCTATGGGGTTTCCACGATATATTGGTGTTCAATGATGTGATTGATCACTGTGTCAAATTGATGATGTTGATTCCTTTCTTGTTGTGATGTTCATAATGTCAAGTATGTGATGACTACATGAATAATGAAATGAGTGGAAGGTTACATCATATAGTATTATGTTAATGTAATACAATAGAGGTTATTAATGGTTAAGCAACTTACAATTATTATTCTATGGTTACACTGTGAACTGGTGAACATTCTATGTAATGATGAGTAAGGAATATTTAATAGTGATTTGGATAGTTTCCCGTGGGTAGCTTGTATAGTTTTTTTTTAACTCCTGTCATTTCCATGTGAAGTTGTCGGTGTATGCTACAAGTGGTATCAGAGCTAAAGGTTGCAACACTTGTGCCTATGGGATTTGTTAAATGAAAATAAATTGAGGGATGCTACTAATGGACATCATTTAAGGTATGATTCTAGAAATCTACATATTGATTGATATATGATTCTAGCAATCCACATATTGATTGATATATGAAGTAGTCTACTCTTGACATGAGATGTGTGATTATGTTTATAAATACGTTGAAGAGTAATAAGTAATAAATGTTGTTGCAAAATGGTTTTCATAACATTGGAATTTTGTTGAGGATAAAAGACAATAAAACCTTTGTTGTAGTTATGAACAACCTGAGTACTCACTAGTGAAAGTGAGAAGACAATAAAACCTTTGTTGTATTTATGAATAACCAGAGTACTCACTAGTGAAAATGAGATTCATTTATTAACAGTGGTTACATGACATATTACTCATACATTTAGTGAACATAACTAAAGTTACCATGAGCTACTTGAAAAAGATGAATGTGTATAGTGATGGTGTGTGAAACTAATGCATGAATGCAAAAGGTGAGGAAAGTCTCGATATAAGATGATAGAGTGTTTTAAAATTAAATTGAATGAAGCTTTTTAGATGCTAAAAAATACTAAATGGGTCAAGTAGTGAGACTTGACTATAATTACTAGTTGATTGAATAGCTTTTGAATGAGTAGTCATGGATGCATTAAGATTATTAGTGGCATGGAATTACTAGTTTTTGAATGAGTCGTGTCATGGATGCATTAAGATTATTAGTGGAATTGATTAGTTAGTATAGTATGACTAACTAATAAAACCTATATGCATGAATGGGTTTTTATTAAAAATTATTGCAAGTGGTGAATAAGTAGTTATTTCACGTATTTCTCTATTGGTAATGGAACATTGTGAGAAATAGAAATGTTTTGAATGTTACCCTAACCATTATTGATATATACACATTTATGAATATTCGTATATAAATATATGCATGAAAACATTGTATGAAGGAAATTAAAATGATTGCGTAAGATAATACGTTTTTAAGAAATGCATATTTACGATTAGCATTGTTGCTTATAGTAAGCATGGGTAGCTTAATGCCAACATGAAACCTGTGAAAGTAAAATAGTGCAATGGAAAAATTGCAACAGTAAATGTTAAATTATCATGTTATAATGTGCATGATTTTGTTATTTGGGAAATAATAATGTATAACACATGCATGTTACTCATGTTTCATGTTAATCTCTAGATATCATTGGACCCAAGTCGAGGGCCAAGTATGATGTATAATGTGCATAAATTTTCTTTTTATTTATGTATAATGTGTACATAGTTCATTATGTAATTTACTATGGGAAACAATGCTAAAAGATAAATTTAACATGCTAGATAGTTGGGAACAGTTGTGAAAGGGTAGAAGGCCTTGGGTTGATGGTGGTTGCCTGCCCGGAGGGGTTGATGGCACTTACCTGCCCAGATTTCCTCTCCCTAGAGATATGTGATCTCAGTAGGGAAGAGAGTTGGCCAAGATGGGGAAGGGGAAAAACCTGAGGAAACTCTATTGATTTTGGAGCCTGTTGGAGGTGGCCCAAATTCCTGATAGATAGGATGCTATCAAAGGAATAGGCATGATGTTGCCAAGAGGAATACATACTGGACCTAGAATGGTGTTTTCTCAAATGACAGTTTGGATGTGAAAATTAATCTATTTGGTTGTGGAAACTAACTCCCATGGGTTGGGAGGAGAATTTTTTTTACCACTGTGGTTCTCATAGTGGAACAAGTTAAGTAATAAGTTATGTGTTATATTAAAATGAATTTTTATATGATTGTGTAAATATATTATGTATATATTAAGAGGAAAGGTGCTTAGCACTCAAAAAATGAATTACTGAATGTATAAGTTCATTTATTTTATTACCAATTTGTTTGAATGTCTTATCAAAGGCTAGGATATGCCCATGGCGCATTGATTGACCATTGGTAAGATTAGAGAGCTAGGTGCTCTCTGAGTACTTTTTGAAGTACTGTGTGGATGTCTTTAGTAGGAGCTAAGATAGTGTGCACGTAATGCATTGATTAGAGGGTTGGTGCTCTCTGAGTACCTGTGGAAGTACTCTGATTAAAAAATACCTTGATATTGCATGAATGTTTGAAAATTGCAAGTATTTCATTTAATTGAAACTATGTGACTAATGTGATTGAATTTGTTAGTCATACATTACAGGCTCTTTCCATGGAGTGTTGATGAGTTGTTCAACCATTCTCAGAGAGCTTGTGTAAAAGCCATCATTACTTCTAATAGTAATTGGTAAGTAATGGTAAGTTCGTATAGAGAATTTTCTATATTTTTATGAATTGAATAATGGATAAGTACTTAAAAATGGAAATGGAATATATTTTGAGCTATACATGCTAATGAATATGGATAAAAACATTATTGTCTCAATTAATGGCATTTAAGGAAACGAAAGTGTTCCATTGTGAAGGGGAATGACCCCCTTTGTGTTGTTTATATTATTATATCATGAAAATAACTTTAAGTTTCAGTGAGAGAAGCACATAGAGGACGGTGTTCTCTTCAAGGGGGGAGTATGTAACATACCTACTCAATCTTACGTAAATACATATGGTAAATCTATTTTTACTTTAACTGTTTAATCAAGAAAATAAAGAATCCGTTTGATGTTAAATAGATTCTTGAATGAGTATTTCTATTTATTCTAGATCTCCGAAGAGTCTGGGAATCTACCAATCAGATGGAAGATGACCACCAATACAATTGGCTCAAGGTTTCACCTATACACTTAACCCTTACTTAGGACGCTCATGAAGTTATGAGCATACACAATTGTATATAGTGAGGTCTACGTTTCATGGATATGATGACAAAAAGGATAGTAAAGAATCCATCATGGGGCCATGTATGTGAATGGGAACGTGTCCGACATGATATGCACATGAAAAATAAACAACACCATTATTTCCATATCCACCACCAACAACATGATGAACAACACAATTCAGTAGGCAGTGAAAGGGGAATGGAAAGAACGTGAAAGAACTGGTTTTTTTTTCTGTGTCCATTATGGATAGTATGGAGACTAGTGCCATACTTAGAACAGAGAAAGTGAAAAATATAAGTAATGTTCTTGGTTAATTTCTGGTGTTTGATTATTTTTCTTCAAAATATTTTCCATGTTTTGCATGTTTATGTGGAAAACTAGATTTTACTTAAAAATCTACTACGCTATATTTCTTGGAAAAGAAATACTTTGTCCATGCACAAAGAATATACTTTCTACATGCACAAATATTAGATGATTATGTTAAATATATGGAAAGAGATATATAAATATTTATATAATATTGTATAAGAAAAAAAATAGAAGATGCATGCCCTTTATTTTAAAAGGGATTTTGTACTCATTTAGTTTAGGAAATGATAACAAATCTAAGATATTTTCTTGAGAATGAATATAAATTAAAGAGAGTAGCTCTTGAAATATTCTCATGTGTAGTAAAGAAAAAACGAGTGTCTTAAATGATAAGAAATCAATGTTATTTTCCTGAAAATAAATATAGATTAAAGAGGGTAACCTTTGAAATATTTTCATGTGTAATGAAGAAGAAAAGAAAAACGTTTCTCACAATAATATTATTGGAAGATTTTTTATGAATATGTATGCATACATTAATCATGTTGTGAATATGTATATATAGTTTACCATGGTGTTGGTAAATATTAATTAATTAATAAATCCATGGATAGATTGCCATGGTGTTTGTAAATATTAGTTATTTAATAAATCCATGAATATATTACCATGGTGTTTGTAAAGATTAGTTATTTAATAAATCCATGGATAGTTTATCATGGTGTTGGTAAAGATTAGTTATTTAATAAATCCATGGATAGTTTACCACGGTGTTGGTAAAGATTAGTTATTTAATAAATCCATGGATAGATTATCATGGTGTTTGTAAGTATTAGTTATTTAATAAATCCATGAATAGATTACCATAGTGTTGGTAAATATTAGTTATTTAATAAATTTATGGATAAAAAAAGTATTCAGTTATATTTATTTAGAAGAAAAAAAACTGTGTGATTATTTTTATGTTATCATGATTATGATGTTAGTTTTCTTTTAGAATAAGATCATGTATATTCATGCAATATTTGTATTAGATTTCATTGGAAAGAATAAACGTTTGTATGTGGAAAATGATAACATGTTTTGTTATTTTACATTGGAAAAGATTTCTTTGTCAAAGAAGATGAATTACATATACAAAAACTAAAGTATGTGTTGGTTTCCTTGAAATATATATATATATATATATATATATATATATATATATATATATATATATGGGTAATGCTGGTATAATATTTGGGGAATAAGACATGTATTCTTATACTTTATTCCATTAGTTTTTATGGAAATGAAACCATGTCTTTGCATTGCTATATGTTATATTTCTTGGAAAAATAAATATGTGTTTGCATGTTCTCTAGTGTTCCCCACTCCTTTGGGAAGACTCTTTTGGAATCTATATGCATTTGCATGTATGGGAGAAACATTTGTTAGGTTAGCTTTCATTCCATGCACTAAAAAGAAATATATTAAGGGTTACTTATTTTGATTACATTTATGTAAATCGCATGCACGAATATCGTAACTGATATATCAGTTTCTTTTAAAGACAATATTGGGAGATGTAGCTATTGTCTTGCAGGAATGTGTACTTAGGCGAGGGAAACATTAATTAATGTGATGACTTATAGCTAGCACATATGCAATATGTGTTGTTAAAGGGATAAGTCAAGGTATTTTACTTTCATGTAATGAATATACATGAGTAGAGGAACAAGCTTCTCTAGTATAGATTTATGAAATTATTGATTAATACCTTATGAATCTTGACATCAATGTATGTTGAAGGTTACATTAGCAAGGAATGTGGTAACATGTATAAAGGAAATAATATGCTAAACCTGGTGGCAGGAAAATGATTATGGTTCATGCAGATGAGTGCGAGCTGCAGGGTGATCCAATGTACGATGGTCCATTGTAGGTACATCCATGCCACGAAGATATGAATATTAGTGGGTAAATGCTATCATATTTATTATAATTTCTTTAAGCTAGATATTTGTATATTTCCTTTTAGGATTTATAAACGATCGTTAAGGGATGGTCTCCCTTATAATCCATGAGTGAGGGCCGAACACCCTCATGAGCGTTTAATAATACAATGAAAAATTTGTTGGTTTTCACCCTACGTGGTTTCTAGGGTATATTGGTCTTCAATGATGTGATTTATTATTGTGTCAAATTGATGATGTTGAGTCCTTTCTTTTTGTGATGTTCATAATGTCAAGCATGTGATGATTACATGAATAATGAAATGAGTGGAAGGTTACATCATACAATATTATAATTTTAATGTAATACAATGGAGGTTCTTAAAGGTTAAGCAACTTACTATTCTTATTCTAAGGTTACACTATGAACTGATGAACATTCTATGTAATGATGAGTAATGAATATTTAATAGTGATTTGGATAGTTACCCGTGGGTAACTTGTATATATATACTTTGTAACTCCTCGCATTTCCATGTGACGCTGTCGGTGTATATTACAATTAAATACCACTTTTAAATTTCAAGAAAATATTCTAACTTCATCATTAAAAAAAAATTATCCTAAAAATTTAAATTCTATCTTGCAAATTATAAAAAGGAATGTTACACTATGAATGGTAAACATTCTATGTAATGATGAGTAAGGAATATTTAATAGTGATTTGGATAGTTACCCGTGGGTAACTTGTAGAATTTTTTTTAAACTCGTGGGATTTCCATGTGAAGTTGTCGATGTATGTTACAATTAAATACCACTTTTAAATTTCAAGAAAATATTCTAACTTCATCATTAAAAAAAATTATACTAAAAATTTAAATTCTATCTTGCAAATTATAAAAAGGAATTTTTATTGAATTGATAAAACATTATTTATATAATTAATAATTTCCTAAAATATTTATTTATTAGAAATATAATAATAATTTTCTTTTATTTAATTTTATTTTTTAAATATAATTATAAAACTAAAATTATAAAACTATATTTTAAGTAAATTTGATTTATCATATTTTTGTTCATAATATTTATAAAATTATATTTTATCACTTTATATTTATGAATAATTGTTGTTTTATATTTATAAATAAAGGTATAAATAATAAATTATTTAAGCAGGAGAAGGGGTGTGAATTGGTAATTTAAAATATTTACTATTGCTTAACTTAATGTGAATTAGTAAGTTAAAATATTTACTCTTACTCAAATTAATTGTATTCTTATGCATCTAATGGTTTATGTACCTTCTCTATTATTATTGAGTTCCTTTTGCAAGTGTGTGAGAGAGAAATTTGAAGATTTATTTATCAAGAATTTAAGAAAATTCACACAGAATTCAAGGAATGAACACTATATATAAGTGGAAACCCTGAGGGGAGAAAACCACGAATTTTAGGCCAAAAGTGATGTGAAGGCAACGGCTATTCCTTATTACATAATATTTTTTTAGGCTTCAACCTACAAATGGCTCCTAGAAGCTCCAACTCCCACAACTTTTCTATAGTCTAAAACCCACATGAGGATCCTACCTCAACATGATCCAACATGTTCTTTATCAAGCTACAACATAGAAAGGGACAAGAATATCTCAATCACAACATCAGGTCACAAATTTTTGTTAACTCATATACAATTTTTCTCTCAATTCTAGTGTTGTATTGCTTCACCTTTTCCACGTTGTGTCGTTTGCTGCTGCTGCTCATTCACTTTCTTATGGAAACTACTTCGCTTTCAAAAGGTAATGTTTCCATTCCAGATTGTATATTTTATAAGAAATCCATATTGTCTGTTTGTATTATTTGCAACAATATGAAAGGAAGCATTGTATCTTGGACGTCCAAAAAGTTAGAAAGAAAATTTGCAAAATAGAGCTGAAATAAAACTACTCAATTAGTAATGATTACGAGGAGATAAATCAGAATTGTATTATCTACATTATTCTGTACAATGAAATCATATATTTTTGTGCTTTTGTCTTAATATTTTATGTTCCACTTTAATCATTTTCAACCTTCGCATTTAATTTTCAAGGTTTACACTTCTCATCAATTTCAGCCTTTACAATTACACTGACATCATTTATCTACATTAATCAATAGCTCATTTGTCTTCACATATTTGTTTCTATTTTATTGTTCCTTTGGCATATTTTTTTCTATTGTATTTTTACATTGCCATCAATATCAGTTTCACCTGCACCTGAACCTGCATCTGCATCAGTATCAGCCGCACCTACACCTGCAGCTTTGCAACACACCTTCTGGTTCTTTACCATCAATGAAAATAATGCCAACAATCCCCTTTAGCATTGATGGAAAAATGTTAATCCTCTCCTTTCTCCTCGATAGACCTCCTCCTTTGACATCAATGATAAGGGGTTTGGCCTAATAAACATCAAGATGGAAGAAATCCCATGTTTATAAAGTATTCAAACATATGCAAATATTATAAGGAAATTTTCCAATAAGGCTAATGAATGTATAGATAAACTTTCCAATATATCATGGAAGAAATATATCAATGAATTCTTTCAATATATATTTCGAGTACTGACAAAAACTGGATTGAATAGAAATTGCAGCTCACATGTGAGTACTGCACCTCTAGACTACACACAAATGGATAGTACACTCTACATTAATTAATCAAATGATACAACTATAAGTACATCACAAAGGAGTAGGAAGGTGTAAAAAAACTCCCATATCCTAGGAACTAATCATAACTTAAGGAGCTACGTTACAACAGTGTAACCATTTCTCCGTTAATTTTCAATAATATTAATAATTTTCAACTCTCCCCCTTAATGGATAAAGGATTGTCCTGAATTCCTAACATCCCTCTAAAAAATTCAAAATTTATTCTCCCAAGAGGCTTAGTAAAAATGTCTGCCATATTGTCACAAGATTTACAGTATTCAACAAATATTTCTTTTGACTGAAGTTTTTCTTGAACAAAATGGAACTGAGTATCAATGTGTTTTTTTTTTTTGTGAAACACTGTATTGTATGCTAGATTATTGGTACTCTGGTTGTCAATTTTGATGGTAGTTGCTTCTTTCTACTCTTCACCTACATCATGGATAAGCCTTCTCAACCAGGTAGCTTCACGTGTAGCTGCACACAATTCTTGGTACTCAGCTTCGGTTGAAGATAAAGAGACAATACTCTGATTTTTGCTGCTCCATGCTATGACCCTGGATCTAATGCTGAATGCATAAACTGTGATGGATTTTCAATCATCCAAGTTACCTACCTAATCCAAATTTGAAAAACTTGCTAAAGTAACATCAGATGTGTCGGTGTATAAAATACCATAATCACTAGTACCACGAAGATACCTCAACATACTTTTTTCTTCCACCCATTGACTTTCGAGAGGATTAGACACGAACTAGCTCGGCACAGTAACAGAGTATGCCAAGTCTAGTCTAGTTCTAGTAAGATATATTAGACTACCAATTAGTTGTCTATACATAATGGCATCCACCTCCTTAGTGCCAACGTCACTACACAACTTTAGATTCTACTGCAATGGTGTTGATGCTAACGTACACTACTCCATCCTGAATTTTTCGAGCAGACTTCTGGCATACTTCCCTTGAGTAAGAAAATTTTGTCCAAAATCTCTCCATATTTCCAGACCCTAGCAATAATGGAAATTTCCAAGATCTTTCATTTCAAAGACTTGTGACATCTGCAGTTTTAGTTTTTTTATCAGAGCATCTGAATTACCTATTATAATCATATCATCCACATACAAAGAAATCAAAATAATCTGCCTTTGTTTATTATACTTGGTGTACATATTTGGATCATTCATACTCCTATGAAAACCATGTTGTAATAATAATGAATCGATCGTCTCATACCATGACTTGGGTGCTTTTTTTAAACCATATAATGCCTTTTTCAACCTACAAACTAGATGTTCCCACTCTTATTTGACAAACCTTTCAGGTTGGACTAAATAAATCTCTTCTTTTAAATCACCATTTAGAAATACAGACTTAACATCTAACTGTTGTATCTTCCACTGACATTCTGTAGCTAAATAAATTAACATTCTAAAAGTATTCAGTTTGGCTACAGGGGCAAAGGTTTCATCAAAATATATTCCCGCTTGCTGTGAATAACCCTTTGCTACTAGTCTAGCTTTAAACTTGTCTATACTCCCATCTACATTAAATTTAGTTTTTTAAAGCCACTTACAACCTATGGGTGTTTTTCCTTTAGGCAGTTCAACTAGATCTTAAGTATTTTTTTTAGTAATTGATTCAATTTATTCATTCATTGCAACCCTCCATTCATCATATTGACTTGCTTCTTTATAGTTTGTGGGTTCTAGAATCTTTAAAGTACTTGTCATTAAAGCATAGTCTTTCAATCTGGATGGTAATTGAGTCTGCCTACCTAATCTTATCGATAGAGGACTCACCTCAAATTTTTTTGCCTCAGACTTGTACGGGCTTGCCTTATTGACCACATCACCTGTTTCTTCTTCTTTCTGCTCCTGCTGCTGATTATGCTCACTAATTTCTTCCATCAATAATGGAATGTGCCATTCTTTATGACTGTCTTCCTTTCCTTTCTCAACCTGTTCATGAAATATGACATCTCGACTAGAAAATATTTTACGAGTCATGGGATTAAATAACTTGTATGCTTCAAACTCAGTGCCATATCCTACAAAGATACATTCCATGGCTTTAGGATCTAAATTCTTTCTATCCTCCTTTGGTGTATGGGCAAAGGATTTTGACCCAAATACTCTTAAACGACTCACTGCTGGTTTGAATCCATATAATGCTTCAAAAGGAGTTTTAAATATGAGACATTTAGTAGGACTCCTATTCTTTATATAAACAACAGTGTTGATGGCTTCAGCCCAAAAACCATTTGATAGACCCTTACATTGAAGCATACTTCTTGCGCTCTCTACTAGAGTTATGTTCTTTGGTTCTGCCACTCCATTTTGTTGTGGAGTATGAGGTATCATAAACTGTTGAACAATCCCATGATATCTACAAAAATTAATGAACTAACCAACATGTATTCTCCCCCTTGAACAAAGTGGAGAATTTTTATGCATTTTCGTGTCTTATTCTCTACCAAATTTTTAAATTACTTAAAGCACTGAAAGTTATGACTCTTTTTACTTTAAAAATATATCCAAGAGAATCTAGTGCAATCATCAGTAAACAGAAGAAAATAATATGCACCACCTAGTGACCTAGTCTGCATAGGTCTACATATGTCTGTATGCACCAGCTCAAGAATATCTCTTTCCTTTCTATCAATATGCAGAGGAAATTCTTCTTGATGAATTTTCCTTAATGTAGATCCATTACAATCTAACTAAACACTATGAAAAGAAAGGAGTCCATCGACCATACCTTTTCTTTGAAGTAGCATGAGGTCTTGTAAATTAAGGTGACCAAATCTCTGGTGCCAGAGGTTTTCAGCTGTCAATACTGTTGAAACCATAGCTTGATGTGGCATGCTTTTGAAATTTAATTTGTACAGGCTCCCCACACACACTCTAGATGCAAATTTTTCCATCCTGCTATCCTTTATGACACAACATGTCTTGAAGAATTCTACTAGAAAATCCTAATTTGTTATCATAGATACAAAGATAATTTTTTTCTTAATCCCGTGCACATACATCACATTCTTAATATGTCTAATGTCACCACTAGGCAACCTTACCAGCACATCACCGTACCCTTTGATCTCCTATCCTCTGTCATCTCGTAAATAAATTTTAGATCCACACCAAGTTTCTTCAAGAAATTCAAACCGCTCTCTCAACGTACCATATGTCGTCCTCATCTTGCTTAGAAGCTGAAAGAGCACAATAAGCTACAAATAGTTGAAAATCATGATTGTGGCCTTCATCGATAAAATATCTTGTGTGCCTACTATGCTTATTACTCACTTCATCTATGTGCCTCTTAAAACAAAAATTAGCTTGATGGCCATTTTTCCCACAGTAGAAGCATTTAATGCAAGAAAAATTATTTGTAGACATACCTCTAAATGGTCTCTTTTGAAACGTGCTACCTCCTCTATGTTGTCGTTGTGTCTGTTGTGGTTGATTCCCTTTAAATGATCTCCTCTTCACCATCACAACTCAGACCTAGTGAGCCTGATTTTTTCTTCAGAGCGCTAAGGTGCTACAGAGCCTTTGCGACTATAGATCCTTTATGGATACATAGCCTTTGTGGCTATGGTGGATACAGGAGCATCAATGCTCACAGGAGTAGGTGGACTGCAGTAAACATCTCACTCATAGGTCTCATATATTGTTTTTTCTTTCTAATCGCAGGAGAGTCGATGCGGTTTTTTTTCCTGACCGTCGTGCTGAAAGGTGTAATCAACGCGATTGTTAGGGCCATACTGTTGCCAATTTCGAGACTCGCACAGATTTTATTTTGGCGTGGATATTTGGCTTAAAAAGATGTTGATCTCTCTTTTGGTAGTTCTACACATGGGATTCGCCCATTTGTGGTGGATATGAGTCGCAGACATTGTTGTCAGTTCTACACATGGGATTTGCCCGTTTGTGGTGGATCTAAGTTGTAGACACATTTTTTGGTGGTTCTACACATGGGATTTGCCCGTTTGTGGTGGATCTGAGTCGCAAACACATTTTTTGGTGGTTTTGCACATTGGATTTTCCTGTTTGTGGTGGATCTGAGCTGTAGATACATTTTTCGGAAGTTTTGCACATGGGATTTTCCTGTTTGTTGTGGATCTAAGTCACATACATGGTAAGCTTCAGAACGGTGGTGGATCTGAGTTACAGTCACAAGATCGTGCCAGATCGGTGGCAGATCGGTGATTAGGATTTGGTATGTATTGAGTTATTGTTAGTGTAGCTTGTAATTATTCAGTTGGTTAGAATCATCGGGGGGTCTAGAATATGATCAGTCTAGTATGAATAATATCATATAAATGTATCTCAATGAGTCTAGCAAACTCGATGGGTCCAATTTCACCAATTGTAAATTCAAGCTACAAACACTGCTTGAGGGAGCAAATGCGTGGTCGATTGTCACAAGTGATAAGTAAGAACCGAATATTGTAACAGGAACAACCGCACTTATACAAGACTCAGCTAAAAGGGAGAACAAAGAAAAATTCATACTAAATATGTCCATCAAGGATAATATTATCCCACACATCAGAGACGGAAAATTGTCCACTAAGATCTGGACAATGCTCAAGTACTTATACTAGACACAAAATACAAATCGCATCTTGTCACTCAAAGGCCAGTTGTTTTCAATGAGGATGGAGGAAAATGAATCCACTGCTGGATTCGTGGCAAGTGTTAAATACCTGAAGGAGAAATTGGGTGACATCGGAGAGAAGGTGTCTGATTCCGATCTAGTCACAATCACGTTGAACGGAATGAAGGAGAAATATCAGATGTTCATCATATGGTTGATAGCAAGGGATAAATCCCCTACATTTGAAGAATTCACAGGAATTTTGCTACAATAAGAAGAGAGACGACAAAATTTAAGACCTCAGAATGATGATCTTGCTCTGATACCAAAATAAAAACTAGATTGAAAATTAATTGTGGCTCACAGGTGGGTACTGCACCTGGATACTACACACAAATGGAGTGTACACTCTACATTCATTAATCAAATGATACAACTATAAATACATCACAAAGGAGTAGAAAGTTGTAAACAAACTCCTATATCCAAGGAACTAATCCTAACTTAATGAGCTACGTTACAAGAATGTAACCATTTCTCCATTAATATACAATAATATTAATTATTTTCAACTACTACTTACTCCAGAATTACGACATAACAACTACATCCTTGATGAATTACCGCATAAAACTCTAAATTCAATGTATATGAAAATAAAATAAAATAACAAACACTGTAAACACTATCTAAGTTCAATTCTCTTCAATGTTGCATACCAAAAATCGAATAAAAATGATGATAGGCTATCCAACATTCCTTAATGAAACAATGCATGAAATGAGTTTTACTTTGTCATATTCACTAGAGTTTTACTAAATATGACTAGCTTGGAATCTCATAATATTCACTGTATGATGAGACATATCGTTGTTTTTTCTTGGATTCGCTTGGATTGGAAGGACGAAAGTCTAGGTATGATACACCCTACGTGGTTTCTAATTTTCAAAGGAATGCTCGGAAAGAGGATGGAAAAGAAAGTGAGTCCTTACGTGGTGTTATTCTTCAACCCATATTCTCACCCCATAGGCATTGACTTCGTGACCTTCTCAAAAGAGGAAAGAAACACATCTATCTTTTACAAGGGAGGAAAGATACTAGAGAGTCAGAATACTAAACAGAGATGCTTTTTAGGGAATCTAGATCCCAAGCTTGCTGGCTTTCCTGTACGAAAAGATATATTCTCATGGAAACATTATAGAAAACACAAACAACAAAGAATAATGGCATATATGTTTTCAGGGCTTGGAAGTATGGAATTACAAGTAAGCTAGTATCAATCAACTATAAAATAATGAAACTCCTTATATATGATCTTTCCTCTCTGGGTTGACCCTCACTGCTATTGCTTGTAGATATGCTCCTGCATTTTGAAGGTCGCACAGATGTTGAATGATATTTCATAGAACTTTCATCTCAATAATATATACCCAAAATTCAAGGTAGTACTAGTAGAGTGGTCATCCGACCACACCACCAAGAGCTCATTAAGAAGGAAGATACACTAGTTCAACTTAGCACCTTGGGTTGGAGACTTGTGAGGTAGGTTCAAAGCATTTGATATCCCCTTGGATGCCTTTTTTCACTGCACATGGGCAGGTAATGGCCTCTAGATATCTCTACAATAGTTTTCAAATCTTAGATCGATTATCAAACCCCGATGAATTATTTACTGAACAGTCAAGAAATCTTACCTAGTGACTAATTGTTTCATAGAAATAGTGATCTCCAAAAAAAAAACTACTACATATAATATTCAATAAATGTGCATATCCAAGCACAAATAATATGGACGAAATATCCAATGTCGAAGAAATAGTATGCAACATAAATAATATCTAATGGATGATTGATGAAAAGCGACAATGATGCCAAACGGCCTATGAGGAAAAAATACGAGGCTGAAATGGATGTTAAGGGGTGTTATTCTCTGGTCATAGCTTCCATGCTACAGTGAACATGTATAAAACCCAACCTATGATGAAATTTTGTATTCAACGTAGTATAGAATGCTACATAGAGGCATTTTTAAAACATTGCCTTCAACTTATAGTAAAAGCCTTCCATTCAACTTATAATAAAAATTATCATTTCAACACTATATATAAACACTGTATAAACGTTGTATGAATATTATATCACCATACACATTTGTATGATCACATTTTGTATGGATTCATTTGATGAACGCTCCAAAGTGTGCTAAAGTTGTTTCAAATTGATGTATTAACATTGTTTCAAGATCAACAGTATATGAACATTATATGAGTGCAGATAAATATATTAATTACATTAGGGCACAAAACCCTAATCCTCATAAGCACTTCAACATAAGTGTTTCGAGAAACCGTTGTCAAGGCTAGTTGCCAACGCTTTGACAGTGCATTGGATGCTTCCATGGTGGGTGTCAAATAAATAATGCATGTTAAAAAATAGATCTCTCCGTATAGCCATTTATTAGTTTCATTTTTCAACACATGAATATAGCATGGGAAGACTCATAACACTTGTTTCGTTGAATATAATATGCATCATCCTTCCCTCTGTATTACTTCATTGAGTGGAGTATTAATTTATGCTGGTTGCAATGAGTGTTGGTGTTAATATCCAAAGTGAAATGAATTCTCCATTCAATTGTATAAGAAAATTGTTGATGTTCAACACATCATATATGTTGGTCAAATGAATGAATATTCTTCCTCCTCATGCTCATGTGCTATATTCAACTATCCTCATTTTTCCACCACTGTCATTACTATCACCTTTGTTCCTTTGAAGTAGCCTTTTTAATTTTTTTTTTCATACAAATATGCATTTGATAAACTCCTTGAGTCTCTTCGTGATATGAAAAGAATGAACTGAAATATATGTCAACAGAGTTGATTTTCAGGATCTTGTTGGTGATGGCAGTGTTCAGGCTTATAGAATTCCTCCAAATTATTTTGTGTACAAATGTATCAAAAGCACCAAGCCAATGTCGAATATTTCATTTGGCTCTTCACATCCATCGACAAATGCTTTTAATTTTTCTTTTTTAATTTTCTGAACTGGGTTTATTAACTCCGCTTTACATTAATCTTGATCATTGGCTTCAAGGATCTACACACGGTATTGTGCCAAAAATAATTTTAGAATGGCCTTTTCTTACATTTAATGTTATTTACTTTTTTGCATTGAAAGGATTAAACATTTTGATCGTAGACTCATGTCAATAAATTATTGATTTGATTGAATATAGAGATGAGATATTGTTGAGTTTACTGTATGCTCATGTCTCTATGAGCAAGCTGATTTACATCTTATCTACAAAAGTATTTAGTTCAACCATGTTCTCAAAGAAAATTAGAAAGAAACTAGCAATACTTTCATCATTATTCATTCTGAGATTTACATATTGAATTTTGAGAGTTTGTTGTTTAGCACTTTTTACCTTGTTATCACCTTCATAGCTTAGGATGATCTTGTCCCATATTTCCTTTGCTGTATTTAACTACATGAATTTGACACATTCTGATTCGGTTAGGCTTCCCAATAATACATTGACAACTTTCGCAATGGTTTCATATTTCTTCTTTTCTGTTGCATCTGTGGGAACTGTGGTTGGATATTGATAACCTCCTTCAACAATTTCCCAAACATCTACTCAAAGAGAATGAAGATAGGAAAATTTTCTTTTCTTCTAGAGGATTAAATTATTTCTGTTGAAGAGTGGTGGTCTGATAGGTGTTGTTCAATTTTTATTTCTCATCTTGGTAGATCTTCCTTCAGGCAATCAAGATTCTTCTTAAGGACTTGCTCTCATACCAATTGTTGGGAAAAATATTGAGATGGGGGTGAATCAGTATTTTAAAACTCAAACAAACTTTTCCTCTTCTTTACTGAATTCCATATGCAATTTCACTTAAGCCAACTAACGTATGTACACGACTTTCATTCAATAAACTAGCGCATGCCCAATGAACTTATAATTCAGATAAATATTCAGTAAATTTACTTACACCAATGCTTAATGATTCATCATAAATTTATTAAGTAGTAAACATGTGAAGTAAGAATAATATAAATCATCACACATAAGAAACACACATGAACACCAGGGTTTAAGGTGGAAATTAGATGTGGTCGAAAACCACTGTTGTTTTTATCTCTGTCTTCAATGTATATTATATAGAAAACTACTTACAATCTTGTACTGGTGTAGAATAATACCGTCATGGAGGAACCTAGCTGGAGAAGGTTTCTACCTTCTCTCGTTCTCCAGTTGCTACTGGAAGGGAGATTCAATCCCCTAATCTCGTCTACTAGCCACCACTAGAAGGGCTCTTCAACCCTCTCCTCTCGTTTACCAGTCCCTAATGGAAGGGAGCTACAACCTCGTGACCTGATCAGGAGCTCCTACTGGTAGGAAGCTTCTACTTTTTCATTGAAGGCTCCAACCCTCAGCACCACCATGGACCACATTTCATAAATATTCACACTCAATTCACCCACTTCACAACATCACAACTTGTAAGTCTCTTTTCATCAAATTTTCAGACTTGACCCACTACACTCATTTACGCCCAATAACATACATAAAAGTAAAACACATAATTGTACCAAATCAATCACTGAATCAACATTCAATGAACTAACCATTGATCTTTAATCACAATCAACTAGCAATATTATCAATAGTCAAACAACCCAAATCCATATGGAGACATCATTGACAAATAACAGAACCACACCAAAACCGATCAGACATTTTCTTCAGCATTCTTCAACAAAACCCTAGTTTTCATATGGGCCTTCCAAATGACTTATTCACATATGTACTATCTTATCCCGAAACCAAATTTCATATAGATCTAAACTTATTACTGAACATATAGGCTATTGAGAAGAAACAATATCACATGTATACACACCTTCCTTGTGTAAAATCCACATAGAGATATATAAATAATTGAGGTCTGCGCAATACTTCAGAACTTCGAACTTACTTAGATCATACCTTTCACTACAACCAACATGTGCCAGACCACAAATATAAACATCTCATAAACAAATCCTGCAAATACATACTCATTTCAGGTCTAGAGATACTGATCCATCGTCGTATTCATGAGTGTATCATTATTTCAGATCTATCAATCAATTATAGCCCATACTGTGGAGTACTGAAAAGGTATGTTTTTGATGATTATTTCAGTGGCTTTTTAGTAGAATTTGTAAACCTTTTTGTCTCATGAATTTGGAAAGTAATAAGGAATTATAATAAAACATGTGGAAATTGATATGCAAGACTTAACCACTAATAATGGTTATTTTCTGAACAGGAAAAGGAAAAAATGAGGAATTGCCGCTCCAAAGGAAGAGACAAAGTCGAGATAACTGCTGTCCCTCTGAAGGTGAACCGAATGCAACCAAGGCTAAATAGATTACGGCAAATCGGCTCGGAAAAGAAGGAGAAGACACCAGCTCGGCGCCAAAGAAAGGAAAGGATGAAGAATTAACAGTTTGGCGAATCCCTCAGGATCTTCGATCCTGAGGGATCGCTGCTTTATTTATCATGTTACTTGGACATCTCCGCCGTCGCCTTTATATAAAGGGACAACACCGTTAGCTTGATATATAGGATACGCTTTTATGTAATTTTCTGTAAAACATCAGCTTTGATTATTAAGTCTCGTTGAGAACTGGTTCAATGTATTTTTGACCGATGCATTAATAAAAGCTTGGTGATTATTTCATCTTTGCGTCTGGATTAACTTAAAGCGGTGTATCCTTGGAGGCTAAGGGCCCGGCCCCGGAGGACACTTGCTTTTGTACCATTACGACTTGACTTCTGTGTGGTTTGTTTATCAGTGTTATTTGGTAATTTGATATGCTTTATAAATTTCATATTACATGCTCTGTTAAAGATTGAATCATTGAGGTTTTTACAGACAGAATCGTGTGTTGACCCTGCACCAAGTTATTAATCCTTTTCAGAGTTAATTGCATGTTCTTACTGTTTTTGTTACAGAGCTATTATATTGAATATTCGTGTCATACATTTGTTGAGGCAGTGTCTTTATAATCGTTGGATTCGGTAACAATAGCGTTCTATTTGAAAGCACAATCGTATTTCCGTTGATTCAGATTGTTATTCCAATGTATTGTGCGCATTTCTGATTTATCAGTATTGTTCCATAATTCATTAATCGTTATTGCTGTTCCATTAGTGTGATTTGTGTGAATTTCCTTTAGAGTGAAAGAATGTTATTTGATTGCAAAGAGTGCATTTGAGTTAATGGATTAAGTTTGGTTACAACCCGCGGGACTTAGTTATTCAATTGCTGTTCCATTTTAGGTTTGCTGTTCCATTCCAGAATTGCTGTTCAATCCTTTACTTGCTGTTCCATTTACTTGCATTTGGTGTGAGAGATGATCTAAGGCTGTAGTGAGCATTGGAAGTCACTGTCTAGCTCCCAGGCTCGTGGTCTATGCTCTAATTTCCTTTCCATCAGTTTCCGAAGGGATGGGTTATCACTGCCGAACCCTTGATTGATAAGTTGTTGAGTTTTCTGAATGTGTGATTTATTCTTTGAAGTAATTTAGTTATAGACAAGCATCCGTTTACTCTTGTATTTCTTAAGCACTGTACTACTAGCATTACTCTGACAAATGATAGCCTCAGATTGAGTCACTCTTTGTAATAACAAAAAGCTCCCGGATTGACATATTAATGTGAGGTAACTAGAGGTGAAAGAGACCCTTTTTATAGCTCCACATTTTGGCGCCATTGCCGGGGAAAGAGTGTAGCCATTTGTCTTTTTCAGCTTAGTGTACGAGCCTGCTAGGGAGGAGTTGGATCCTAAAAACGGAAGGTAAGAACCTACGTGCGGAGCATGTAAAAACCCTGCTCCACTATCCGCTTTCCTAACAGATTTGTTTTTTGCTTTGTTTGAATAAAAGTTGGTAGTTCATTTTTGAGTGCATGACTAAGCAGAAAAGACCAGAAAAGAATATCAAACCCCCATTCAAGCCTGAAAAAGCTAAGGGGCCGGTGACCCTTGGCCGAACGACCTTCATAGACGAAATCTATAAGAAAACAGAATCTCAGCCATCAGTAGGCCTCAAGAAAAAAATTTCTAAACCGCTTACTAGTTCCCTTCAGGCCACAGGATCACCATCTGTAGCCTGTGCTGAGGTGCATAGTCAAACTGAAGAGCAGGACTTTCAAGAAATTGAAAATTCTAGTCCAGAATTATTGCAGGAAGGGAACTCTAGCAACTTTTGTGAAGGAGAAGGAGAAACAGGGGAAACCAAGGAACCAAAATCCCCTATTGAAACAAATCAGCCATTAGATAGCCCAGATAAGGGGAGTGCTGTGAAAGTCATTGTTGAAGGAATTCAATCTCCTCAGACACCTGGTATTCTCATTGTTCCAGATAAAGGAAGCGCTATTAAAAATATCCCTGTCAAAACAGTCCCCACTCAACCTAGGAATACCCTCCTAGATATCCCAGAAGGTTATTGGCATATATTCGATCCCATGGCTCAAAACCAACCAAATGCTCAAAACCAGCCAAATACTCAAACCT
Source organism: Pinus albicaulis (assembly GCA_034641835.2). Classification (NCBI taxonomy): domain Eukaryota; kingdom Viridiplantae; phylum Streptophyta; class Pinopsida; order Pinales; family Pinaceae; genus Pinus; species Pinus albicaulis. The sequence goes on along the minus strand of CM076577.1, from coordinate 1,016,176,503 downwards.
CTACATTACAATATCCTATATTGGATTCTGCAGCAAATGCACCCATGAAAGCTATCCCTCTTCAGCATATCCCTACATTTCACGGACTCACATCAGAAGATCCGGATGCATTCTTATTCGAATTCGATGTGTTATGTAGGGGGTACGATTACACCACCGCTCCCCAAAAATTGAAATTATTTCCCTCTACATTAAAAGGGGCTGCTTTAAGATGGTTTATGGGGCTAGGTGGTGGGGTTATCAACAATTGGGATCAAATGAAAGAATCCTTCTTAAAAAAATATCAGGATTACTGTAGGTCTAGAGAATTAAAAGACGAAATATTTCAAATGACAGCTAGACCAAATGAAACATTAGAGGAGTATGTGGAACGTTTTCAGTACAATCTACAAAGATCTCCTTATGCATCACTACCTTTACCTGATAATGTGTTAAAAACTGCATTAATAAGGGGTATGAAGGAACAATGGATCGAAACATTAAACATTATGGGAAAAGGGGATATTTATCAAGAGATTTTTGCTGACATTATTGATTTGTGTATCAGGAGTTCGAGAGGCAGCACAAGAATAAAACCGACAGAATACGATCGGTTTGCAAGAGATAACAAAGTATCAGCAGAAGGAGTAACACGTGTAGAAATTGGAAATTTATTAGAAAATTTTAAAACTGATATTATGGGGACACTAACTACACAACTTGATATTGTGCAGGCTAAACAGAAGCAGCTGGAGGCAGAACAGAATTTGGCAATCTTCTGCCCCCGATGCAGAAAAAAACACAGCCACAAGGAGTGTCCATTAGATAAAGTCCAAACATGCGCCATTTGTACAAAAGATCACCTTACGGAGAGCTGCCCCTCACTTCCTGGATTGAAAGCGGTATATAAGGAAGCAGAAGAAGAACCAGAATCGGTGAATTCGATCAACCAGCGCCGCCCGTGGCAGCCGAGACAACCTGGTATGTTTCCGGACCCAACCTCTTTCTTTCAAAACCCACAGTATAATGCTCAACAATATGGTATGTGGAAAAATCAATCTCAACCCCCATTTACAAACTGGTCACCACAATCGTTTCCTTCTTCAAATCCATGGCCGAATCAAACAAGCCAAACTGGTTGGCCGAATTTCCCTTACACTCCACCATATTGGAAAAATGGCCCATATCCTTCACAATGGACTCCCTCTACTTCACAAAGTTCACCCTGGAAGACAAGCTGGCAAAGACCGATGTACCACCCAGCTGGAACTATTCCGCTCCCTCAACCTACTCTGCCAGCCTTACAACAAAATCCCCAGTCTAACCTGAGACCGCAAATCCCAGCCCAACCCGATCCCAATCCAAATAACAGACAGGTCCAATCTATTCAAATCATAGAAACACCAGAAATAGGACCCGACTTGAGGGAGTGCAATGACCTTCCGTTAAGATCTGGACGTATAATTGAAACCGAGGGAGATAAAACAGTTCATATTGAAGATCAGTTACCAAGAGAACATCAGTTACAACAAGAGGATGTAAATAAGCAACAAACTCATAATCAAGCAACCACATCCTCTCCTCCGTTCCCAGAACGATTAGCCATACCTCGGCCCATACAATATCCTGACTTTGACATTCTGGGAGAATTACAAAATCTGTACATAAAAATTCCATTCCTCCAAGCCATTCAAGACATTCCCATATACGCAAAAACTATCAAGGAATTGTGCATAAAGAAACCAAGGAGGAATATAACAAATAATCCAAGAGTCCAAGTAGTCGGTACTTTATCTGATCTATTTTCTGGAAGAGAAACACCCCTTAAATATGAAGACCCCGGGAATCCAATTATAACTGTTCAAATTTATGGTCAGACCCTGTCTAATGCCTTAGTTGATCTGGGGGCTGCAATTAATATTTTAACAACCACAACTTGCCAAAAGCTCGGCATTACATCTGTAGAACCCACCTCTACTCTGTTAGAATTGGCTGACCGATCTATGGTTAGAACAGAAGGTACTCTACATGATGTCATGGTCTCTGTAGAATCCTGGGAGTATCCAACCGATTTCTTGATAATTAATCCAAAAACCCGACTTGATGGACATCCACTAATTTTAGGTAGACCTTGGCTCGCTACTGCCGATGCCTACATTGGCTGTCGGCAGGGAAATATGACCATAACCAGAGGACCGAATAGCAAGAATTTAGTTCTATATCCTCCAGCGCAGCCAAGTGTCACAATAATCAAAACTAATAAGCACCATGTATCATACCTTACTGATAACATTAGATCTCCATTAACTATACAAGAGGCACTTGATTTCAAAGACCAAACAGAAGATGATGCCATTAATAATTTCATTACTCAAACTGAACCTTGCACACAGTGTCACATGATAGAAGCAGCATTTGATAATGACTTGGAGGAAGATCCTCTGAAAGATACGCATGACCAAACGATACCTGTTACTTCTGTTGCAAATAGTAAAACTGTGGAAATTGCACCGGGGAAAACTTTAAACATCAATGCTAATATCACACCTGAACAGGAAACTAAGCTCATCCATCTATTAATAAAGTATCAAGAAGCATTTGCATGGGACTACCCTGATATGAAAGGAATCGATCCACAATTATGTACACACCACATTTATATAGAAAAATATGCCAGACCTGTGCGTCAGCCGCAAAGGAGACTTAATCCTCATCTAAAGGATGTCGTAAAAACTGAACTTCAGAAACTTTTAGATGTTAATTTCATCTACCCTATTTCTGATAGTAAATGGGTCTCTCCGCTTGTGGTGGTACCAAAAAAGAACGGAAAATGGAGAATTTGTGTGGATTATAGAGAACTAAATAAGGAAACACAGAAAGATCACTTTCCTCTCCCATTCATAGACCAAGTATTAGATACTTTAGCAGGAAAGAAATTCTTTTCTTTCCTGGATGGCTTCAGTGGATACAATCAGATTCATATTGCCCCTGAAGACCAGGATAAAACTACTTTTACTTGTCCATGGGGAACATTTGCCTATCGAGTTCTATCCTTAGCATTTTTGCAGATTTAATAAATGATGGACTTGAAGTTTACATGGATGACTTTACACCATATGGAGATGATTTTGATCCAGCTCTAGACACCCTAGAAAAAGTCCTACAACGCTGCATTGTTACCAGGCTTTGCTTAAGCAACAAAAAATGTTTCATGATGATGATTGAAGGATTATTCTAGGAAATTATGTTTCAGCAGCCGGCATTCAGGTAGACCCGGCCAAAATCCAAATACTTTTGCTCATTCCCACTCCTACTACTCAAACAGAGGTACGCAGTTTTCTTGGATTTTCAGGTTATTATAGACGATTTATAGAGCATTATTCACACATTGCTGCTCCTTTATATGCACTGACTGGTAACGTTGATTTTCTTTGGACGGACAAATGTGATCGTGCTTTCGAGGATCTAAAGAAGCTGGTATCCACAGCCCCAGTCCTTCGAGGACCAAACTGGGACCTACCATTCCAGATATCATCTGATGCCTCAGATACAGCCATTGGCGCAGTCCTTGGGCAGGAAGAGGATAAAAAACCATATGCCATCTATTACATCAGCAAGAATTTATCCCCTGCTGAATTAAATTACACTGTTACTGAAAAATAATTCCTAGCCGTAATACATGCTGTCAATAAATTTAGACATTATATTACAGGCTATCCTGTTATCTTATATACAGACCATTCTGCTATAAAATATTTAGCAAATAAGCCTGTCACAAATGCCAGAGTAACTCGATGGTTGATTTTATTACAGGAATTCGACATCACAATCAAGGACCGGCCTGGCAAAGAAAACCCTGTAGCCGATTTTATTTCGAGAATACCAAAATCAAGCGATGCAGCAGCAGTTGAAGACCAATTTCTGGATGAGCACCTGTTTGCTGTTGCCGTTCAAACACCCTGGTATGCTGATGTTTCCAACTACCTCGCAGTAGGTAAATTACCAAAACATTTAACTCCTAATGAGCGCAAGCAGATTATTCAGAAAAGTTCTCGATTCTCGTGGATTGGGGGCTATTTGTTTCACACAAGAGCAGACATGCATATCAGGCGATGTGTTAGAGAGGATGAAATCTTTGACATCCTAAAATCCTGTCACGACGGACCGTGTGGGGGGCACTTCGCTGAGCGTAGAACTGGACATAAAGTATTGCGGACAGGATATTACTGGCCTACGATCTTCAAAGATGCGAAGAAGTTTGTCCAAGCCTGTGACAGCTGCCAGCGAGCAGGACGACCTGGTCAAGCTGATGAGATGCCTCTGAAACCACAGTTAGTCATCGAACCATTCGAGCGATGGGCTCTTGATTTTGTTGGACCCATCAACCCCTCATCAAATCAGAAAACATATATCTTGGTGGCAACAGAATATGTCACCAAATGGGTTGAGGCAGAAGCATTGCCAAAAGCCATAGAGGACTCTGTCATACAGTTCCTGTTCCATCTATTTGTTCGTTATGGCCTTCCTAGGGAAATAATTACAGATGGAGGACCACAATTTGTTGGGCATAAATTAGTTGCAACACTCAACAATTATCACGTCCAGCATAAAATCACTACTCCATATCACCCACAGGCGAATGGGCAGGTAGAAAGTAGCAAGAAGATAATAGAATCAATCCTAACGAAAACCATTGCGTCACATAGGCGTGATTGGGCTACCCGACTACCTGAAGCACTCTGGGCCTATAGAACCACATGGAGGAGCACCACCGGTTACTCACCTTATCAATTAGTGTTTGGAAAAAAACCCATTTTTCCCATAGAATTTGAAATCCAAACATTACGGACAGCACAGGAAGTTGGCCTAGATCTAAGCGAGGCAAAAATCAATCGACTACAGCAGATCAATGAATTAGACGAAATTAGGCTCTTTGCACTACAAAATACAGCATTGATTCAACAGCAGCGAGCTAAATGGCATGATGCGCTCATCAAAAACAAAGTCTTCCACGAGGGAGACTGGGCTCTGTTATACGACTCTCGGTTTCAGGACTTCCCTGGAAAACTTCAGACTCGATGGTTGGGACCATACGAAATCCATAAGGTGCATGACAACGGAACCGTTACTCTAATTACCATTGACGGTTCTGGATATGCATTCAAAGTGAATGGCCACCGAGTCCATCTCTATCGCAAACCACTCACTCAGGAATCCTTCTGCCAGCAGCTACGCCGAGACACTGATATGGAGATCTTAGGAGAGGAAGAGAAATCTTCCTCACCTGTAATTCATTAAGGGTTCATTTCTTTTTGCAATTTGTACATAAGTTCTTGTTTTTTTTGAGTGATTCTTGTACATAAGTTTGAATTAAATATTTTCTTGTCATTTTTTTTGCTGTTCCTTTTCTTTCACAAAGTTCGATTTTTGCCCTTCTAAAAATAGCATCTGCGTGTTTTTTTTATGATGTTGGTTTTGCTTGTTTTGCTGTCCTTTTCTAAAGGAACAGCATTCGGGATCTCTGCTGTTCCTTTTTCAAAGGAACGGCATTATTACGTTTTCTGCTGTTCCTTTTGGTTACCACTGTTCCTTCTTCTTCAAAGAAACAACGTTCTTTTATTACTGTTGTTCCCTTTTCAAAGGAATGGCATTTTGAGTGTTTTTATATTATTTTTATTTTTGTTGTTCCTTTTCCCAAAGGAACGCCATTTGCATTTTTTTTTTTTGCTGTTCCTTTTTTTTCTATCATCCGTCGTTGTTTCTTTTTCAAAGGAACACCTCTAGCATACTTTTTCTCTCCTTGTGAAACAACTTATTCCTATTGCTGAACTAAATTGAGGATGCTTCTTGCCCGTATTCTTTCAAGTCTTTAAGATACAACTATGAACTTGTGCAATGAATATAAAATCACAACATACCGAAATCTGCAAACCATAAATCGCTATATCTATAAGACTCTGCATTAGTAAGAGGACAAACGGAAGGACATACTTATTTCTTACCTTTTGTTGACATGGTCTTACTAATTTTTCCCTGATTGGTTATCTTTATCATGCTGATCCTCTTAAACTTTTTTTGATTATTACTTGGGAATAAGAGCAAAGAGCTTATATCTTCCTATTGAGATGATAAGACTTCTTCCACCATTCCTACTCTTAAGGAGTGTTGAACCACCCTTTGTGTATAAATAAGGAAAAGTATTCTATAAGAAAAAAATATATATGTAAACATGATATGTGAAGTGTCAAATGCAGGATAGGGGGTCTCATCGAGAGCCAACCTACCATGATCATGAGGATGGAAGTGAAGTGGCATTCCCATTATGGCCACCACACCAGGGATATGGTCCAAAAGGTATATCAAATAAATGAACCTTGGAACAGGAGGTCTCATCACGAGCCGGCCTGCCCACGTTTCGCTCTGTCCTCGTGAATGGCATTATGGTTAACTGGTCACCAAGCCAGCATAATGGTCTACATTTTGACATAACAACATTCCTAAGTATACACAAAGGATCATGGTTCCAAGGGTGAAAAAACAACTCTGCCAAGGTTATGAACACCTGTCGGCAGCAGAGCACTGTTAATGGTATTGAAGTCACCTTGGTTACACCAATGGGTAAGATACTAATACTCTTTTGTTTCTTATATCCTAGGAACTAATCATATGTTATTTCCCGATTTATACATCGCATGAAAATTTATCATTACCAATCATGGCAACGGAAGTGACCATGACCACTTGAGATTTGGCAAGTACGATACATGTCTTATCCACTAGCCTCATATCATAACACAGCAGCCTCTTATATAATATGCGATCAATTCTCCGCCTCGATTTCGGTAATTCGTTGTCCTTTTTAACATAGCATAATTCCACATGCTGTTCCTTTCTGACTTGGTTACAGATCGGGTGCCGCCCCTTTATTTTCCGGCTGGGACAGCCTATCACATTGCGGGGGGGGGAGGTTAATCTCATCATTCCCTGAAGTACGTGTCAACTCACCATTCGGGAAAAATAGTGTACGACGGTTTGACATGGTTTAACGGCATGGCATTTCTATTTTTACACAAAATTGCTTTCTGTTGCACTGTTGCATACTCTGTGTTTTTGAAACCTTGCGATTATCACCCTCTCTGTGTTTCAAACAGAAAACGTAGTTGTCGTTCCATTTAGAATCCATAGTGAAACCATGGGAGGAAGGGCAATTCGAAGCGAGCCTCAGCAGTTGACGATCTCTGCTGCTGCCCGGGAGATCCTGGAAAGAGCAGGATGGTTGAATTATTTCAATCGCCTACAGGAGTCTAATGAAACAGTAGCGATGGAATTTCTGCAGAACCTACAGGATGATCATTCCACAGTAAGGGGGAAGGGATAGCGGTCACCGATGACATAATTGCAGAAGTTTCAGGACTACCAGCCACCGGACCAGTATGGACATTGAAAAAGGAACGATTACAGAAGGTCATGGAAATTTTCCAGGACGAAGGCCAGAGTTTGACAATTAAGGGGAGGGGAGTTCTGCCAGCAACCCTAGGAGAACCCTGGACGGAGTTAGCAAGAATAGTGCAGGGCTACATCACCTGTGAAGGAAGGAAAGACGTGGTAAGACCATGACATCTTAAACTTTTAGCTGTTTTAAAGCAGAAATGCTCTGTAAATTTACCTGCACTCCTGAACTCATTACTGCATGATGTTGCACAAAGCATAAAAATGGCACAGAATGTAGAGTCAGTCGTTAGTCACCGTGGGTTAATACGACTAGTTGTTAGCCATAGTCTCACCCAGCAGCAGAGCAGCTGGGAAGAGCTGCTTGTAATGATTAGGGGGGGATTGACAGCGCCATCCCCAAAACGTAAACATCCTACAAGCACACCAGAACGACCGGAAAAACGCAGAGAACATGTCGCTAGTGCATCAGAACAACCATGGATACACCAAGAATCGGCAAAACACAAGCATACCAGTAATACACCCGAGCAGCCAGAAGAGCCCAGAAAATCAATCCGGTTAGCTCGGATGCGAGGAAGGCTGGAAAAGCTCCAGGAAAGCACCAGCCAACCAGTGGCAATTGAGGACGAGCAATCCGAAGAAGAAGCAGCCGAGCATTCGGAAACAGAAATAGAAGCAAAAATTGAACAGGAGGAGGAAATGGTACAGCAGGAAGATAACCCATTACAAGACCTACTGGGAGAAGATGACTTGGCCGCAGTCTTAGCCAATATGGGCAAGTATGGCCAACCTTCTAGTTCAGAGGACCCCCACGACAAACCCCAAGAAGAAAACATGCCTGTTCATGATGAAGAGGAGGTAAATACTGAACGGGAACAATCTGTTCCCAGGTCACAAGAGAAAATTCTAGAGGGAGTAGGAGCAGAAACAGCAGTCGCTCAGGAAGAGACAGAACCAGTCGAGGTTCCTACCCCAGAACAGCCAGAGCAGAACAGTGAGGAAGAACCTCAAGAGAAAGATTTAGAAACTAGTCATGGTCCAGACTGCAGCAGACAGTCTGCTATTCCTTCTAATGAAACGCTGGAAATTAAGAAGTTGCGGAGGGAACGGCAGAAATTGTTGAATACGATAACCTAGCTCAGACAACAAATTAGGATTTTGAAAAAGAACCAGAAGGTAAGAAAGACTGGAAGGAAGAAAAAGAGGGCCAACAATCGGCCTGCTACTCAAAACCCTACTGAGAATCCAGCTGACGTTCCAAATGATGCTGAGGAACAGAAACAGACAGATGTTTGCGTTAAAACAGAAAAGGATGATATAAGGACCAGTGAAAAGCAAATTCAGACAGAGGCATCACCCTCAGGGGTAATAAGATTTCTGAACTCCAAACATCATAATAAGAAAGTTCAGGTAAAACTCCCGGCCTCTACTGACTTATGGAAAAAAGATCTGAAGACAAAAACCTTGCATAAGATGGTGAATCAAGCCCAACAAGAAGCCGAACAACTTAGAGAGCAAACGGTTCCCCAAGAAAAATATGAAGAGTTACAGCAGCAACTAAGGGACGTCAATCAATCCAAAAGCCAGGCTTTTGAAGGGTGGCGAAAGGAACAAGAGGAAGTTGCACAGGTAACCCGTAGACTAGATACTGTTATCAAGCAGATGAATACCTTGTGTTCTTTATACAATGACATCTTAGCATGTAGGGCTCCTGCTAAAAACTATGTTCTGTTTTTATTAGAACGGTATTTACAATTAAAAATAAAAGCTGTTAAAGCAGGTGCCCCTATACAAATCAACACTGTCAATGACTTTATAGACTGCTGTAAACATTATGGAGTGAAAGTCCAGAGATTGTTGTGTGAACTTTATTTGCATGACCTTGTGCTAAATCAGGAGACTGAGTTAAACCTTGGCCCTTTCGTTGGAGACATCCAATTTCAAGCATTCATTTCATTCGGGGTTAATCAGATTAAGTGGCTTAAAGCCTATGATACTTTCCAGAGTCAGGAAAATGGTCTAGATTTACGGGTAAGGGCTGAGCCTAGGAACCCAGTACAGTTATGGAAAGCTCATAGAAACCACATAAGGACTCCGGGTGTCATTGAAACATTAGGACCCATGCATGAGGCACTCATTCGAGAGAGTTTAGAATATTTTCTTTCCATCAAAGACTTGGCCATTAATGCAGCCAAATTTCGGTACCGAATCTCTGATCCAAACATCCAGCTCAGGGAACCATTTAAGTATGAGAATTTTGAATTAGCTGCCAACCGTTTGAACCTCTATGGCGAGAGCATTTTGAAAGCAGGGCCATCCTGGTTAGGATATAGATTTCGCACTCCAATTATTTGGCACCCTGCACCCGGATACCAAGCCCTGTATGAGATGCCTGAGGGGCAAACAGGTCAGTTCTTTGATTATCTAATCACTCATCATGGCTGTAGGCCTCCGAATGAGACTCCTTCTCCAGCATATTCTCTCACTGCCTTGTATGTCAACTACAATGTTTTCATGAGGACATGAAACAAGGTAAGCAGGGGGGCACCACCCTCAGGGGTAATAAGGGTTCTGAACTCCAAACAGCATAATAAGAAAGTTCAGGTAAAACTCCCGGCCTCTACTGACCTATGGAAAAAAGATCCGAAGACAAAAACCTTGCATAAGATGGTGAAGCAAGCCCAGCAAGAAGCTGAACAACTTAGAGAGCAAACGGTTCCCCGAGAAAAATATGAAGAGTTACAGCAGCAAATAGAGGACGTCAATCAATCCAAAAGCCAGGCTTTTGAAGGGTGGCGAAAGGAACAAGAGGAAGTTGCACAGGTAACCCGTAGACTAGATACTGTTATCAAACAGATGAATGACTTGTGTTCTTTATACAATGATGTTTTAGCATGTAGGGCCCCTGCTAAAAACTATGCTATGTTTTTATTAGAACGGTATTTACAATTAAAAATAAAATCTGTTAAAGCAGGCACCCCTATACAAATCAACACTGTCAATGACTTTATAGACTGCTGTAAACATTATGGAGTGAAAGTCCAGAGATTGTTGTGTGAACTTTATTTGCACGACCTTGTGTTAAATCAGGAGACTGAGTTAAACCCTGGCCTTTTCGTTGGCGACATCCAATTTCAAGCATTCATTTCATTCGGGGTTAATTAGATTAAGTGGCTTAAAGCCTATGGTACTTTCCAGAGTCAGGAAAATGGTCTAGATTTACGGGTAAGGGCTGAGCCTAGGAACCTAGTACAGGTGTGGAAAGCTCATAGAAACCTCATAAAGACTCCGGGTGTCCGTGAAACTTTAGGACCCATGCATGAGGCACTTATTCGGGAAGGGTTAGAGTATTTTCTTTCCATCCAAGACTTGGCCATTAATGCAGCCAAATTTCGATACCGAATCTCTGATCCAAACATCCAGCTCAGGGAACCATTTAAGTATGAAAACTTTGAGTTAGCTGCCGACTGTTTGAACCTCTATGGCGAGAGCATTCTGAAAGCAGGGTCATCCTGGTTAGGATATAGATTTCGCACTCCAATTATTTGGCACCCTGCACCCGGATACCAGGCCCTGTATGATATGCCTGAGGGGAAAACAGGTCAGTTCTTTGACTATCTAATCACTCATCATGGTTGTAGGCCTCTGAATGAGACTCCTTCTCCAGCATATTCTCTCACTGCATTGCATGTCAACTACAATGTTTTCATGAGGACATGAAACAAGGTAAGCAGGGGGGTGTGTGGAGTACTAAAAAGGTATGCTTTTGATGATTATTTCAGTGGCTTTTTAATAGAATTTGTGAACCTTTTTGTATCATGAATTTGGAAAGTAATAAGGAACTATAACAAAACATGTGGAAATTGATATGCAAGACTTAACCACTGATAATGGTTATTTTCTGTACAGGAAAAGGAGAAAACGAGGAATTGCCGTTCCAAAGGAAAGGACAAAGTCGAGATAACTGTTGTCCCTCTGAACGAGAACCGAATGCAAACAAGGATAAATAGATTACAGCAAATCGGCTCGGAAAAGAAGGAGAAGACACCAGCTCGGCGCCAAAGAAAGGAAAGGATGAAGAATTAACAGTTTGGCGAATCCCTCAGGATCTTCGATCCTGAGGGATCGCTGCTTTATTTATCATGTTACTTGGACATCTCCGCCGTCGCCTTTATATAAAGGGACAGCACTGTTAGCTTGATATATAGGATACGCTTTTATGTAATTTTCTGTAAGACATCAGCTTTGATTATTAAGTCTCGTTGAGAACTGGTTCAATGTATTTTTGACCGATGCATTAATAAAAGCTTGGTGATTATTTCATCTCTGCGTCTGGATTAACTTAAAGCGGTGTATCCTTGGAGGCTAAGGGCCCGACCCCGGAGGACACTTGCTTTTGTACCATTACGACTTGATTTCTGTGTGGTTTGTTTATTATTGTTATTTGGTAATTTGATATGTTTCATGAGTTGATATTACATGCTCTGTTAAGATTAAATCATTGAAGTTTTTACAGGTAGAATCGTGGATTGACTCTGCATTATGTTATTGATTCGTTCAGAGTTCATTACATGTTATCAGCCTTAATTAAATACTCTTACTGTTCTGTTACGGAGCTGTTATACCGAATATTCGTGTCATACATTTGTTGAGGTAGTGTTCTTCATAATCGTTGGATTCAGAAATAATAGTGTTCTATTTGGAAGCACAGTCGTATTTCCGTTGATTCAGATTGTTATTCCAGTGTGTTGTGCGCGTTTCTGATTTATCAGTACTGTTCCATAATTCATTAATAGTTATTGCTGTTCCATTAGCGTGATTTGTGTGAATTGCCTTTAGAGTGAAAGAATGTTATTTGATTGCAAAGAGTACATTTGAGTTAATAGATTAAGTTTGGTTACAACCCGCGGGACTTAGTTATTCAATTGATGTTCTATTTTAGACTTGTTGTTCCATTCCAGAATTGTTGTTCAATCTTTTATTTGCTGTTCCATTTACTCGCATTTGTTGTTTTGGCATGAGAGATGATCTAAGGCTATAGTGAGCATTGGCAGTCACTGTCTAGCTCCCAGGCTCGTGGTCTATGCTCTAATTTCCTTTCCATCAGTTTCTGAAGGGATGGGTTATCACTGCCGAACCCTTGACTGATAAGTTGTTGAGTTTTCTGAGTGTGTGATTTATTCTTTGAAGTAATTTAGTTACAGACAAGCATCCATTTACTCTTGTATTTCTTAAGCACTGTACTACTAGCATTACTCTGACAAGTGATAGCCTCAGATTGAGTCACTCTTTGTAATAACAAAACGCTCCCGGATTGACATATTAATGTGAGGTAACTAGAGGTGAAAGAGACCCTTTTTATAGCTCCACACATACCATACAAATATACTTTAGATTGAAGTATACATTAATTACACTTACTCATGCACTCTTTTACACTTTCCTCTTCTCCACCTTCTATAGCTTGAACCTTGGTCAATACCATGAGCCAAAACCACACTAGTACTAGTGGTAATCTTGGATCGCATCAAATAACTGTTATTATGGTCAATATTGTGGGATAATACAATGGTAAAGACCCTTTGTATTATTAAATTAGTGTGCCAGTGTGTATACGTGACTCAGCCTTACCAAACCCATGTATATTTTGTCAAATATTCACCTTTACAAAACTTATGATTCTGAACTGCAAGCTTGTGTCGTATCATTCTATAATTTTGTCACCTTTGAATTTATCTGTGAACTCATATAGTTACCATATACTTGCTATTATATAAGTGGTTTGCCATCATGGACAACACATGCATCATACTTCCAACAATCAACTCACTTATGTACTAGAGAAAATGCTTCATACTCCTAGATTCAGGGAGATATATTTTTCACTTGACCTACTTTGATTATTCACAGATCTGTATGAGAGGAAGATGTGTTTGATAACCTAAAATAATCTCATGATGAAACCTACGAGGGCCATTTCTTCAAAAAAATAATAATATAGAAAGTTATTCGTGCAAGCTATTTCTTTCCTTCCCTCTTAAAAGATGCAAAATAGTACATTAACCCATGCGATAGTTTTTAGTGAATTGACCGACCCTTGCAAGCTGATAAAATTCCCTTTTGTCTACATGTTATGATAGATCCCTTTGAAAAATTGGCTCCTGATTTCATTGGACCCATTGCACCTACATCATTAAGCACATGGTATATCTTTATTTGCATTGATTTTGTAACAAAATTTGTAGAAGCTAGAGTTGTTCCTAATGCTACCAAAAACTATGTTGTTGATTTTATATTTGATGAATTTTTTAATAGACTCGGTGTTCCTGGAGATATTGGCACTACCATGGATCACAATTTACCTCTAATCCAGTAAAAGGAATTATATATCAATGTATAGACAAGCACCAGAAGTCTTCTGCATTCCCTCCATATGCCAATGGCTAGGTGGGGTCCACAAACAAGGTGATAGAGTCCATCCTTTTGAAAAAAATGAATATTATTAGAAAGGATTGGGAATCTAAGCTCCTTGAGGCCTTTTGGGTGTATAAGACTGCCTGGAGAAATAGTACTCGTTACACACCTTACAATATTGGATATGGAAAACAAGTCATGTTGTCAATTCAGTTCCAGATCAAAACATTTAGAACTATAGTCAATATTTCATGATATGCGAAGAGATGTTGTCTAGTAGATCATTTTGTTCCAACATCAAGATATAAAATGGCATGACAAATTGATCAAGAATAAGTTATTCCAACTAGGTGATTGGGTGCTCCTTTATGATTCTAAATTCAAAAAATTTAGAGGGAAATTCCACACACAGTAGTGAGGGCTATATGAGGTAGTTAGATATTTTTAGAATGGAGAATATGAATTGAAAATCATCAAAGAGAAATGGTCCATTTTCCTAGTAAATGGGCATAGAATCAGACCATATCATCAACCCATTACTAAGGAAAATTTCATCCAACAGATCATAGAAATTAAACTTGAAAATGGTAGTTTGGAAGGATTTCGAGCCTACTCTGAGTACTCTTTGACTTGTTTTAATTCCTTAAAAAAAAAGAGAAAAAAATAAGAAGAGAAAAACAATAATAAAACAAATAAAAAATACAAAAAAAATCATGTGTAATAATGAAAACTAGCTTGTTGGTGCACTTATGAAGAGGTGTTCTTAAACGTTAGGGAAATTGTGGGAAGATATGCTTCTTAATAATATAATAAAATGTTAGAGATGACTGACTTTGCATGCATTTCTAAATTTTCACTGATAAGAAGTTGGTTTCCAAAGATATCTCTGGTGGGAGGAGATAGAAATTTATAGAAATGTTTCCCTTATAAAAATTCATGGAAATTAATTTTCCTTACCTTCATGTAGTCAGAAAATTTTTTCCACTATAGTTAATTTTATTTCCTACATGTCATAAATTTTATACCTATGGAGGAGTTATCATTTTTAGAATTGAGTACTCTATTTGGTTCCACTCCCTATTTTTTTTCATCTCTCTTTTTCCCTATTATTAATTCCTTCTCTTTCTTATTCCATCTTCTCTTTCCCTCTTCTATCCTCCCCTCTATATCCCCTCTCAATATTTCTTCCAGTATTTTACTTAACGTTGTGCCTATGTTATCATCCCATCTATTTTGTCCCTGCTATATTCTTCCCCTTCTTATTTCATCATACCCTTGTCCCTATTCTATCCTCCCATATATCATTTCCCTAATTATATGCCTCCCATTATTTTCAAATCCACCCTCATCCATATTCTATCGTCTCATCTATTATGTCCATAATTGGATACTTCTTTTTCTTATTCATTTATTCATGTCCCTAATTGTATTTTTTCCCTTGGTATATTCCCTAATTTTTACCCTCCCATTATTATATACATATCCATGTTCCGATTATATTTTATAACTATATTTCTAAAATCTTCTATAATTTTTCATATAACACTGCTCTTTCATGATTTATGGAACAAAATTCTTACAACCCTTGCATATAAATAATCTTGGATAAAATGATTTGAACAATTCCAACAACATAAAGGTCAAGCACAAAGAAAAAACCAACATACATCATCATTTTTTGGATATTCAATCAGCACATAGTTGTCATTCTTGTATTTTCAGTTGGTGTAGGATCACTTAAATTATTTTATTAATTGAGAATAGTATTGTTAATATGAAACATCTTTGTAATTATTGTGACTTCTATTCCTAACACAAAACTTTTATAATGTATTGAGTGATTGGAATGTCGATTAAATAATAAAACGTATTAAATTTATATTTTTTAATAATACCATTGAACAGTCGTCATGAGTTGTAACCATTATAATGGTGAAAAGTAATAATTTCCCTATTTATTCCTTTTATTATTCCAATTTCAGAGGCAATTAGGACAAAAATTGTGATTTCCCTGAATCTAACTATCGACTATTATATTATTACCTTCCCTATACTACACACCATACAACTATTATCTCTAATCAGTCGGCCTTTGTATCGTGATTTCCCCTATCAATTCAAATTATGTTGACAATGTTCATTATTATGTCTTGAATCGTGGGTTTAGTAGTTTGATTATGTTTTGAAGTGTGGAATTGAAGTATTATCTGGGTTTAGTGGTGTGATTTCTCTTTGTAGTGTTTAATTGAGGTCTTCCCTTTGATCAATGGTCAGTTGCACTTTATAGAGAATATTTGAGTTGTTAACTATAGATCGGAAATAGATTTGATCTAATACTAAAGTAGAACTGATTATTTTCCAACAAGTGAAATGACTGTTAACTCGATCGCTTAATGTGGAAGATTAAAGGAAAGAAAATAATTTACCAACTTAAACGAAAATTTAAGAATCTTATTAAACATGAAATTGCAGCAAAGAACAAAGATAAGAAACAACAGATATTGATTACATATTTTGTCCATGGTGGACTACGTCTCTAGGTTCACTTTCAAGATGGACTATGTCTTTGGGTTCGGTTCGTCTATTTTATTAAGGATTTATCCAAGGAAGTACTTACACAGAAAAAAAAAAAACTAGACTAAACATGCTCGCAAACACATTCTTTCCTAGCTTTCCAATGCATGCCTCTACACTCAATTCATCCTACGTAAGACCGAGTTACACCTAAAACAATAACTGCCTCTCTCTTACAAAATTATGAATAAAATTTCAAAAAAAACTCTATCCTCATCATGGTGAAAAGGCTAAGTTTATAAAATTTCATCCTCGAACTCCTTTAGGCCAAATTTGGCATGTGGTTCAACAATTAAATGTCATTAGGCGAGAAGAAGTTCTTTGTGCAATGCAAAAGGGACACCATACGGTTTAGGTGACATGGTGTTTTGGAATAACAACATATTACAACTACGCATTGAACAATTAAAACCCAAAAAATAGATTTTGGTTATAATTAACCTTGACATTCAACAACCGGCATGAAACCAACAACTGTTATCCATCTAACGAGGTTGTGGTCTAACTGCCGATTGCAACGTGGTGGCTAAGTCATCGACGGTTTCATAACAGAGGTTACTCCACATGTGACAGCTCCGACGGTTGTGACCTAGTCAAGATCAAAGTGTTGTGGTCTTTGTGTTGGGTTGTTAACAAGCATTGTTCACATGCTAACTCCCGAAAATTGTGCGATCTCTGTTGCGGTCAATCTCCAATCCATTAAATCAAATAGTGCTTATCCTCCACCTGTTCACATGCATTGATAGCTCCTGACGTGGTTAGGCTCCCCTACATTTAGTTGTATTTCATTACAAAGGTGTTAATAAATAGTTTTTATGTAGGTCCAAAACCCTTTTCACATAGTTTTAATACATAGGTTTTAAAACATTGCAATAGTTTAAACACCATGGTTTTCACTAGTGCTAGGACTTAGGTCTTAGAACCTGTAGAACTTAGGTAAATGTCAACATTACACCTTAGCTTAGGATCACCACATCATTACACTTTACTACCACAATTACACCATGAAAATACAATCACGAAATTGCCATGAAAAAGTAACCTTCATCAGGAAAACTGAATATGATTGGACTTCTCAACAGATAAAATAGAGATAAGTGGAACTTCATTTTTTATCTGAACTGAAGTAAGATCCTCCTGGATCAATCCTCTCCACTTCAAAGCTATTGGACCAACAAAATTTTGATTTAAGCTGACATCAGGTAAGGGTACACCTCCCTCACCTTTCCAATCTCCATCCACCTTGCCTTGCTCGGATTCATGCCCTTGAGTCCCACTCGAATATATTAAAAATCTCCTCACCTAGAAGTGCAAGATTTCTTTTCCAATATGGTATCTTCCTACAACTCATTCATATACTCAAGTGCCAAATCATGAGTGGTAGGAATTTTTACATCTTCTTCTGGATAAATGATCATCAGAGGTTCATACAACTTCAGATTTTCTACATTCACAACTGAATAAATCTGCATGTGAAGAGGTAAATCTAGCTAGAATGCATAATTTCCATTCTTTTACACAATATTTCAAGGACCATACATGATGGGTTTCAGTTTCTTACCTTCACCTTTCAACCTGTCTTTACTGATATACAACCTTACCTAATCACTGACCTGAAAATGATGATCGAATCAATGCTTTTCATAGCACATTTTTTACTTGGCCTGAATCTTCTCTAACTGATCCTGCACTTCTTCATGTATATGTTGTATCCATTGAATGAACTTAACTTCTTTGTTTGAATCATCATGGCCATCCACTTTATCTTCTTCACCGAAGATGAATTCCATTGGTGACTTTGGTAGATACCCAAAACATGTTTCAAATGGCGATTGATTAGTTGAAGAATGTAAGGCTCGATTTTACGCATGTTGCACATAAGGTAAAGATTCATCCCACAACGTAGGATGTTTGCTACAGTAACCTCAGAGAATATGTATCACTGTCCTATTCACCACCTTTTTCTGCTCATCAGTTTATGGATTAAAAATTTCACTCTTCTTCAGCTTTGTGTCCATGAGTCCCCATAAAGTGGACTATAACTCTCCTACAAAGTGAGTGTCTTGATCAGAAATAATGGAAGTAGGTAGCCCAAAATGAACACATACCTGTTGAAAGAAAATTTGTGTAGTCCGTTATGCAGTCACCTGCTTTTTGCATAGAACAAGAATGAACATCTTGCTGAAACGATCAAAAATGACATACATGTAATCATTCCCTCTACTGAAGATAGGATTCCTCCAACAAAATCCATAGAAATGTTGTCCCATGGTTGCAAAGGAACTGGAAGTGGGATGTAAAAACCAATCTTTTGATTCCTTGGCTTTCTTTTCAAACACATCAAACATCCTTTAATGTACTTAACAATTGTTTCATACATGTGAGGCCAGTAGCAATAACTTTGAATTTGCGACATTGTCTTTCTTATGCCAAAATGTCCTAAGATGTGAGAAGAATGTGATTCCCAAATAACATATGCCCTTTTTTTCTATGGTATGCACAACTTACCCAGATGATATAACAACCTATCATGAACATGAAAATTGACTTCTTCCACCTGAGTTCCATGAGTTAGTGATTCATAAATATCTTTGAAATCAACATCAATACTATATTTCTCTAAATAAATTTCAAGTTTTAAACAACTATTCTGCAGCACTACTATGTCATTCAAAGATGGTCTATATAACATATCAGCTACTTTCTTTGTTACAACTTTCTTGTACTTAATTACTAAGTGAAATTGCTGACGAAATCCCATCCATATGTAATGGCAATATTTTTTCAACTTAGTGTGTGACTGAAGGTACTGAAGTGACTCATGAACAGTGTGAATCATTGTTTCCTTACCCATTAAGTAGTGTTTCCATTTATTTACACTTTACCAAAGAAAATAGATCTTTATCATATGTCAGATAATTTATAACTACCTAAGAAAATATTTCTGAATGAAAACAAATTGGTTTTCTATTTTGATGTAAAACTGCACCCATTGCATAACCACGAGCATCTGTTTCAATTTCAAATGGTTGTTGAAGATTTGGTAAATCTAAGATTGGTGTTGTGAAAATTTTCTGATTAAGTGAATCAAAAGATTTTTGTTGTTTCCATCCCCAGTAAAAGTAAACTTTAGAACCTCTCAAAGCATGTAATGGTGATGCAATCAAAGAAAACTGAGAAATGAATTTTCTCCAATACTGAACTGCACCTAGAAAACAAGTAACTTCAGTCACATTTTATGGTCTTATCCACTTAACAATCACATCTATTTTTGTTGGATCTATCTTCAAATGACCACCTCCAACTATGTAACCAAGATAAATCAGAGAAGTTTTCACAAGCTCACATTTGGATAATTTAAGGTACAATTTTCCCCTGTGCAACACTTCGAAGACCTGTTTAACATCCCTTACATGCTCTTCCATGCTAGAACTGAAAATAAGGATATTATCTAAGTAGATTACAAAAAAATTATGTTGGTATGGACAAAATACATCATTCATAAACCGCATGAAATTTGTTGGAGCATCACAAAAACCAAAAGGCATCACTAACCATTCAAATAGTCCTTGCCTAGTTTTAAATGCGTTTTTCCAGATGTCATTTTCTGTAATGTGAATTCGATGAAACCCACTACACAAATCCAAATTAGTGAAATAGAAAAAAAAATTCAATTGATCAAGTAAATCATCTATCCTGGAAAGAGGATACCTGTTCTTGATTTTGATTTTATTTAAGGCCCTAAAGTAGACACACATTCTCCATGTTTTTTCTTTCTTAGGAACTAAAATTACGGGTGAACCAAATGGAGATGAACTGGGCCGAATGAAACCTTTTTCAACCATCTCTTGGATTTTTTTCTTTATTTATTTTTTCTCTATAATTGACATGTGATACATTCCAACATTAGGAAGACGGGCATCTGACATCAACTGTATCTCATGTTGTATTTCCCATTTAGGAGGCAAATGTTTTTTTTCTTTAAATAGACTTCGAAAAGAATCTACCACTTTAACCAAACTATCTTTAAACTGAGATTCACAACGTAAAAAAACATCATGTTGATCCTTATATTTCTCTTTTACAACCATGAGTACATATATCTTACTTGAACTTATTAGTCTCTTCATATGATTAACAGTAACTAAATCCAAGTGAGTTTTGATTTTATGTGCTTGGACAATGTATTCAATTCCATCTTACTTAAGGTGATATTTATGC
This sequence comes from Pinus albicaulis, assembly GCA_034641835.2. Classification (NCBI taxonomy): domain Eukaryota; kingdom Viridiplantae; phylum Streptophyta; class Pinopsida; order Pinales; family Pinaceae; genus Pinus; species Pinus albicaulis. Next base: position 1,016,155,863 of record CM076577.1, on the reverse strand, counting down.
TCTTTCCTATGAAACATTGCATCATGATCATAGGGATAAGTACTTCCTAGAACTATTCCACATATGTCTAATGGTATCACATCTAAATTCACTTCATTAATGTAATTAGCTTTGACGGAAAATTTTAAACGACACTGCTTTGTGACATTAATCTGATTATTTTCATTTATCCAACCTAATGGGTGTGGTCTTGGATGATTATGTGTCTCCCAACCCAGTTTCTTAAATAATTATTTCGATATTAAATTTTTTTGTGATCCACTATCAAACAAAGTGTTTATTTTTGTGTTCTTAGAAGTTAGCCTTATGTGAAATAATTCAACTCTTTTATCTTCATCCAGATGATTTATGTTTGAAGAAGATGCAGAAGTACTAGAAATGGAACTAGCGTCAAAATTTTTACCTGTCGAAACAGTTGTGGTTATTTTCCTTTCATCGCCTGAATTAGAACCCAAATCTTATTGGATTGTTCCATTAGCCTTATTTTCACCTTTATTATTTTGGAACTTATTTGGTCTAAGTTCTAAGTGAAGTTTCAAACATCTGGCTTCATCATGTCTGATCCTCTAGCAGTGAGTATAGGTAGGGCTTTCACTTTCCTTCTGAGCTATCGCTATTTTCCTTCCCCTCGAACTGCTCTTCCTGTGGTTGCCTTTGCAAACCTTGATTTCGAAATGTTTGGATGCTTTTTGTGAAAACTTGAATGGTCTACCACCTGATTCAATATGTATATCTTGAACACACACTTCATCAAATTCATTAGGATTAAACATCAATAACATATGATGTAAATATGAATGTAAACTGCCAATGTACTTTAGTAAAGTTTCACATGTATCCAATCAAATACCAAGCACTACAGATTTCTTCCTAGACTCTTGAGTAAACTCCTGAAAATTCTTCCCTTTACCTTGCCTCATATGCTACCAATGAATAACAACTTGTTGCATGTATCCCAAAGGCAGGGAAAATTTTAAGGATTGACGTTTATCTTAATGTTTAAAAATTTGGTGAAACTTAGTAGTCCCAAATGTGTAAATTGTAAAATTTGTTGTTATTTTTGTAAAAATATTTAGTTTTATAATCATTTTAGATTAGTATATATAAATTTTTGGCATTTTTTAGGGTAAAATATTTTTATACTATAAAATTTCGGTGAATCAATTTAAAAAAAAATGGAAATTGGCGAATATTTTTTTTGGAAAATGCATGGAAAATTAGCCCACCTGCGAATATTAGCCCCTAAAATTTTCCATGCCCAAAGGATAAATTGTTTTATGAGAGATTTTACAAAATTAGACCATGGATATATGACTTTACCTTTCTGATCTAAATTTAATTGAGTTTTACTCTCCCACCAGATTAAAGTTGGTCCCCCCACTGTAAGTGTAGCTAACTAATTTTTTTTTCTTTCATCATAAATGTTTTGAATTATACAATACACTTCTAACTACTTAATATAGTTATCTAGTTTCTCTCGGTTCATTTCACCATCATAAATATGTACTTCAAATTTTACATCATGTTTCAAAAGGTATTTTCGATGTTTTTTCTCTGTTTCAGAATATGAACTAGAAGAAGAAGAATATGATGATGAGGATGAAGATGATGGATGAGAAGGAGGTTTTTCAACTTTTCCTTTCCCATGTCCTTCTTCTATGCCTTTGAAGAAGAAGTTTCATCTCTCGCTTTCTTATCTTCCTATAGTTCCCCCAACATCCACTGCATGTTCAAGAAAACTTGTTGAATATGCTCTTCACCCATGACCTTCACTTCAGGAGTTTCACCTGAATTTTTTCCTCCCATTGGAATTCAATGATCAAATTTTTTCTTTCAAACTTTTGAGTCTATCTCGTCAAGTGTTCCTTCTCTAGGTTGCAATCTTGACTTGGTTAACATTCAATGGAAAAAATCCTACAACACGTCTTGCTTTGATACCAAAATATTTGATTTTAAATAGATATGCTCTAATACTAAAGTAAAACTGATTATTTTCCAACAGGTGAATTGATTGTTAACTCAATCGATTAATACGGAAGACTGAAGGAAAGATAATTATATAACGACTTAAACCAAAACTTAAGAATCTTATTAAACATGACATTGAAGCAAATAACAGAGATAAGAGACAGTAAACATTGATTATGGAGTTTTCCCTTGGTGGACTATGTGTCTGTGTCTTCTTTCAAGATGGCCATCTGTTTTTATTAAGGATTGATACAAGGAATTATTTAAACAGAAAAACACCAAACTGAATGTGCTCTAAGGCACCTTTGGACATTGTCAACAAAAATCTCTCTCTCCTAGCTTTCCAATTCCTATCTCTGCAATCAATTCTACTGCCGGACAACCGAGTTACAACTGAAACAATAATTGCCTCTCTCTCTTATAGAATTCTGAATAAGGCTTCAAAAACCACTTTATCCTCATCATGGTGAAAATGATAAGTTTATATAAGTTTAACCTTAAACTCCTTTAGGCCAAATTTGTCATGTGGTTTAGTAATTAAATGTCATTAGGTGAGAAGAAGTTCTTAGTGAAATCAAAAGGGACACCATAGGGTTTAGGTGACATGGTGTTTTGGAATAACAACATATTACTACTACACACTTAACAAATAAAACCAAAAAAATAGACTTTGGGTTATAACTAACCCTGACAGTCAGCAACCAGTGCAGAAGCAAAAACTGTTATCCAAGTCACTCGGCTACAGTATAATTTCAGACTACCACCTGGTGGCCAAGTCCCTGATGGCTTAACAATGTCATTAACTCCACATGTGACAGCTCTCACAATTCCGATCTATTCAACGTCAAATTGTTGTAGTCTTTAGGTTGGGCTGTTAACAAGCCCTATTCACATGCTAACTCCCGAACACTGTGTGGTCTCCGATGTAGTCAAGCTCCAATCCGTTACTTCCAACTATGGTTATCCTCCACATGTTCACATGTGGTGACAGTTCTTGATGTGGTTAGGCTCCCCGCATGGTCATATGTATTATATTACAAAGGTTTTAATACATAGTGTTTATGTAGGTCTGAAATGATTTTGACATGGTTTTAGTACATAGGTTTTAAAAAATTGCAATAGTTTAAACACCATGGTTTGCGCTAGTGCTAGGACTTAGGTATTAGAAGCTTTATAACTTAGGTACATGTGACCATTACACCTCAGCTTAGGATCACCACATCATTACACTTTATCACCATAATATTACCATGACAATACAATCATGAAATCACCTTGAAAAATTAACCCTCATCGTGCAAACTGAAGATGACTGGGCTTCTCAATGGATAAACTAGAGATTACTAGAACTTCATTGTCGATATGCACTAAAGTAAGATCCTCCTAGATCACCTATGGAAAATGGTTGGTTTTTCTTTCTAGTGTGGAAGAGGTATTGTCTGGAAAGTGATTGATAGAGTTCTATGGTGTAGAAAATGTTTGATTGTAATAGAATGCTAGGGTTGAAGTGACTATGGCACTAGTAATGATTGAACCTTGGTCAACCAAGGAGATGGAGTCAACCCTTGAATATAATTCTAACCTTCTCATTTTTTAGGCTGCAGGATGGATGACCTTCATGTAAAACTTTGACGAATTCAACACAACCATGACTAAAGCATTTGCTAACATGTTTTATGGAAATATAACTATAATTGGAACCATAGTGATGTGAATATCTACGAATTTTATCTCCCAAACAATAAGGATTCCTTGTGAGGGTGGAGAATGGTTTTAAAATGTGGAGGTGGAATGTGGCTTATGGTAGAATTTCATCATAGACCTGAATTACAAAGCTAACTTGAAGGAACGAGTACCAAGGAATTTCATTGTCGATCGATGGAGAAAATTTCTATATGTATTGCAGAAAATTTTGACATGCAAAGGATGTTACTCTATGATCCTTCTCTACCATGTTCTACTCGTACATTTTGAATCAGTTCAGTTAATAAATTTTCCATTTTTCCTTCTTATGGGATTTGTTGCATAATTCGGGTATAAGTTGTATCATTATGACTTGATTAAAATCTTTTTTTTTGGAGGAATTAAGTAGAAGAGGTTAAAATTGGAATGATTTCCCTACTGCTAATAAATTTGGGAACCCTATGTAAGTCATAAATATTAAAGAACAACTAGGTGAGGGTTTTTGCAGTGAAGCTGAGAGACACTGGTTCAAAATCTATTCAAATTAAAATGTTCAATTCAAAGAGGAAGTGAAGGGTTTCTAAATCAAATAAGAGGAATTGTAGGAGGGCATAGTATTAAAGGTACTGACACTATTGCAAAATGACATAATAAGTAGATGGATATTAAAAAGGAATGATTTCGTCTCTATTTTGAATGCTTCTTTACAAGTTTTAGTCGCAAAAATTTCCCTATCAAGCGATGAATCTAATTCATGGTAGAAATCAATACATTGGGATCAAGAAGTTCAGGTTTTAATTGAAGTAAAAACCCCCTTAGTGAAAACCCTACACAAGAAATCCCTATGGAAGAGGAAGTAAAATGTATAGTAAGTAATAAGGTATCCATTCTTGGGAATGGGTTTGTGTCCAAGAAAGGAAATTTTCCAACCCGATGGAAGAAATCATTGCAATAGATAATCATGATCCTAGTTACCTGGGTGAATTTTTTGATGATCATGAAGAGTCAATGTAAATAAAGTCTTTGATGGATAAAGCTAAGGATGAGAAAATTATTACAATGTTGAAAGAAAAAGTGAAAGGGATGGAAGTCCCTCAACATTTCCTAAAATCTTAAAATTCCATCTTGCACACCATACATAGAGAACTAGTGAAAGAAGTGGAATAAATCAAGGATAAGAATAGGAAATGGGGAATGCACCTTTTTTACTTAAAGACCAACAACCAGAAATTAAAAAGGAATATTAATCAGATTCAAGCCCCAGACTCATAAATTAATATTCAAATTTAAAAATGACAGGAGAATCCATCTTTAGTTTTGGATTTTTACAAGGGGTGCCATTGTGATTATATTTGTGTGAGGACACAAAAATGATTTGGGTTCGGGGGATGTTAAACACCCAATTTTCTATGTTTTTGTCCTTATCAAATCTAATTTTGAACCCCTTGTTCCAGAAATTTTATCCCTTATACCATACACTTCCTTATCATTCCAACACAAAAATAATGGATTGGGTTTAATGTGTATTTTTTTAAAATTAATTGAAGTTAATGTAATTCCCATATAGATCTTGCAACAAAAGAGTAACACACACATTTTTTGGTCAACGAGACTTTTAAAGAGTGCCATCGATCAATTAATTTGTCCATATGCGCTAGAGGATTTTGTAGATCTATGTTTGAGTTAGAATGTACCTTTTATCACCATGTTTAAGTTCATGACAGAAATAAAGGTAACTACTCTCTCAGTCTCCAATGCACTATATCTATAAAGTCCTTGTTTAGATCGATATTATACCAAAATTTCTTATAGTTAAATTTTGTTACGATATGTACTATTTTCATTATAGGAAATGTCAACCAAAAAGTGCATGTAAATTTTTCATGTAATTTCCATTTCATAATATGTAAGCCAATCAAAATCCTTTATATTTGAAAATAGGTACATGTAAATATTTTGGATTGAAAATAAGAAAACTACTTTTTTTAATTGAATTTTTCGATTATCTTCTTGTACGTTTACTCAAATTTCAAGTGTAAACCCTCATTGGATGTCGAATTGAATTTCACATCAAATGAATACTCATTATACATACTTCTAATAACACCAACATTGATAAAAATTCAAGATACATTAAAAAGTGTGTTAAATACACATTTTTAATGTATCTTCAATTTCATCATTGTGGGTCTTCTTGGAAGTATAGATAATGGCTACAAATTCTATGTGGAATTTAATTTAACATCTAATGAGTGTATACACTTGAAATTTGAGTATACATTTAAGGAAATAAATCAAAAATACAATTTCAAAAAGTAGTTTTCTTCTATTCCCTCCAAAAATTGTAACTTTTATTTGAATATTTTAGATATTATTTTATTATTTTTCGTTAGAAGGAAACTTCTAGGCTGATATTTCCTCTAATGACTCTATAATATATTTTTTTATAAATGGCATTATGTATTTTAAAATTTATAAAAAATCATGCGAAGTTAGTGATACCTTAGTAAGTAAATGTTGTTGGTTTAACATATGGTGTCACTCCCTCATTCACTTGGAATTGATACTATAGCCATGTACTAAAGGAATAAATTACATATTTAATATAAACACCTTGATTATAGGTTATTTCGTATCTTTTGGTGTATTTAATTTTTATTTGCGTCCTATGATTTAAATTTTTCATTGAGGGTGTGAGCTAGCTAGTTAGGGTCCAACCAACCTAGCGCGTCACCACTCTTGCACACTATTTTGTTGGAATAGTTGTGATTTATCAAGGTGTGTGTGTGACTCTTTTTTTAAGGTGTGTAAAATTTTAAGATGTAACCTTAAATCTAATATATCTGTGTGTGTAATCTATACTTTGTATCTTCTATGATCTACACAACTCGTTATTTTATTCTTCGTTCTCATTGAGATCTGGAAGTTGTGTGAACATTTTTGTGGTGACTATTGGTGGAAAAAAATGATTTGTATTTTATTGGTATGAATATAGATTTTAGTTGGAGATCCTAAATATCTATACGCTTTAGGGATATTCATTTCGTTAATACTCTATTACAGGCTTATATTACTAGTGTATATTATTCAATAGGGTTTTGGTACAAATATATTTTAGAACACATATTGGATATAAAGCTCTTGATACAAGAGATGGAGATTCGCTCATATCTATATCTCTATCACTATGAAAAGAACAACTAAATTTTGAACTATCTTTTTACTTAGGTCTGAACCATAATAAAAAATCTCTATCTATGGTTGATGTTGAATGTATTGATAGAATATTGTGGTCTTGTACACATATATGATCAATTTGTATTCATGAGACCTTAAGATATTTGATCTAAGTTGCAATATTTTTGGGACCATATGCGAATAACTTCAATACAAAATTTGTCATTACTTGATTTATTGTTGCACTAATAAGAATAGAGTCTGTAGACATAGAAGCTTGAATATTCTGGTATTGTTGTTATTTAGTCCACAAATATAATACAAACACTTAAGATATGTGATCGAAATTAATGATATAGACTTTCAAATTTTGATAAGTATTGAATACAAAGGAGGATTATTGTGTATGATAAACTTTATTCCTCAAGCTAGGTATTTTAACTTCCTTTTACAAGGTTTCCTATAGTTTGATTTATATCTTTACCTATGTTCACCTATTTGAAGTATTGATCTACAAGACAATTATTCATCTTACTTTTGCAGTATTTCTAAATGATTTTTTGGAGAGTGGTTCGATATATATTTATGGTATATACCTATATATTGTTAGAGAATTTGTTTGCACGGCCTTATTTTACATTTTTGAATAGTAGAGTGCTTTATTCTCAATGTATTTCTTGTACTATATTGGTTAAGGACGTCTTTCCAAGTGTGATATTTGTTTTGATGAAGTGATGCATTCATTGAATTCATTTCGGATTGTGTTGATTGATTGGGTTAGATAAAAAGATTGTTTTTTATATACATGTAGTATTTTACAATTGATGTGCTTTATTTATTTGGTAACATATTAGTTAGGCATCCATTCCTTTAATTTATTGGTTGAAGACATGATTTATCAAGGAAAATATAAGAGTGCAGGATATGCATTAGGGTTTTATCAATTAGAGTGTTCTAATAATTATATTTATAGTGATTATTTCTTATAAATTTTTATAGTGTTTCCAGGAATTCGATTAGGAGCTCAATATTTGATCGAAGGAACCTAGAGGAGTGAAAAATGAATTGGTTAGGGTAAGCATTAGTTTTGCATGATATCAAGGTATTTTCGAGCATTTTTAGTGTTTCTTATCTAAGCCTACAATCTCCTTGTTGACAATAAATGTTGGGCCACTGATATATTAATACTATAACCAACAATTGTTTCTTCACTAGTTGGTATCTCTATGATTATCACTATCCCATTGACATTGGAGTTGTTAATTTGGGTATAACCTAGGATTTTCAAGGATATCAACACACAAACTATAGGGAATTAGTGATTAAAGTGAAAATATGGAGCATCAAATTCGAGGAAGACTAGACCAAATATTTTCAATGTGATTGAATGGTAGCATGGTGATGTTGGGAGAAATTATAATTTTTTTGTCGAATTATTTCCTAATGTAAATGAAGTTTTAGTTTCTGTTATTTTGTGAGAAGGGAAAACTAATAATATATTATGACTCTTGGTTGTCCCATTTTAGCTTTTTTCTTAAATAGGAAGAGTGTTTGACAAGATGAGTGTTGGAAAGGAAAAATATTAGTGGAGAAGAAGAGATGAGGAGCTCCAGAAGGAGGGGGAGAGAGAAAGCTCAAAAGTGGTCTGGGCTGCATTATATATCTATCCAGTTTAACGTATATTAAAATTTTATATCTATAGGCCTCTATTTTTTAACTTCTCTATCTATATATTTGTAGTGAAGTTGTTTTTCTGTACTTGTTAATTTGATTTATGTTAGGATATTGAATTTGTTGAGAAGCGTAGTGGTTGTAGATGCTATGTATTGATGGTATGTTATTATTGGGACTTATATTTTCATAGATAGATGAGTACCTACTAATGATTATTTTTTGGTGCTATTAAATAATATGATGAGTTCATATTTAAAGGAAACATAAATATTATGGCTTCATTCATTGTGTATTTGTGCACAATTCTTTTGTATTTTGGCTCAAATCACCATGAGAAAGTGTCCTCTATATATTGGAGTAGATATTGTGTGGTTGTGTGAGATTTACAGTGACTAAATTTTTTTACAGTAGAACATAGCATTCTGTTTTAGAAAAAATTATCGAAAAAATGCCTCTTTGACTATTTTGAATGGAAAGTTTGTATAATGAGATAGCCCATTTGTCTTTTTTGAATAAATGTTCTAAATTATGTAGAAGAATGTGTGGTTGTTCATAGAATAGTGGTTTCATGATTTTTTTGTTAATGATTGATTTGTTGTTACTACATAAACAAGGAATTGTGTTTTGTTGAATGATGTCAAAACTCCTTTATATCTGAGTTAGCCTTGGAAAATAGGTGAAGGAAAGAGGAATCATTTATTTCTTCAAGGAGTATGTTAAGGCTATGGGAATTTAATTAGAACAAATCTAACTAGGCTAAGTCATTTAAGCTTCCAGGAATTTAAAACCCACAATTTTTGTGGTGCTACGAAATTATTTGACACCATCTACTTATCTTTTTTCTGCGTTGCAAAATTATTTCGCAGTGCCTGCAACCAAAATTTCGGGGTTGGCTATTTGGGTCTTATGAATTGAGGAAAATTAAGGGTCAGATGAAGGCTATTTCATGGAACATATGGAGGAAAATAAATACTCTCTTTTTGACTAAATATGTAAATTTTTTTATGAAATATAGTTGAAGTTGATACGGAAAATAGAGTTGTGAGTGTTTTAGTCCCAGGTTATTGAAAATCAGGGTAACTAGATCTAAATCAAGTGGTATCAGAGTAAGCTACATTTATTGGATAATATTAGGGAATGTCCTCTCTTTCGTGATGTAGCCATAACAAAAAATACTAGATTTTAGAGTTATATTTCAGTTGAAAGTGAAATGAAGTGATAGTGGAGATGATTGCATGTTGAGAAGAGTTGATCCATGTACAAATGGAATTTCTAGTTTTGAATACAACTTGAAAATGAAAGAGGCTGAAGAGAGAAGAACCTTACAATATTGGAAACTAAGAAAAGTTAGTAATTGAATATGTAGGAGATAACAAATTTGATAGCGAAGGCACAAGAGTGCTCAAGAATACATTCTACTATAAAGAGCCTATGGAGTAAAAGATACCAGAAGGATTAATTCTTATAGATTACAAGTAGGAGATTTGTTACAAAGAAAAAAAGGGCTTGTTGCTACTCACTAGTAGACAAGGAGAGTTCAAAAGAGGAAGGGATGAATATGATTTTTATTATTCATAGAGAGGGTTTAGAGGAAAGTCATAAGAAGAAGAAGGAAAGTGAAAAATAAGTTGGAATAAAAAGAATCAATCATGAAAAATTTGAAAAGGAGAATGTTGAGTAGAACTCAATCATGTGAAATGGTTGCTACAAGAAAGTCAAGATGAATAGAGTTATGGCTAGATAATGAACAAGAATAATATGGGATGGAATTCCTTGCAAAGGAAGCTCAGACAAAAGAAGTATGTCAAATTGGAAAAAAAAATAAAAGCAGTTGAGTGTGAAATACATATATCATGCACGACATAGACGAGCATATGATGATGTTGAGAGAAACATAAATTCCATAGTTACGTGAATTCAAAAATCATAATTGTTATATCTATGGGAATTGTGAATAATCCATAAAGAAATAGAGATTAATTTCTATTTTAAAATAACCATGGGAAGAAAGCACAAATGAAGAGGTAATGTTTTGGAGGAATGGTTGGCAGAAGATCCATTTGATGGATATTGAATAGAGGTAAAAAATACAATTTAGGAAGATTTCTCTGAATTGTAAGGGGAGTTGGAATTCATGGAAGAGAGGATAATGAGCCAAGTCTTTCATATTCAGAATGTAAAATAAAAAATGGAAAAAGAGAAGAGTGTCTTAGATGATAATGAACATGAAACTGGAAGCTACAACCAGTAGGTTATGAAGGTAAGAGATGTACAAATTTTCTTTTCAAATATTGTGACAAGAGAAGGTATGCAACAGCCTGAAGACACGAAATTTAAGCAAGGGAGTAAATTATAAGATTAATTTTACATAAATATAGGAATAAGGAATAATTGGTTTTATGAAGAGACAAACCATAATTCAGAGGAAATTTTTGAGCATTGTATTGGAAAGTTTGAATAATTTACCAGCAAGTAATTGTTATATTTTGCAATAGAAGAAGTAGAAGAATGTAAAAGTTCATTAAATATTTGGTAATATTTTTAAGTTTCACTATGTAGGTAACAATAGATGAAGGTGTGGATATTTGCAATAACCTAGAGAAATGACTGCTTAAAGGGTTCCAAAGAAGAGGATCAAGAAGATGCCAAAATCCCAAACTCAGGAATAAGCTCGGTGAGGTATCATGTAGCAATATGGATACTTGTTACTACAAAGTCATGTTTCAACTCACGAGTTTAATTTTTTACACAAATAACATATGGATATGAACAAAAGGTCATAAATTTTCATACCTTGGGATTGTTGAGAAATTAAGGCTTTTATTGCAATTTCTCTTCTTGATAATTACTTGTGACTTAATTTATTCTTCTTTCTCTTAGACCTTGTATTTTTTAGATTATTATGTTCTTCATCAGGTAATTATCAAATTAAAAAGAGACAAAATAATTAGGCTATCAAGCCAGGGAAAAAAAACTCTCACTGTTTGAGAGGAAAACCTGATCATAATTATTATTATAGACCTTCAATTGATGATTACCAAAACTATGACAAAGACCCTTGACACAAGTATTCCTCCGATACCCTTGTCACTATCCTTTACTAATCTTCTTGGTTCCTTATCTTGATCCTCATTTTTTTGCACTGCACTACACCTCTACTAGGGACGCTTGGTCCCTAGTCTAGCAGCCCTAAACAAGTGCCTTCTCTCGGCTTCCTTAAGCTTCTTTCTCAGATACCTATGATATCCATCTTGGCCTTCTTTATGTACCCTTATTATATCTTTTTAGCACAATACTGAGCTTGAATACATGTTTTGGTAACTCTCAACCTATCTCAAATATGTGAGGTATAGTTTCAAACCCAAGACCAAACTGGAGTGACCTTATACCCTTGCAATCATGCCTCCTACTTCAAACCTTTTATGGCCTCCTTTCTCTATTTTTTAGCCCTCTCTCCTCATACCAATAGTAGACCCTTTATTTGCACTTATTGTAGACTTATCTCTTGTTGTAATAGGTCTCGACCTTCCTAAATTGTGTGAGGTATGGTAGATTATAAATAGAGATATATGTTCCCTTTCTTCTTTGTTTACTACTCTTGATTCTTCGCACCAATTGCATATCTTATATTTGTAGTTATATTGCAAACTTGATCCTAATTTTTTACTCTATAATGAAGTCGCATCACCCTTTATATGGTGACTGAATTTTAGCTTGTAGGTCGACATGAGGTTTGTGGGTAAGCTGACTTCAGCAAGGAGATTATTCATCATGTGTAAGATGACTTGATATAGGCCTAGTGACAAGGTCTTTGAGAATAATTTTACATAGGAAATGTGTATTTGAGAAGTGTAACATGACTTCATTTACATGACACTAATTATATTTATGGCAAGATGAAAAATTCCTAATGACATCAAGAAGAAGTCTTTGACCTATAATAAAACCTTCTTCTCATGAGACCCATGATGCAAGAAAAATAATAAATAAATTTTATTTCTTTATCTCTTTATTACATCATACTTACAGGTCATTATGAATACAAAATCTAGTTACACTTTCTGAGAGGGAGTATGATGTAGGGGCATAACTGGTGCAGTAAATTCGATGAAGACTGGACCAAATCTTGGCAATATGATGAGATGGTCACATGGTGATGTTGGGAGAAATTTTAAATGATTTGTGGAATTATTAAGTATCGTAAATGAAGTTCCAGTTTGCATTATTTTGTGGAAATGGGAAATGGATCATCTCTTGTGACTCTTGGATGTCCCATGTTAGCTTAATTTTTAAAGTGGAAGAGTGTATGGGAATACCATTGCAATGAAGGTAGAAGAGAAGTGGAGAAGAAGAGAGGAGGGGATCCAAAATGAGGAGAAGAGATAAAGGTCGAAATAGGATTGGGCTACATGGTATATATATCTAGTTTAATATATATTCAAATTTGATATTATATGCCTCCTTATTTGTTAAATTCTCCGTCTATCTATTTTTAGTGAATTTTTTTGTTTGCACTTGTTAAGCCGATTTATTTTAAGAATTTAAATGTGTTGAGAAGCGTAGTGTATGTAGATGTTATGTATTGATGACATATTGTTATTGGGCCATATATTATCATGGATAGTTGAGTAATGATTATTAATATGTTGTTGGTGCTAGTATATCATATGTTGAGTTCATATTGAAAGTAATCATGAACATTGTGGCCTCTACTATTTTTTAGTTGTACATTATTATTTTGTGTTTTTGTTGGAATTCCCTTTTGAAAGTTTCAATTGTGTCATGGAGTAGTAACTATGTAGTTGTGTGATATTTGTAGTGACTAAGTGTTGTTACAGTAGAACATAACATTCTGTTTTGGAAACATTGTCAAAAAAATCCCTCATTGACTATTTTCGATTGGAATAGTTGTATGGTGAGATTGCCCATTTTCCTTTTTGGGATTCATCTTGTAAAGTTTGTAGAATAATGTGTAGTTTTTCCTAGAACAATGGTTGTGTAATTTTTGGTAGTGATTTATGTACTATTACTACATAACACATAACACCTTGTTTTGTTGCATTAGGGGAATTTTGGGGTCTAAAATGGGCCTCCTAAGGAAAATGTACAATCAAAATTAAATTTATGAGAACCAATCATATTTTATGGGATGACATCATCCCCAATGGTTGAGGTGGCATTGCTTGAGTTGAAGGTACTTACTTGTTACATTCTCAATGGTCGATAAAAACTCATAGTTAACCATGGTAGTGCTCTAAGTATTTTTAAAGTCATTAAGTAAAGTAATAATAATAAAAAATTAAAGTACTAATAAATTTCATTTCACATTTTTTGAATAAAATATTATTATTGTCATTTCATATTTTTTGAAAGAAACAATGCATATCCTTACATAATCATTATGTCTTTACACATTTTCAATAAATATTATATTTGTATATTTTCATATCTTTATTTTTCAATTACATATTATTGTTTCTTATGTTATAAATCAAATCAATTCAATGTGTAATATAAAAAAATATATTACATTTATTATATTATTTTATTTTATTTTTTACATATTAAATTAACTACATGTTATTATATAAGTTAAATAATATAAATTATAATTAATAGTATATTATACAATTAAGGGTTTATGAATTTATATTTATAACTTATTTTAAGTTATTTATGTACAAATGAAAAATGCATTAGTTTTTCAATGATAATGACATTTTCTTGAAAAACACTTTCTTATTTATACTCACATCAATACAATTTTTTTATTAATATTATTTTGGTACATATTTTCAATTGAATTTAACCATGGTTACATGGATTTTGGTGCAAAAAGTAAAATGAAAATTCATAAATATTATTTTATTGGTTTAGCTATTATTTTATTATTTCCTTAGGCGGCCCATTTTAGAGCTCAAAATTCCCCTAATGAATGTTGTCAAAACCCTTATATATTTGAGTTAACCTTGGAAAAAAGGTGAAGGAAGTTAAGTGGAATCATTTATTATGTCAAGGATTAATTTAAGGCCATGGGAAGTCTATTAGAACAAGTCCAAGTCATTTAACCTTCCAGAAATTCAAAAAAAAGTAATGTTTTGGACACTACAAAATTATTATGGACGCCTACATGCTTTTTTTATGCACTACGAAATTATATCGTAGCACCTACAACAAAAATTTCAGGGTTACGTGTTTGGGTCTTTAAAATCTCATTTGGCTTGTAGTTGCATCATTTCGTAAATGGACACATATTAAATTGGATGAGGTGATAAAACTTAAGGGTTATATGAAGAATATCTCATGGAATGTATGGAGGAAAATACATATTCTCTTTTTTGCGGCATATGTAAAATGTTTTATGAAATATATTTGAAGTTGATATATAAAAAAAAGTTGTGTGTGTTCTAGTCCTTGGTTATTCGTAGCGTTCATCCAGTTTGTCATCAATTGGGTTGGTCGTACCAACATGGATGTGCTCACAAGAGTTTAGGGACACAAGGACATGGAATAGTCTACTATGTGGAAAATTGAGAATTTGGGGAAGCATTGGACCAAAAAACATCCCATTCTCTAGGAAGAGTAGACCTACTCACTCCATTTGATTCTCTAGAAAATCATATTCAACATGTCACCATGATTCTAGAGTAGCTCGCATGAGATTGGCATGAGGACTGAAAAAAAATTATTTATTTTATGAGCAACCTTGAACACAATTAATGGTATGTGATGGATCGGTTCGTATGAGTGTGTTCTAGAAAATGATTCACGACAAGCTGGACCATATCGAAGGCATGATGGAACATGTCGAAGAACACATTCATGAAGCCTTTAGTCCTCTTTCGCCACTAGGATATGGATTTGGCCTTCTAGTTACAAGTAACGTTTTTGATAAATGATGATTGAAAGATGTATTTTGGTTCATGGGATCTTGTGGATTGTTTGGGCTATATGTATCTAGTCTCTTAGTGTACTTTTGTTGCTGTAATGCATTTTTGTTATTACCTTCTTCTCAACAAGTCTGTTAGACTCCTATACCAATAGGTGTCATTTTTCATGATTGTCTTATTTGAACTATGCAATATGTTCAAACCTTTTTCTTGTGCAAAGGTGTTCCATATTCTTAAAAAATCAAAAAATCAAAAAATTTAAAAAATGTAATGAGGGTATACCCTAAAAGAAAAATCAAAGGGTGAAAAAATAAAATGGTCAAAAAAGTGAAAGAAATGAACCCCAAACAAAAATAGACCAGGAAAGTGTGCAAGTCTAAATGCCACTACTATTTCATTTTCTGTAATAAACAAAATTGTGTGCAGTTTGTCAAAACTTTTGCCACAATTTATGAAGAGTCAAACTGTTTAAACTTGACTTATTCATTTTTCAATTTAATGTTGTAGAATAGAGAATAAATATATGGGCAAACAGTTTAATCTTGGCAGATAAGTAGATAGGTAGAGTTAATAAAAGGTGCTCAAAAATTTAATCTGAGCCCTTGGATGTAATAAGTGTAGACTTAGATAGGTTTTCCATGTAAAAGAAAAAGAAGATTGAAAAGGGTTTTCCAGTCTAAGTGCACCCTAATAAAGGAGAGAAAATGGTAGAGTAAGTAGGTAGGGTAGGTAGATGTTTTTGTAGAATTACCTGTGATGAATGATGGTTCTAAATGTGTTCAATTTTACTTTCATCACAAGTGCAAAGGTAGATACTACATTGGAAAAAAATTCAGACCAAAGAAAAGTCAAAGATTATTAACTTCCCCATCATTTTTCCCTAAAGATTTCACTAATTTCCCCTAAGTGCTAAGGAATTTGAAGATTAGAGGGGCTCAAGGCATTTCCTTGACTTTTGGAGGGACCGGACCCTCGGCCCAATAATTAAAAAGACCTAAGTACTTGAAGTTATCCATTATCACATTCATTCACCTCTCAAAATCTCATTCACCTCTCAAAATGATTTTCCGAAGTAAAATTCCATTTTACTTAGGAAAATCCTTCAATATTTCACGAAAAGCCCTCAAAATTACTTTTTATTCTAAGTCTAAGTGATGAAAGTATAATAACACCATTTACTTTTGAATCTTCACTTTCGTGGTTATATTTAAGTATTTTGAGTTTACATTGTCCCCTTGTCATATTAACATTGATTTTATTTATAAACTCCTTATAAAAATCACCTTATCCTATTTTATATAAGTCCCTATATAATAATATCCCAAGAACCCACGTATTATAACTATTTTAGCCAAAAGTATTTATTCCCACTTATTCAAATCAAAAACCCACATTATACCCCCTTTTTGGCTAAAATATAAACTTAATATTATTCCCGCCCCCCTACGGTAAATGAATCACATTGATTTATTTATTGTATAAATAAAAATATATGGAAAATCTTTTAAACGTATAATTTATATGTTTAAAACAAAAAACAAATAAATTAGCCCATCCCGCGCGCATTACCCCTGACAGTCCATCGTACAAGGGATTTAATTAATACACATGATTAATTAAATAGCCAAACCTCCAACCAATCAAATCCCGCCCGAAATAATTAATTAACGTTAATTACATTGAACCCCCACACATTAACACTCCACCATCTCCCCGTTGTATCCGCCGTTAGATCAACCCGCCCATGATCGACGGCTCATATCAATTCCACTACCCATCCTCCCTCTGAAAGATAACTCACGAAATGCCAGCGGTATTCCAAACAGTGTTTGGCTACGTGTCGATTACTGTATCGCTTCGCTGCCTATCCACCCAAAATTGCTTCCCCTCAAAAGCGGTGCGGAATAAAACCACTTACCACTGTCTCCCCTGTGACTCACCTCCCGTACACGCTGACGTCATCCCAGAAAATAAAAAAAAATTCACCCCCGTTTGACTTTGCCAGTAAAAAAAAAATTCGCGTCATTTTCACTATTCTGCACGCAGAAAACAAATACGCTCCCCCTGCTGAAAAATTCGAAATTCAAATTTGTGAAGTCTGCCAACCTCTATCCTGTCAAAGACAATTGCTGCCAAGCATTCAAGAAGACTGTCCACCTTAACCAGTACCTGTTATCTTCAAGAAAACATGTATTTATCCTAAATTCACACTGAACTCTGAAAGAAACTCGTCTTTCCTTGTTTTTCCACTGAAATAGAGTAAAATTGATTGCTAGTTCATTCCTTGGTCCTAAAACTGTAAATTATATTCTCGAACTTGCAATTATACCCGTTTCCCCGTCGAAACCTATAATTCTGCTCAATTTTCATAAAAACCCCCGAATTTCCATCTTTGAATACACAAGAACCAAAAATGGGAGTCCCGGTGGCTTTAAATGTTGCTCCATTGAACGCCCCTCATAGAGAATTGGCATATTTGCCATTAGTGGATAAAGATTTTCAAATCAAAGACTTAGTTTTCAGTGAAAGCCCCCTTCGAATTCATTGTCACTGCAGAGATAATTATTTGAATGGCTTGGAGATTATTGGGTTATGGGAATCTAATTTCCTGAGATACCTTTTACCCTCAGTCCATATCTTTCCTGAAATTATCGATTATTGCCATGCTAATTATGATCCAATTCAGAGAGCAGTTTTATCCCCAAACTAGAATGTCCTTTTCCCTATTACTGCTCAGTCTATCAATGATATGCTCAATTTTGAACCTGGTCAAAACCTCACTCCCTTGTCCATTGGAGAATTGCTTGAAAAATCTACTCAGTTGTCCCCTGAGGAGGTAAAATGCATCTGTCAGACTTTCATGTTACCTGAACATCAGCCCAAGGGCCCACCTCCCTATGCTAGTGCCTTTTTTACTGAAATAGGCCAGATCATTCTGAATATGATTTCTTTGATCATGGGCTTTAATACTAGTGAGTATGTTGATGAGTTAACTCTAGTATTATTGTCTATCTTCACTCCTGGACAGCCTCCTGCTGTCAAATATGACTTTGCATGTTATATAGCCAACAAAATCCATGATCAATTCATGAGATTAGAGAATGAGAAAGTGTTCAAGTATTCTTCAGTCATTTACCATCTCATGCTATATTACCAATCTGAAAAATTTCCTTTCCATGTTCAAAAGCTTAATGTCCAAGGAAATCCCAGGTTTGTCATATTTTGGTCAGCTATCACCCATAATTCCAGAGATTCTCCTTATTCCTAAAATGAATTCATTGATCTGTTTATACATGCTGCAACTACCTTGTTGACAGGAGTTCCTCCTCCAAGACTCAGCAATGAAATTAAGAAAACTCTGCAACTTTCAAAACATTACAAAATTGGTGATTGGTACTTGTACCAAAATTATATAGAAGTCAGAATATATGGATGTGAATTATGTCCATTTAAATTGCCAAAGTATGTGCCTATGAGAATCTTTGCTTTAGAGTACTTCAGGCAAATGAATAACTCTGATATTATTCATTTTTGTAATGCAAAGAAGAAATCCCAACTCCGAATCAAAGGTCAATTAGGTCCATTTATAAGCAATTCTAGGGATGCTGGACAAGAAGCTGAAAAAATACCAGAACACCGTTTTGGATTGCAAAAGAGTTTCTATTGGGTCCCTTATGACCCATTCAGCTTCATTTGTGACAAAATAATGAAAAATAAATTAGCACCTTACATCCATCATAGGATTCCAGAAATTGAACAGTATGCTAATAAAGATGAATGGGTGGAGGGAACATTAATTGAACAGTATAGTGAAGAAGTCAATATGGAAAATGCAATGAAAGATCTTGGAAAAATGCTTGACCTAGAATTTTTTGGGCAAGTGCAGGTACCAGACATTGGTCCTTCTTCAGCAGGGAATTTTCAATAGAAATTACAGGAAAACATTCCATCAATTGCAGTTGAATCCAAAGGAAAAGAGAAAGAGCCTGGAATACAAGTGATTGAAACATTCAAAATGACTGAACAACCTCAAACATCTAAGGCTCAAGGAGAAGTACAGGTTCCTCCTCAAACCAATCCAGTAGAAATGCAAAACTTGCAAACTCCACTTAATATTGAAAAGGGAAAGAAAAGAGAGGCTGAAGGTCCTACTCCTCCCAAGGAATCTTCAAAACAGCCTCAGGCTAAAAGGCAGAAACTGAATCCATTTCCAGAAGTTGAATCATTTGAAGAAATCATTGATATTCCAGAAAGAGAAGATATTCAGCAAACAAGTTCAGTTAGTGGTACATGCTCTGGTCTTCAAGGAAAGACAATACATAGGCAACTAAGTACATAAATATCTTCTTTTAAACCTCCAATGAAAGATGCAGCAGACATAAAGAAGACATTTATCAGTATAAAAGCAATAAATGATCCACTAAGGGTCCAGGTGTATAATCAGTATCTTAAAATGGCTCCACAAAATCAAGAGAGATTGATGTCAGCTTTAGACATTCAACAAGGGAAAATGTTAATGAGCCATTTCAAATCTAAAGAGTTAAAACCACAGACAACAGCTGATTACGCCGGGACCAATTTTGAGGTCCTAGCAAAAGATATTCATCCATTAGATCAGAAAGAATTACACAAGCAAACTGGAGAAATGATCTATTCTACACTTACTGACAAAGCAATGGTAGCTCATAACTTGCAAGATTCTTTGAACAACACCAATACCCAATTGCAGGTTGAGAAAGCTTCTTCCCAAGCAAAGGATAACAGAATAAAATCTTTGGAGGAAATAATTATCAGTTTGGGTCATAATCCCAAGGATGTCAAGAGCATTGAAGCATTGATCAAGAGGAAAGATGATGACATTGCTGCATTAAGGAAACAATTGAAACTACCAGCTTCAAGGCACCCTCTGACTGAAGAAGTAATGAAGAAAAATTCAGAAGAAGAGGTGATGGACTTACTTTTAAAAATGAATGAACGACTTGCTGAAACAGAAAAAGAACTTGAGCAAGCATTAAAAGATAAAGAGCCCATTATTCTAGCAACTACAACACAGGCAACCACAGGAACAGGTACATAAATCGCAGGCCAACAAGCAGATCTAACACAGGTGAACACTTCTGATAAGGGTTCTGATGAATTAATCAAAGAAATGAATGAATTAAAACTGCAAGTGACATAACTCCAAAGCTTAAAGTCTCAACTTTCTACTCTGGAAAATAAATATGATCAATCAAAAATGAATGTTGCTAAGAAGACAAGAGAAATAAAAAAACTAGACAAATCAGTTAAAGCATTGGAAAAGGATCTTACAATGGAAATACCTATAAGTGAATTAAAATAAATTCTTTGGTATAACATTATTCAATCAATAAATAACGTTTGGTCTTCTATTCAAATAATATAAGAACATCAGGATTTAGTTAGATTGGCTCTGGAAGAAATTCAGAAAGAAAGGGAAGAGTTAGGGAATATGCCAGAAGAAGCCAATAGACTTATCAATTTTTTGAACACTCAGAACAAGCGGCAACTTGCAGAATTTGGAATTCAGGACAGGACAGGAACCATCTTGGAAATCAAAAGAGTTTTTACCAAAAGGACTGTTATGCAAAATCTTGAAAGAAGGTGTTCAGACATGCAGCAAGAAATTTTTACCTTCAAAGAAAGATTTGATGTTGTGTTAAATAAAGGTTTGCCTAGTCCTGTTATTGAATAA
The DNA here is from genome assembly GCA_034641835.2 of Pinus albicaulis. Classification (NCBI taxonomy): domain Eukaryota; kingdom Viridiplantae; phylum Streptophyta; class Pinopsida; order Pinales; family Pinaceae; genus Pinus; species Pinus albicaulis. Next base: position 1,016,134,758 of record CM076577.1, on the reverse strand, counting down.
GGTAGATTAATGGATTTGGAAAGTTTTGTTAAGAAAATAAACAAATAGGTTGATGATCAAGCTAGTTCTTCAACCAGTACAGCAGAAGGAACATTGCCAACAGGGAAAAGTCTTTATGAAAAATTGGAGAATTTATTTTATCTTTAACATGAAATAAAACATTTGTTTCCATATCAACCTAATTTTTTCAAATACACCGAAGCTGATGAAACATTGAGAAAATTGCAAAGAACCAGAGTGCCAGAAGTTCAATGGTGGGATGAAATGATGGAACTTTTATAAAATTTATCCTTGGGTGAAATTTTTGCCTATTTTACTGAGGTATATCTTGATAAAGGATAAATAGGTGAATAAAGGTCAAAGAGTATTAGTTCAGCAGTTAAAGTGTATCAGTAAGAATAAAAGAGTATCAGACAAGAAAGGCAGTCAGAAAAGAATTCCTAAAGAAGACAACAACGAGCTAAAACAGAGGAACTGCTTCCAGCACATTCTAAAAAAGAGGAGACAGCACATAACATCAACTGATTTATCCTATTTATGAGACCATTTGTCTCCATTTCTATTGTAACCTATTCATTAGTCACCCTAGATTATATCTCTTTTGTTATGAGATATTTTAAATAATCTTTTGTATAAATAAGCCCTCAATTGACTTATTGAGGGTGGAGTCTTCTACTTTGCTGTAACATTGATTTTTTGGAATAAAAGTGTTTTGGAGAAACTTCTTTGTGGCTTGCTGGATGATGATTTGAAGATCAAGATTTTTTGTAGGATTCATGTGTCAAATTACAGTTCAATAAGTCTTTTCTATCCTATGTTTTAAGTTTTATATCTGTTTATAATATCATTGTGTTCCATTTCTGAATAATTGACATAAAAGAATAAATCAAAACTTACTTAAGTGTACTCTGATTTCAATTGTGATTATTCCAAAATGTTTTCTTCTAAACTGGTTATAAGCAACGAATTCTTAATTGCTCTTGTTTCGCTGGTTTAAGCATTTTGATTACTATAGTAAAGACCTCTTATCTGCTCTTTATTTGTAATCATTCACTTTCTTTATTTGAACATGTTGAAAGATTCTTAATTGCCTTTCATCCCTTCAAAATCCATTCCATTCACTTTAATTTCTAAAATTGTTCTCTGTTTGGTTATCTTGCCTTGAAAAGCCATTTTGTGTGTAGAATATTAATCCAGTAAAGCCATCCTTTCGACTCCATAGCCCAATGGCCTGAAAATACTCAATCCTGCCCTTAGTTGGCGGATTCCACCATTCAAATTCAAACCAAACCCCTGAACTTCTAACTAGCCTAATATTTTCTAGGAACAAAGCTAAATTTTAAAGAGAGAGCCCTCTCTGGATATAGATTGGCTAGATTCTGTATCTGAAGGATGGTTAATGGTTACCTCGGGTTTCTTTCCTTTTCTTACAACTTCAAGGAAGGCCTGAGTGATAACATAGTGGTGACCATACTGGGGATCTGAATCATTTTTATTGTTAGTATTGTTCGCTTATAAGCTATAAACAGAGTCTGAAGATCAGCTAGGTAGCCTTTGAAATTATTTTGCTCTGAAACTGCATAGTAAATAAACGCTGCTTCAGTCTATCTCTGATTTAGCTTATAAACTGAACCTTAGTTTCAAATGTTCAATCAGATTCTCTAGTTCAATAAATCTTTGAGAAAATTTTAATCAAAAATCTTAAATTTCTTGAAGAATTTGCTGAAGTTGTACTTTCATTGTATTCAAAACAAAAAACCAAAAATATAAAGTCTAGGAAAACTGGCTTAAGAAAGAACTCGTTATACCAGGTCAAATCCTGATCCAAACCCACCTCCAGTATTCAATAATCCAAATCTAATTCCTAGATTTCTTAGAAGACAAGGAAGTCAAGAAAGCTCTAAACGAGGAAGTCAAGAAAGTTTTGGAAGTTCCAGACCTCTTTCTAGATCACATTCCTGTCCTGTGAAGATTATATATTTTGATGAAATACCTTTTGATGAGCGATTTGAAACATCTTTGTTTGTGAATTTTTCTAAATCTGAATTGTCTAAGCTAGTTCCAGATCCATTATTTCTTGAAGATTTACAATTGAGATTTGTTTCATATCATCTTGACAGACATTTACAAAATTCCATTCAATCTGAGTAGACCTTTGAAGAAACTTCAAACATTTCTATAATTACTGAAGCTTCCCCAAGTTCAGCTACTTTTCCTCAAGCTTCCCAAACACAAGCCACTCCTTCTACTCATACCCCCACCACTTCCAGACCATCATCACCTGTTATTCCATTACACCTTCCAATGGCTAATAGATATGCTCCGTTAAGGTTGCCAGGCAACCCTATTGCTTTACCTCAAGATTATCAGAGTAAAATCACCCCTTTTGATGGTTCCGGTACTTAGACAGCTCACAAACATACCAAAAGGATGAAAAATTACTTTGAATTTTATGAAATTGACGCTGATGATGTTCGAATGAGAATTTTTTTGCAGAGTCTTACTAGGGAAGTCAGGACATGGTTTAGGGCCCTTGCTCCAAACAGTATTGCTGACTTACCAGCCCTGTATAGGGAATTTTTGAATAGATGGGAGAAGAAAAAAGACCCTCTTCAAATCCTATCTGACTTTGGAAAATTGAAAAGAGGACATAATGAAACAGTGCAAGATTACATCATCAGATTTAACGAAGCCTACAACGCTGTTCCTCAGAACCTTAGACCCCCTCCGGATTCAGTACTGGTAATATTTCCTGATGGCTTTGACTCTGATATAGCATATTCACTTAGAGAAAGAGCCCCCCAAACCCTAGAAGAAATGCAAAGCATAGTGGTTAGTGTTGAAGCTAACCTCATAGAAAAACGAGCTATAGCTAGGGCTGAAAGAAGGATGCCTATGAACGAAGAACCTTCATCTTTTGAAAGAAAGCTGGATGCAATAATCAAAGGTATGGAAATACTGGGAGATAGGGTAGAGACGATCGAAAGAAAGTCTTCTGGTGATAATCAAAATGTTGTTAGAAACCCAAACTTCAGAAGAAATCAGAACCAAAATATTGGGAAAAATGTCCCTGACCAAAACATCAGGCCACCATTCCAAGAAAATTTTGTTGAAGGTTCAACTTCTGAAGAGCCTATCGAGGATGTTGAAATAAATAACGTGACTGAGAACAAATACGAACCAGAAGTTTTCCTATCTCAAGATGATCAAGAAAATCACATCCTTGAAACATTTCAAACTCATTCAGGAGAAAATTTTGATTTTAAAGAAGGCTATGACACAACAATTTATGCAGTTCATAAACAATACAATTTGAGAAGCAGACGAATTGATGTGCCAGAGAATAGCAAACAGAAAGTTGTGAAACAAAACATCAAAGGCAAAAATAACACTCCTCCTGTACGAATTCTGTCTAGAACAGGTCCTAACCCCGCAAATCCAATAATTGAAGATGTGTTTGATAACCAACCAAATAATAAACAAATTTCTAATACTTTTCCTCCTGTAGGAAATGTAGAAGAAACAACAGAAGTTAATTCAGAAACACCTTCAACTCATAATCCCACCCATGAAAAAGAGAAAAACGTTGAAGACTCAAAAAACAGAGAAAATCCAACTGTTCAAAACACTAGAGCTCAAATAGAAAAACCTTTCAATCTAGAGGCTGAAATAGGCAAAATAAAGATAGTTGTTCCCTTATCAGAATTGGCTAAACATGATGTCTATAGAAGCCAAATCAGCAAATCCCTTAACATTAACATTACTGGAATGGATGATTCAGTAAATGTTCTTGATGATCAACCCAAACTCCTTTTTGGCGCTGAGGTAAATGACAAACCAGAAAGTGGAGGAACTCCTCCATTTTATGTGAGTTTGAATGTTCATGACAAAATACTTCATAACGCTATGCTTGACTCTAGAGCGTCCCATAATTTTATGCCAAAAACTGTGATGGAAAGATTAAACCTGGACATTACCTGACCATATAAAGATCTTTTTTCATTTGATTCGAGTCAGGTAAGATGTTTAGGTTTGATTAAAGATCTGTGTGTTACTTTGGTGCAATACCCTGCGAAATTTGTTCTGATGGATATATTAGTAGCTGATATTCCTCCCAAATATGGTATGTTGTTGTCCAGATCCTGGGGTGCCAAACTCGGAGGATCTATTCAACTAGATATGTATTATGCTACTATTTCAGTATTTGGTCAGCCTAAAAGACTATACAGAGAGACATTGATGAAATATTTGGTCAGTAGCCATGAGAAGCCTGAAAACTTCCCTGTATATTTAGTACATTCTAATATGGACTCTTTCATCATTTATAATGCTCAATTGGACCTTCCTATTGAATTAGAAGCACCAGAAACAGAGACTGCAAATAAATCTACTGTCCAAATCGAAGAAATTTCTGAAAACAAAGAAGCCTCAGACATTCAAGAGACACCAGAAACATGTTGAAACAGTTGATGAAGATTATGAACATGAAATTCTGTGGCATTTAGAATTTGACGGTTCAGTAAATAAGTTAGGAGCAGGAGTTGGAATTTGGATACATAATGTTGAAAATGATCATGCCGAAGGCCATGCTTATAGGTTGAACTTTAGATGCACTAATAATATGGTAGAGTATGAAGCTCTTTTGCTAGGGCTTAAACATGTCAAAAAGTTAGGAGCAATTAGAGTATCAATCATAGGAGACTCTGAGTTAATTATTCAACAAATCAACGGTGAATGTTCAACAAAAGACCCCAGATTGAAACAATACAGAGAAACAGTTGTGGAAATTCTCAACACTTTTCTACAAGCTCAACTTGCCAAAATTCCTAGAAAACAAAATTTGCATGCTCACTGTCTTGCAATGTTCGCTAGCACCTGTAAATTACCTTTTGGACCTAATCATCAATTCACAACTGAGATTAGACATAGACCTGCTATACCAGAAAATCTTTTGAATTGGCAAGTGTTTGTAAATAATAATCAGATCAATAACTTTTTAACTTTAGAAAATGAATTCTCTAACAGTAGTATAGATGAAGACATAACAATTAATCAATCTGATCGACTAGATGAACAAGAAACAGATATTTCAGAAGAGACTACAATTCACATGCTTCACCCAACCACATTCACTGAAAAAGATATGCAGTATTTGAAACAAATGGAATTCGATGAGATTATAGAAGATGAATCTGAAATTATTAATCTGAAAGATAATCATTTACCTAAAGGATTGACTCCTTTAGAAGATCTTTTTGACTCAAATGACATTCCCTTAAAACCCAAAATGGAACCTGTAAAAGCTGATATTGAAGAAAGCAATTTAGGAACTCAAGAAAATCCAAAAATGGTTAAGTTATCTAAATCTTTGCCAGAGGATCAAAACGTTAAATATGTTGAAATTTTAAAATAATTCCAGGATGTTTTTGCCTGGAGCTATGAATATTTGAAGTCATACGATACATCAATCATTCAACATACAATACCTTTAAAACCAGATCAGAAACCATTTAAACAGAAACTTAGAAGGATTAACCCTGTTTTATTACCTTCAATTGAGAAAGAAATTAAAAGAATGTATGAAGCAGGAATTATAGCTCCTATTAGGTTCTCTGAATGGGTTTCTAATTTGGTACCAACAAGGAAAAAAACTAGAGAGATTAGACTGTGTGTCGATTTGAGAAATTTGAACAAAGTTTCTTTAAAAGACAACTATCCTTTGCCTAAAATGGACCATATCTTACAAAGGGTAGTGGGATCTTCAAGGATTTCTCTTCTGGATGGATTTTCAGGGTACAACCAAATTTTGGTTCATCCTGATGATCAAGACAAAATGGCATTTACAACACCATGGGGTACTTTTAAATATGTTAAGATGCCTTTTGGACTCAAAAACGCAGGGGCCACCTTCCAAAGAGCAATGGACATTGCATTCGCCAAAGAAATTCATGATTTTCTGGTTATTTATCTACATGATTTAACTGTTTTTTCCAAAACAGATCAGCAACATTTAGATCATCTAAGGAAAGTGTTTATAAAGTGCAGAAAGTATGGTATTTCTTTAAATCCTAAAAAGTCATTGTTTGGTCTTGAAGAAGGAAAACTCCTAGGTCACATTATTTCTAAATATGGCATTAGAATTGATCATGAAAGAATACAAGACATATTGCAGATACCTCATCCCGGGAACATTAAAGAACTTCAAGCTTTCATAGGAAAGATCAATTTTTTGAGAAGATTCATTTCTAGTTTAGCTGAATTACGTAGACTTCTTAATAACATGTTAAAAAAGGATTCAAGTATTCACTGGACTGTAGAAGCCAAGCAATCATTTGAAGAAATCAAAATGGCTTTAACCAGAACACCAGTTCTTACCAGTCCAAAGTTTGATAGAGATTTCATAATTTTTTCATTTGCTTCTGAACATACAGTTGCAGCTGTTTTACTACAAAAGGATGATCAAGGATGTGAAAAACCAGTATCCTTTTTTAGTAAAGCACTTAGAGATGCATCTTTGAAATACAATATCATGGAGAAACAGGCTTTTGCACTTGTGAAAGCAATTAAAGATTTCAGAGATTATATATTGTATTCTCATGTGATAGCTTATGTACCTAATGCTGTCGTTAAAGACATTTTAACTCAAGATGGTATTGAAGGCAAAAGAGGTAAGTGGATAGCTACCATATTAGAATATGATATTGAAATTAAACCAACAAAACTCATAAAAGGTCAAGGTTTGGCTTAACTCATGACTGAAACAAATTTCTAAGCCCTGGATATTAATGAACTGGATGACGAACAGGAGATGGCGACTCCACAAATCAGTCAAGCAATTTTAGGCTCACCCTGGTACACTGATATCATTTATTTTTTGTTAAACCTGCAAGCTCCTCCAGGGTTGTCCAGAACGAAACAAAGGTTTTTGAAAATGACATCTTTAAAATATTATATTTTAGATAGTTCTCTTTTTTGGAAGAATCATGATGGAATTCTATTAAATTTTTTATTGAAAGATGAAACTGACAAGGTTCTTAATGAATTTCATGCAGGAGACTGTGGTGGACACCTCTACTAGAAGTCAACTGCAGATAAAATCTTAAGGGCTGGTTTTTACTGGCCAACCTTGTTTTCAGATGTTAAGAAATTTGTAACAGCTTGTCATAAGTGTCAGATCTTTGAAGGCAAAAGAAAATTGTTGCCTTTACCATTAAAACCAATTTCCATCGAGAGACCCTTTCAAGAATGGGGACTGGATTTTATTGGAGAAATCCATCCCCCTTCCTCTGGGCAACACAGATGGATCCTTACTACCACAGATTACTTTACTAAATGGATTGAAGCTATCCCATGCAGACAAGCCAATGATTCTGTAATTATAGGATTCTTAGAAACCAATATACTTTCAAGATTTGGCTGTCCAGAGAAAATTATAACAGATAATGCTGCCGCATTTAAGTCTAAGAAAATGATTAGTTTCTGCAATAAATATCACATCACATTAGGCCATTCAACAACCTATTATCCCCAGGGTAATGGACTGGCAGAGTCTTCCAATAAAATCCTTATTAATATCATTAAAAAATTATTGGAAGAGAATAAAAAGAATTGGCACAAGAAACTTACCAATGCATTGTGGGCAGACAGACTTACAACTAAAAAATCATTTGGGACTAGTCCATATGAATTAGTTTATGGTATTGCGGCTAGATTTCCATCATCCTTAGGAATTCCTGTTATAAAGTTACTTCAGGAGGCTCAAGTAGAACCAAATGATATTCAGAGAAGAATAAACCAGACAATTCACTTGCAGCAGACCAGAGAAAAAGTGTATCAACGATCCCAAGTCTTGCAGGAAAAGTTAAAGAAAATGTTTGACAAAAGGACTAAAGCTGAAAATTTTCAACTAGGAGACAAAGTTCTGAGATGGGATTCTAGAAGGGAAGATAAAGGAAAACATGGGAAATTTGATTTTTTATGAAAAGGACCTTACATCATTCATGCTTTACAAGGAAATAACACATACTTTTTGAAGAATTTGGATGATTCAGAAGCTGAGGAAGGACCAGTCAATGGTCGAATGCTAAAGCACTATTTTGATCCTATTTACTAGGATGTTCTGATTTTTTCTAACTTGTACATAATATATCCTTTCTAAATGCATCAGTTTTGATTGGATGGTGACTTGTTGGAGTTGAAGCCCGAAGTGAAGGCTCTAAGCTTCCGAAGTTTCACTATCATATATACAATAAAGCTACCAGAAAAACAAAATTTCATGGTTCAGTCAAAGGCATTTTGAGGCATCTGACCTGTTGTTCTTAGCTTTTCCCTAGGAAAAGCCATCCCCAAGTGGAGCCAGTGTTAGACTCCTATACCAATAGGTGTCATTTTTCATGATTGTCTTATTTGAACTATGCAATATGTTCAAACCTTTTTCTTGTGCAAAGGTGTTCCATATTCTTAAAAAATCAAAAAATCAAAAAATTTAAAAAATGTAAAGAGGGTATACCCTAAAAGAAAAATCAAAGGGTGAAAAAATAAAATTGGCCAAAAAATTAAAAGAAAATAAACCCCACCAAAAGAAAGGCCAAGGAAAGTGTGCAAGTTTAAAATGCCACTATTTTTTGCTCTGATGTAATAAACAAAATTGTGTGCAGTTTGTCAAACTTTTGCCACAATTTATGAAGAGTCAAACTGTTTAAACTTGACTCATTCATTTTTTAATTTCATGTTGTAGAATAGAGAATAAATATCTGACCAAACAGTTTAATCTTGGCAGATAAGTAGATAGGTAGAGTTAATAAAAGGTGCTCAACAGTTTAAACTGAGCCCTTGGATGTAATAAGTGTAGACTTAGATAGGTTTGCCATGTAAAAGAAAAAGAAGATTGATAAGGGTTTGCCAGTCTAAGTGCACCCTAATAAAGAAGAGAAAATGGTAGAGAAAGTAGATAGGGTAGGTAGATGGCATTGCAAATTCTCATGTGATGAATGATGGCTTTAAAATGTTTGTAATCTTTTACTTTCATCACCGAGTGTAAAGGCAGAACACTACATTGGCAAAATTTCAGAGCAAATCAAAGTCAAATATTATTAACTTCCCCTTCATTTTTCCCTAAAAATTTCACTAATTTCCCCTAAGTGCTAAGGAATTTGAAGATTAGAGGGGCTCAAGGCATTTCCTTGACTTTTGGAGGGACCGAACCCTCGGCCCAATAATTAAAAATACTTAAGTACTTGAAGTTATCCATTATCACATTCATTCACCTCTCAAAATCTTTTCCTAAGTAAAATCCCATTTTACTTAGGAAAATCCTTCAATTTTTCATGAAAAACCCTCAAAATTACTTTTTATTCTAAGTCT